>VFFE01007030.1:21458-101785 GCA_008921705.1 Burhinus oedicnemus | reverse complement strand
GGGCTCAGGCCGCCGCCGCCGTCGTCGCCGCCGCCGCGCCGAGCCGAGGTGAGGCCGGGCCCTGTCGTTGCCGCCGCCGGGCGCTGCGCAGGTTTGGAACGCGCGCCATTTTGTGAGCGATAGAAAATCCAGCCCGGCCAGGAAGCGCCGCGGATCCGCCCGCCGGGCCGGGCCGGGCTCCCCCCCCCCTCTCTTCGCCGCCCAGAGAGCAAGGCGCGCAGCGGACAGACCCCGCGGCCGGTGCCCCCGCGCCCTGAGCGGCACCGGCACCGCCAACCAGCCGTGCGGGCCCGAGCGCGGCGGGGCGGCCGGACTGCGGAGCGCACAAGAGGGAGGCGCTGCCGCGCCGGGGCCCCTGGCCGAGGCCGGGGGAAGCGCTCGCTCTTCGCCCTGCCTGCGCCCGCCGCCCGAGGGAAGAGGCCTCAACCGGGAGAAGCCGGGCCGGAGCGCAGGGCCCGCCGCCCCCCACACGGGTAAGTGAGACGCCTCAGCCGGTGGCGGGGAGCTGCGCAGCGGGACGAGCTGGTGCCACCTCCCGGCCCGGCGCGGTCGAGGGGGGCGCAGCGCAGGGGGCAGCTCCGCTGCCATCTTAGACGAGGTGGGGAAGGCGCAGGGACCCGCCGAGCTCCGAGCCGGAGCTGGCAGGGCCGGGACCCGTACCGGGCTTTGGACCTGGCCTTCTTCCCCGCCCTCCCTGCCGCCGCCCCCTCCTGGGGCAGGCCGGGCATGGCCGGGGGACAGCGGCGGCCGCCGCGGCCTCTGCGGCCCTTTTCCCCTCGGCGTCCGGGAGAGGCTATCGTTGGCGGGTTGGGAAGCGGAGCGGCGAGGATTGCGGCGGGACCGGCGATGGAGGAAGGGGAGCTCGCCTGGATCCTCTCGCTCTTATGCGCAACGCCCTGCGGTGGGCGGGTGCGAGGTCTCGCCCCGGTCTAGGAGCAGGGAGAGGGAGGCGAGGAGGGCGTCAGGAGTTGAACCATCAGCTGAGCAGGCACCTGTTGTGGTGGAGGCTTTTAGGTGCCCCTGCCCCGCCACCCCTGTGAGGGACTCGTGTGGTAGGTGGGGAAGTTGGAGGCCGATGTAGAAGGAGTACCTGTGTGAGATGACTGTCATCTGGGCGGGGGGGTGTGGGGAAGAGGAAGGAGAAGCATTTGGGAATAGGCGCAGGGACACACAGGCACTTCTATATTTTAGTAGCTGGCTGCAGTCTTTTAGGAATTTAGCTTTGTGTCGCTGAAGAAATTGGAGACCTCATCTGATACATAGGGTGCTCCTTCTCTGGAGTGGCATTCCCTCCTGCCACCACAAAATCAGAAAACACAATTAAAAGTACTGTAATTTGAAATTTCGAAATTGGTGCATTTTTGAATCTCAGTCAGCTTTGAAGTTTTCAGTTTAGTCTGTCCAAGGACTATGTAGGGGTTCTTTGATCATGTGTCTAGATTGCTGCTGTTACTTAGTTCTCCTATTACTCCACAGTCATTGGGGAAATAAACTTTCATTGTTCTTTAAAATTAACAAAGACAGAATATTTGACTACAAAATAAATCAACAAGCATGTTTTTGACAACCTACTGTTTTAATCCGAATGAGAGTGTGCTGTTAACTTTGACCGGTAGGTATGTATAATCACACTTACATGAATATAGTGTCATAGAGGGGTCTAGATAAGAAGTTAACAACTTCTTTTATTATTGTGTTGGTATTTCATTCTCCTTTTCTTAAGAAAAGGGGTGTAAAGCTGAAGAATATGTCGATGATGTCTGGTGATAAATAAGCAAACATTTTGTTTGTAGTAGTATTTATTTATCTGCCTGTAACCAAGCAGAATTTAACTTATCTCATTGGAATAGTCCATAGCCCTAAAAAGTTTTGGTAAACTTGTTTCTCTTTTTCACCACGCCCCTTGTCCCCCCCAACCTCTGTAGGTTGGATATTTTTGGAAAATTAATTATAGTTTACAGCATTAGAATAATAACACTGAAAATAACTCTGGGTATGCGCTAGTATTTGTTAACTATTATCTGTATATATTTGGTGAACTTGGTGTGTGTGTATATATAGACTACTTTTGTAGGCAACGCTTCGTGTTTTTGGCTTATGTGAATTATTTAAACTGGAATGTTTTTATTTGCAGTCTGAAGTGGAATATCTGTGATGTGTTAAATTTACATTTTCTGCTGTGAATTAAAAATTCTGTCAAAATTTATGAAGCTTATCGAGTTTAATTCATGGTTTTTGAATATTCTTTGAGTAAAGCAAGTGTGTCTTGTTCAAAATAGAATAAAGAACACGGTCTTCTTAAATCAAGAAAAGAGGGCAATTCCTTCTGTTAAATTATTGTGTACACATTTATATACAGCAGTAGTTTAGTACTGTTTCCAGGCAAATAGGTAAGAAAGTTTGTTACATGAGCAGCAATGTTACAGTTCCTGAATCAATACTTGGGTGGATTTAGAACTTGTCATTGGAATTCCCTCCCCCACATTGGACAGTGACAGAGAAGCCACAACAGGGATAATTTTACCTAATAGCAGCCAAGAGTTCTCTATTTCAGTGTCAATTTATGGGTAGTATTCTCTTACTTATGTAAAATAATCAGGTAGTCATCGGGAATTTATCAATTTTTAAAGTATGTGCGTTTTGCGTAGACTGAGAATTGGCACGTGATGACCATGAATGACTTCTAACAAATGGGTTGATAGTTTACACACAGTAGAAAAACATGACTGGTATCTAGTAAAAACTGTGTGCCTCGTCTAAGCTTTTAAAGTTACATTTAATTAGGACATACTTGGTAACATGTATACTACGCTTTAAAATCTTAATTCTGATAGGGCCTTGCACAGAAACATGTCTCTGGGTTAACTGTAGTATTAGGCTTTGCCTTAGTGGACTTACTGTGAGGTTTTCAACATTTTAGTTCAAATTATTCAACACCTTAACATAAAGTGAAAAAGCCCCTTTCAGGTTATGCTAGCATGTTTGAAATGGTACCACCTGGTCATATGGTAGTATGCGAAAAGACTAGTTAATAAAATGCATGAAAAACTGTACCTTTGTTTGCTATGATAGCATTTTGCAGTTTCATCTGAACTGAAATGGGTGGTGATTTGAAGACTAAAATGTACTGTTACCAAAGAAGCAATTTTGTTGCTATAATTAGATTCTCTTTTCAGCATTCCTCTTAAAACCTCTTTATTTCAGGTGGTTTTAACCCTGGCTATGGGGCTGTAGGTTGAAAGTTGTTACAGCTTATGTTTTTGAGTAAGAATTGAAGACTGGTATATGTTTAGTCTTTCTTTGGTAATTTTTAATACCATTTGGAGAGCTATTCTCCAAAGTGAAGTCAAAAACTTTCCGATATCTCTGTTTTATGGGAGCACGGAAGGCTTGTATAACTTCTGAAATCCTTTTGTAAATAGATCTGTTGTTGTAGAATAGGATTATTTACAGAGAACTACTGCTTTTGTCTTTATAACTGAGTACAATAGATTATTTGTTAAGTTTACAGTTTCATCTCTTTTCAGTAAGAGTTTAGTAAGAAACATCTTTAAATTTATGTAATAACTTTTTTGCTAATCACACCTTAAGAAGTCTAAAATACTTGTTATGTTTATGCAGTGAGACTTCTTTTTTGCTCTGAGACTATTTGAAATAATACAGAAAACCTTTCTGAGCAAACATGCCTTTCTTGTAAGCTTACAAGTGGGGAAAAAGTAAACAAGACATTTTGAGAAGGGGAATACTCTCCTTTTCCTTCCTCACCTCAATGGGTGCTTCAAGAGGAGAGTTACGGGAACTGCAGTCTATTGATGATGTAAAAACACTGGAGAAACTTTTGATAATTAGAAACAATTGTTACTTCCAGAAAGACACATTCTATATGTACAGTTATCTAATACTTTCTCTTTGAGGTGACACAACATACCAATAGAATTGCAGTGATCTAATAATTAGTTGCATGTAACAATTAATGTAACAGTTTGTCATTGATATCCACTGGTTATCTTTTTCCCTTTTGTGGAAGGAAGGTAAAATTCTGGGTTTGATTCTGTTTTATCCAAGCATGACTGAAAAAATAACTCCTTTTCTAGTACAAATGTATTTCATTACTTTATAATAGGTTTCTAGTTCATACTTACTCCAGCTTCATTTGGAGTTTAGCTCCATTTCCCCTAATACTCATATACATGAGTCTTGTCCAGTATCTGTGGGTGCTTAATTATGGCTTAGTTGTCTGAGAGCACAGATCAAAAAAGGAGCTCCTCTGACTGGAAAGCACATAGTGATGAGACAGACTAAGTCCCATTGTCTCGTTTCCTTTCCCTTCTCTCGCTTCCTCCCCCCTTTTTTTTTTTTCCTTTCCCTCCCCAATTTCTAAAGGATAGGTGAGTTTTTCCACAGTTGAAAAGGACAGAGATAGGGTGGCTAAATATGAAAGTTAGTGATGTTATCATATCCTCATTCATCGAAAATGCCTTGTCCGTATGATTTACAGGGAAAATAGCCACTGAAGGCTAGGGAAACATGGAAGATAATTCCCAGTCCAAACAGTCCTTGTGTCCATACAGTGCGAATACCCTGGAGCCTCTGAAGTCTAGATAGTAGCTAGTACAGTTACCTTGTATGAAGACATAATCAATTTAATTTCAGCTGTGAATACAGCATTTCTTAAAAGTAGTGAAAATACTTCTGTAATTAAAATAACATACGCTAGCACTTATTTGTAAACATAGTCCTTGCAAAGTTTCCAGGGTCTTAGTAGCACTAAATATCTGAAAGTGAAACTGAGTAAATGAAAGTGAAATTAATTCCATTAAGTGTCGGTTTTGTTCCAGTTGTGAGAAACTAAGCTTTCAATTTATGTGTTACATAAAGTTCCAAAACCTTCTATTTTTCTTTTTTCCCCACTCCTTTTTCTTTTCCCCCAGGGCCAAATAAAAATAGACTGTGTTTTAAGTCAGTTAAAGGAATAGTTAATAATGTATTAATACATCTATCTGTTGAAAAGTTTCCTCTTTCTTTTTAATAACTGTTTGGATGGTGAAATAAGAGAGGAATGGAAATGTACAAATTGATTTCTGATGGCAGTTATTCTTTCAAAATATAATTGAAATAACTTAGGGTGAATTTTGATGAGTTACTGAAAAAATCAAACTGGTTGAATGACTAGTTGGCACAATCATAGTTAAATACGTTTTAGTCATTAAATCAAACTTGCCAGTGAAACTTTTAAATCCTAATGTCCTGAAAACCTATTGTTCATTGGTTTTTGGCTTCCTGGCTTCAAACGCAGGTAGCTGATGTTTTTTTTCATTCAAAATCCTATTTACCTGTATATGCTTAAATCTTAATTTGTGTTCCTGTGAACTATGTAAATTGCTAATAACTTCTCATTTACTTTGCCAGTGGACCTATCACTGAGGAGCCAATCAGAGCGTAGCACATCCACTTCCTTTGCAGAGGAAATAGTTTTGTGTCCATGCTGTCAGTTTACTGTTTAAACTGAAGGAAGGGATAAAAAGAGGAAAAAATATTGTTGGGTAGGGAAGTTAATGTATTAGCACTTACTCCGTTCTGTATTTTCCTGAACACTATGAATTTCCTTACCCTGATCTCTGTTTGGTCTGTCCAGTTGTAACTACAGGTTTTTTTCCTACTTATAAATATATAACCATATATATTCTTGTTTTTTAAATACAGTTTTAACAGGACTTACACATGAAATACATATTGGGTATGTGTTTGATTACAGACAAATCAGTTTCTAATACACTCTTGCAAAATCCGATTGAAACTGGAAGCTCAGTGGCTTTCCTGGATCGTGTCTGATTCTGCCTTCTTTGTTGTTATCCTTTCTAACTTGTGGATAAGTAGGTATTAATGGTATGCCAAAAATTGCAAGTTAGTGTTTGAAATATATTGATGTCTTTGTCAGTGTTACAAGAAGTGATTGTTGCATGAAGATCTCGGCAGTTTCCTTTTCTGTAGAAGTTCCACATAAATGCTACAAATACTGGGTCATACTTGTGGAATAACACAGCTGAATGTATATTTTTCACCACGATCAGTTGTTCATAAGCTTACAATTCTGTGTTCTTGTATTTAGGGTGACTTTGCTGTCAATGTCATACTGTTCCTTCAGAAGTTGAGATTCTTATGGCAGGCCCTATGCAGGAAAAAGGAGCATTACTGCACATTCTGAACATGTACATGATTGCACATGTCTGTCTCTGTCTTCCCTCTGAAACGAGATCTTTGCTGAAGTAAAGTTCTATGTATGCTAAGGCTACAAACTTATGTTACACTTTCCCCCAAAATCAGAAGCGCTAGTGGTTGTAGTTCTGGGGAGAGGTCAGTTAACTATGCAGTTACTACAGCTTCATTTTGAATGACCCTTGTATCTCCTCAAACTTTTCCTGATGGTTTATTATTTTTAATACATGCTGCATTTTACAAGCTTAGTTTCTAAGTGAATTAATGTCTTCCATGAACTATGTCTACTGGAGACAGCATCATGAGTGATTCATTTATGTTGAAGGCTGAGTGGAAAGAGTATGTATGATACTGTGTTATAAACTATAGTTGAAGGTTGTATTATAAGGGCATAGTTAAAAATTTTTTGGGTTTGCATTGTTGTACTACTTACAGACCTTAGCTAGGATCTGATTTCCATTTTGTTTTGTACTGTACAACATGAAGTAAATATTTCTTTCTCCATTTAATCAGAATTTCATGACTTTGAGATGCATACCCATTCATTCCTAATGTTCTCCTATGTAGTGTTTTTTGTTACGGCATTGTGTAAATGCATATGTGTTTGTGGTTTGTTTTTTCTTCTGGTAGATTAAAAGGCTTGTGAGTTACTGTAATTTGATAGTCTGTTGTACAAAACCTTGATGATAGAAGGTCTAAAAACTAATAATCTGGGGGCTTGAATGGAAATCATTAATGATACCTGATGTGGTCCTTACAGGAGGATTTATTGCCTGTCTTTGTAGGATTTGTTTGGGGATATTTTCACCTGTGTATTTTACACTGTGCAGTCATGATTTACAGTTCACAATGTCAATATGAGTCTACTTTCAGTCTTTTTACCCATCAAAACTTTCATTCATGTATCTCTATGGAGTTAAATTAACCAGAGTCATGTTCACAGCATGGACACTTTAAAACTTCATGAGCTTAGTTTTGAAACCTTGAGAAATCCAGTTGCACATGTGGAAACAGATTGTTGGAGTACAAGTCCTTGGCTGCTTTACCTTAGTGATAACACTGACAACTTTTGTTGTCATTCTTAAATCAAGATTGGCTTTGCTTCATGTGATGGGGACTAGAAACTTACATAATGCTTTTCTTGTGTAAGGAACCATTAGGAGCGGAGATAATTTTTAAACATGGATTTGAAGGTAATACCTAGTGCCCCTTAACTAAATTTGCATACTGCCGCCAATTGCAGTAAACCAAAATACAAGTTTTTGGTAAAATATTTCTGTTTAATTTCTTACAGAAGTTAATAAAGCAAGGAAAACATGTTGGCCAAGTTACGCGTGTTATCTCAAGTTCTCTGTTTTACAGTATAGTTTTAAAGAAATTCTATTTTTTTTTCCCCTCATAATGCAAGGAAATATTTGTATACCTGCATAAAGCAGGTTTATCATTCTGGTTTTCTACTAGATGTTCTTAACAAACATTCATGAGAAAACAAGTTTTACCTATGGTTCACAAGGTTCAAGTATTGTGTTTTGAAATCATTCTCTCTTCTTCGCAATTTATAAAAATGCTACTTCTCTAGCTGAATTGAGATATTTTAAAATACATTTGCTTCAGTTTAGCTAGTGTTCTAGTAGAAGTGAAATGTAAACGTAAAATGTGTGTAGTGCTACACAGGGACATTTGGCTCAGTGTTTTGTAAAGGAAAGGAATGTACCTATGTGACAAACTGACATTTTTAAGAGGTCTTCTGAAGCTCTGCCAGTGTATGCATGTGGTGCTTTGCGTTTGGAAACATTAGGGATGATCAGTGATCTTAGGCCTACCAGGACAATACATAGACCAGTATTTTGTCATACTGTTAGCCTCACTTTTTTGTTAAGGTTTTAAGTCTTGTAGACCTACCTAATTTTATTGACATGTGAGAATATGCAATTATTTCTGTGTAGGAATTTGAATATGGGATGAAGAGTTTAATTTTTAGACTTCTATATTTGAAAAATTTTCCCTTGGTATTTTCTGATAGCAGGATTCTTTACATGCTTTGCTTTCTTTCTCTGGACTACCGCTGCTTTAAAAAAATGTGGATTTTAATCATTGTTAAAGCAAAGTTTTGTATGTATATAAAAAAGGCAGTGTGAGATCTGTGGTTTGAGGCGAGGTAGAAGCTCAAGATACATTTTTAGCAAGCATACAGTGGGGTCAGAATACAATTTCTAAGTTATGTGTTAGTCATTGTGTATATTCTGAAACCTATGCGCCCCCAAATGACGGTGCCAGTTTATTTATGTATTTGAGGAAACAGGTATGCATTATATTCCATATGTGGTAAGCATGGTCTTTCTCCTTATATTTTAATCTCGAGTACCTCTGTAGACTTGCATTTGACATTGTTAGTTATTTCCATAAAAATTCCCAAATGAAGTCAAGCACTCAAACACTGACAAAAATGGGAAGATTATCTCTTGCTTTTGGTGGTCTGAACGATCTTTCATCATGCAGTAAATAATTTTTTTTTTTTTTTTGGTAGGTACAAATTATTAATAATTGCACTGTCCAGACCTTGCACTTAGTCTCAGGTTTGTGACTTTCTCACAGGCTTGTGCACAGATGTAACATTTCAGTATCTGAATATAGCAAATGCTAACAGATTCTTTTAGCATCTTGTGGAAGAGAAATGTTTTTCAGTGATTAGGATCTAATGTACAGAAAAAGACCCCATCAAACCTAGCAATGTTTATGTATCTTACTTATTGGCGGCCTAACCTGAGGCACTGAGTTCTTTTTTTTTGGGGTGGGAAGAGGGGTTTCAGAGATTTTAGGCATTTTGTATAGCACTTAACTGCACATTACTTTCCATTCACAAAACAGTTTTTGCCTTGCTAACAGGAGATAAATGCGTGTTACTAAGCTGCTTTTTAGCAGGGGGAGTGAAAGCAAAGAAGGTAAATTCACTTGCGGAAAGTTGCACAGTGACGCAACGGGTGGAGCTGAGGTTAAGGGTTTAGGCGTCTTATGTCTTAATAGCAGGATGCTATGTAGTTGCAGTTGCATTTGACTTGAGTTTATATTCTGAGTGCTTTGTAACTCAGAGAAGCAGTCTCTTAAGGTTGGAGAGTGACTCAGCATATCCAGATAGAGGTCTGCTCAAGGAACTTAGAATTTCTTTTGAAATTTGGGGGAATTAGGGTTCAAACTAATTTTTCCCAAAGGGAGTTTGCACGTCTTTAAAAAAAAAAAATGTATGTTTTACTTGCAGTCTCTTGCCCCATTTGATACACATACCTCAGTTTTGGAAAGAACTGATGTAGTATTTCAGTGAATAGTATCATTTATGGTATAGCTGGCATTTGCTGTATAGCTTTGTTTTCCATGTGCAATGCTCCTGATGTACATGATAAGCATCTGTTCCATGAATAAAATGGCATTTGACTGTGGTGAGTAAAGATTGTGTTGCAAAATATGTAAAAGAGACAGAATTGTGTATCAGGCCTGCCTTAAACATTTCTTAACTTAGTCTATGATTTCAAGACATTTATAAAAATTTTTTTCACATGAAAGGAGAAAAAGGCATATATGGTATTTGCCTAGTTTTTATGATTGAAACCTTTCCGTATTACTGGTACAGAAGCTCCTGCCTCTTCTACCTGATCCGGCAGGGCTGAGTTCTCAACCTTGTGGATCAACTACTTGAGAGTGAACAGTTTGAGGAACAATGGGTTACCTGTGCAAGTGTATATGGGTTGTGTAAATTACACCTTTGTATGCTTGGATTTCGTTGGCTTTCGTAAGGGGAAAATTGGCTAAATGTCTTAAATATGACTCTTCTACAAGAATAATCTATGTTCTAGTTTCAGCTGATCGAACTTGTCAGTCTTGAGACATTGCTCGGTGGTAGTGGCAGTGAAGGGAAGCAAACTGACAGAAGTTGATGAATAAAGATTTAAACTGTTGGTCTTCTGCTACTATACCTTCTTAAACTTGGGGGAAAATTGAGAAGACTTCATTATCTCTTTTTCATCCAGATCGATTCCATCTTCCAGCATGAGATAAGACCGTTGGCTAATACATGGTTTCTGTGTTGAGAGAATGCTGAAGGGCAGCACAGCAAAGAACAGTATATTCAGAGAAAAACACAAGCAATGTTGATTTTTCTCCCTCCTTTCCTTCTACCCTAAATCATTTTCTCCTTCCACCCACCCAAATCAAATGTTTTCCTGGGGGTAGTGAAAACTACCTTGCTCTCCCCAAAACAGTGCCTATGCCAAATTTGAAATAATTGATAAGAAGATGAAAAGCAGCAACTCTTTGTTTTCATATCTCACTTAATTGAATGATATTACATGTGTTTGTTTTACAGCGTAAGTATTAGCAAACTGATGTGAACTTCATGCTGCAAGATGTAGAGCCACTGAAGCACTTTGAGGGAAATTGTTGAAAGAGTTGTTCTAAGGCAAAGTGTGCAACAAGGAGTTCTTTGAAGGCAGTTACAGCTTAAGCAGCTCCCCTTCTCTTCAGATTCTGGCTGCTTGTCCCCACCTGCTTTGTGTTGGCACAGCTGTTTGTAAGACCAACCAGTGAATCAGACTTGGAAACAGAGTTGGCTGAAATATATAATTTTATATATATAACATTTGGGTGTGTGTGGGGGTGGAGAATCAGGTTACTTTTCAGTCAGATCGGTTCCCAGACCCGGTACACTGCGCTGCTGCTCAGACATTTGACAAGATAATGGAATGGGTTGTGTGGGTGGACAGGAACAGGGTGCCTAGAAGAGGCAGGGGTTAGTTAACTGGCTCTGATAGCACTGTTACTTAATGGAGAACATCATTCTGAGGAATTTTTGCCACCCCTCCTGTAGTAAATCACTCCCCTGTCAGTCTCTCTCTCTCTCTGTCTCCCCCGTCCCACCCAGCCCCTGGCCCCCACCCCTCTCAGACTTTGCTTGCTATCGCAAATTTCCCTCGCTAATGTTCCCACTCTGATCCTGTCCTGCTTGTGTGCACTATTAACACACTGTACTGCAGTCTTACTTGATAACGTTCTCTCTCCAGCTCTCTCCTGCTTGCCTACTAACTCTCCTGCTTACTCCTGATGCATCTGTTTTCTTGTGCTCTTTTCACTTGTGCTCTTCCTCTAGTTCTTCCTCACTCTTGCTTGCTCTTTGTTATAATTTTCTGACTTCTGCTCGTGCCCTTTTTCTCCCATGTCCTTTCCAGTGCTTGGTCTCTCAAGCACCTCTTCTTTGTCACTTGCTCAGTCTCTTGCTTGTTCAGTGTTTTCTCCTTGTTCTTTCTCACTTGTTATTAATTTCTCTTCACCCCTGTAAGAACAATGCTTTTGAGGGGGAAAAATACCCACATTTTAAAGACTAAAACCTCGTAAGAAACCCAGAGTTTTTAATTTTCTGAAACAAGAGACATGAAAGAAATGTTTCTCTCGATAGCCTGATTTTAACATAACCACCAGCTGGACTGGTTATGTTAATAAACAAACAAACAACTCTTGGAAATTCCATGCTTGCTTGTCCTCTTAAATAAGTGACCAGAGCTGCTGGGATTATGCTGCTGTTTCACTTCCATGTATTCAGATATCTAATATTTTTGTGCAAGTTATTTAAATTCTGTTGATAACTATTTACCTGTTAGTTGGGAAAGTAGACAGGAGTGCTGATTCCTTAATATCTGAATCCATCCATATTTTAATATCCATCCATATTTTAATAATCCAAAGTGACTTCAAATAAAAACACGGAAGATTGGAAAATATTGCTCTTTATAGCAGGAAGAAAGCAATGGAATTCTTCTGCCCGTTTCCTTTGCTTCTCTTAAGTCTTTGGGTGGACTGAGGGCAGGAGCACCTTAAGTACCTTGCAAGGCATGCTTTCTCCATGCAAAATGTGATGGACAGCATCTTACTTTTGCATTCTTATATGAGAGCACAGTTAAATATCACTCTCTGAGCTTGCAGATTTTTGTTTCGTTAGGCCAGCTGCTCTAGGTCAGTTTATCAGGCAGCCTGCTATCAGCATGTACGTGCTAATAGGGCAAACACTATTCTGATTTACAATAGTTGTCTTTGGAAATGTTCAGTTGATTCTTTCTTGGTTAGTAAATAAAATTATTACTTACAAATGCTGTATCTCTTTGGTGGCTTGTGGCTTGTCTGATGGTTTGGTTTTTTTTTTTTAAACCCATCCATTGTTTCTTCTGCTTTGAGTCTTGTTTCAGTCTACTCTTCAGTAAACTTTGTTCATCATGCTTGTTTTTTGCATGTTTTCTTTCATGGCTAAAGACTTTTGGCTTGTGATAAACAACATGGCATTTCTCAGTTTCTAGAGTAGTTGAGGTTCCTTAGTCAAATAATGGTTTAGCTACCTTCGTGTTTAGTGCTTGTCTTTCACCTCTCCCACCCCTTTCTTCAGCAATCCATTGCACTTTTCATAATGCCTTGTTTCTCGTTTTCCCTAACTTGCTTTGGGTTGACTATTCTGCATTTCAGAACTTCCCACTTTGGTTGCCTTTTTTGCCCTTCAGGATGTCCTCCATCTCCTTGACCCCTTCAGGAAAGGGACGAAGGCTGCTCAGTGTTCCCAGGCAGCATCTGTGGCAGATGTAATCTGTACAGGTTAGCGTGTCTCTTGCTCTTTCCTAAACACAGGAGCATCATGAAGAACATCTCCATGCTTTCTAGTAATTCCTGTAAATCCAGTATAAAGCTAACTTGAAATATTTTGAATAAAAATCTCTCTGAGCAAAAAAGAGAGAGTAGGCCTTGGCTGCTAGATCTGTGTGGGGATCCATATTTCCTCAGATGAATTCAGTGCAGCACCACTGAACTCCATAGAAATCTCTTTCTCTGAAGCCTTGAAGCTAATAGGTCTCCTTTATATTCAGTTCAAGTCAAGTCTTAGAGAAGCAACGTGGAGTTCTGGCATATTTCCAAAGGAGGTGCTTTCCTGTGTAAAAGAAAAAAAAAAAAAAGTTTTGGGAAGAGGGAAGTTCCAGTTTTGAAGCCATTAAATGTGGCTTCGCGTCTAACTTACATTGGAAACGAAGATGTCAGTGTAGTATACGGTGTTATGCATTGGGACAGAGTTCTGTGTTGTGACCATCTTGATGACTACATTGTCGCGTTCAGTGTCTCCTTTTTGCCTTGTGCTGGAAACTGGTTGTATGAAGGGCTGTAGAGATGAGTCTGTTAGACTACAGTCGGTATATTTGGTGCACCTCATGAGCTCTGTATCTTGCTTTTCTTATCCCTTTTGCTATGCCCCTGGGATTTCCTATGTTGCTCTGCTGTTTCAAATGCATCTAGAAAAATTGTATTCTTCCTAAGGACGCCTGTGCTGGCATCATCCATGGAGTGTGTCAGATCACACTCATGACCTTGTTGGGCTCTTTCATAAAATGGGAAAAAGAGCAGGTCCATATCAAAAGTTACCTTTTTTTACAGCAATCTTTCTTAAAAAGCACAGCACATCATTAAATGAAATACACCAACTCAGTAACGTTAGTAGAAAATTAAAGAAAAAATCTGCTGTAAAACTGGCTTTGTTTTGGAGTCTTTCCATCTAGTGAGCTATTCTTGGTGGTCTGCAAGGACTTCAGTGGGACACTAAAGATTTTCTTGCCTTTTAATTTCCTAGATACCTCAGGTGTGGTGATCTTGAGTACTGTTTGGAGGTCTGTAAGGTCAGGATTTAAAAGCCTTTTTTTTTTATTATTATTATTATTTTTTAATTTGTCCTCATTTCATTTCTGCAACCTGCCTTATTAAAATCATGTTAGAAATTTTTATCAGGAAAAAAAAATGCTACAGGAAACCAAACTCCTCTGGTCAGAACCGTAGCAACTTCTGATGCTGGCAGGGTTACTATTAAATAATCACAAAGTTGTGTAATCTTAGCATGTCCTAGAATTACTTAAATGGCTTAAATTTTGTCAAAGTTTTAGGGCAATGCCTGCTTCTTGAACAAATGAGAAATAACTCAGCATTAGTTTGATCAGTTTATACCCAGTATTCGGATGCTGAAATTGATGAAGTTCATATAAACTGTCCCAAAGGTTCAGCTTTTTCTGTTTAGCCTCATAGAAGTCTGATTAGACAAAACTAATCTGAAAGCCCTCTGTTAGAATTTTCCTGGGCTTTTATCTCAATGAGAGATGTCTTTTAGACTTTTGTCTTATGACAGCCATCAGAGAATAGTTTGAAAAATGAATTCCATACATCTCCATAGTGACTGTACTCAAAAAGGGGTTCAAAACAACATTATTCCAAGTTGACAGATTAGGCTTGAGTTACACATTCAGGACCATAATATAACACAGTTATATTATGGATGGATGAAATTCTAAAAAAGTTGTGTAGAAGGTCATATTAGATTATGATGAGTATGTTCTAGGCTTAATGGTGTGGGGTTTTTGTCCAATTTTTTTTTTTTTTTTTAAACTTAGAGCAGAAGGGGCAATGATTTTATCTGGCACAAGTGTTCTAGAGTCTCCGATGAGCTACCTGTAACGAAATTTTTTAGAGGTATAGAGCTGCTGTGAATGTTTAATGAAATCTCTATTCAATGTGATAATAAATGTACCCCAGTAAAGCTTTTGCTGGTTGATGTGTACCCACTGTCTGTACTGGCTCTTCTCCGTGTGTGTTCATGCATCCACGTGCATATATGACTTGAATAGGGTGTTTGAATTCTTCATAATGGATTATAATACCGTGTAAAACTCAGCAAAATTTTGCAGCCTCCTACCTCTGCGGTAATATCTTGGTATATCTTGGGATATACCAAGATTTGCTTTAACATTATGCTTAACGATGGGGATGGAGGCTATCAAGATAATAAAACAAGGGCTCATTGTTTTAAATCTGAAAAAGAAGATATTTTGACTTCATCACTAGATTATGTGAAAATTTACTGAAGTTTGTTAATTTATCTCCTTCTTCAATGAGAATTTTCTAGGTCAGTGGTTCCTTAACTGGGAAATAAGGCCATCGTAAACGAACTACAGATGGAACTTAAAACCATGTTGAATTATGTTAAGTTAAAAAATATTATGTTAGGATGATTCATGTTTTGTTAAAAATTTTTGGATCTGACAGTGATCTGTATTCTGAGAAATGTTAGGGCTGTAGTTCTGGAGTGAATGATGTGAGGAAAATGTGGAGTCTTTATTTATTCATGTATTTATTTACTACATTGAAGGAACAAAGAAGTGGAAAACCCATTTGTGTGGTTTTTGTTGATCTACTTTGGTGATTTTTCTTTACCATAGTTTTGGAGTGCCTTGTGATGTTACATGCATTGGAGATTACCTCACGAGCATGATACAAGAGTTCCAATAATTTCCTCCTTCAAAGATGGTTTACAGGACAGAGAGGAATTAAGCTAGGGCCGCAGGTGGACTTACAGCCCTCATCGTTACAACCCCTACCTCTTCAGTGCCTGGATGTTGCAGGGGAATATGACATGTCTGTTTGACAGCAGCCTAAATTGGATCACAGGAGATTCTCTGTCCACTTTCTCCCTTGGTTAAGCGTACTTGCAAGTTCTCCTTGTCAGCATTTTTGCTTTACTTTTCCACGTTGGGCCTGCTTAAAAGCTAAGCAGGAGAACCTAATGATGTAAGTAAAGGTAGAAACTTCATGCCAATTTAGCTACCTAATCTGTTTCATCATGAGGTGGAAGAGTGCCAGGAAGATGAGCCTCATCTGTGACTTGCTCTTTTCTTATAAAGCCCTGCGTTTGGTCAGCTTGTGAAGGCATACGCTTGGTGGGAAGTTATGTTATGTGGCATAAACTGAGCTAGCATCTTTTTTTGGCACTGTTAGCCTTTTTGTTGTAGCTTTAAGTTTTTCTTACCATTTGCTGAGGCAGTGTAGTTTACTAAAGTGGCAGGAAATGAACCTGACAAAGATGTGAACAGTTTTTAATTGGGTCATTGAGCTGATTTGTTTTACCATATACTCAGTGTGAATGCTGAAGCTTTCCAAGAAAGGGGGCATACCGTGCACCTGAGAGTTGGGAAGGATGGAGGGGGACTGCTGCCCTTCCTGGCAGTTTAGTGTGTTCCTCAGATGGAGAGAATCTGAACTCACGTTGTTCAATTCCAATGAGAATACCTAGATCACCTGGCTTTTCAGATGTTCTTGGCAACCGTCCTTGAGTCCCATGTCATCTGTACTATTGTGCAAAAAAGAACTAAAGAATCATGGGACAGAGGGAGAGAAAAGGAAACGTGACTCTCCAATCCAGTGATTAGCGTGCTTACCTTAAGGGAAGAGGAAAAAGAAACTTTCTGGGATTCAATCAGTGCTTACGCATTGTACAGGAAGAGGCTCCTGGATAATGTTTTATTTTTTCAGTGGAAAGATATTATGTGAATTATGGAAATACAGCACAATCACCAAGTTAGGAATGATATGCAAATAAAGTGGAGAGAGTATGGGAGACTATAGGTGGAACATAGAATACTTTGTATCAGTGAGATTATCTTCTACTCACTCTTCAGTTATTTGTTAAGGGGCTTTAACGCTAATTTTTTTTTTTATAGTGAAATTAATTTAATTTTCTGAAGGACTTAGTCTGATAAATTCTGTGTCTTTGCATTTGTTAATTCATATGTTGAAATGCAAATACCCCATGAAATTTTTTGAAATGTATGTGAGTGTATGTAGTAAGTGCAGTTCCTAAAAAACAGATGGTATTTTGGTTTTGCTAGAGGTGTCCTGAGTTTTGAAAACAGTGCATTTCCTTAGCATCTCTTAATTGGGATCTAAAGAGAATAGAAATAATGTTCCCTATGTGATTGCTGCAGTAATCCAAAATAGAACTATTTTTGCTTTAGAATTCAGATTTCTCTCCTACTGTTACATTGGTCAACCTGAGCCTGAATTAGGACTTAAAGCATATCATGGAATCTCTATATATACTTAGGCTGGGACAGTAAGAGCGAAATAGTAAGGATGCTGAATTTTACTGTGGTGAAAAGTTTTTTTGTTTGTTTGTTTGTTTGTTTGTTTGTTCATTTTGCTTTCCAACATCAGAGAAATTTGTAGTTGGCATGCCTGATTAAATTTATTTCTTCAAATTTATTTATGTAGACTATAATGACAGACACAAACTATATATAGAGAAGTCTGTAAACATTTCACTTGTGTTCTTGAAGTAGAGGTGGGATCTGCTACTATTGATATCAGACCAGATATTAGCTGTGGTCTTCCTAAATGCCCCGTGGCAGTTTGGCAAGAACTATTGGAAATAGAGCTAGGTTGCTCTTTACTTCTCTTGTACTGTATTCTTAGCCTATACAGCAAGCCTTATTATAGATGGCGAAAGTTTATGAGCTCTCTACTTTTGCCTTTCTGTGGACAAACACGGTGTGCTTTGCTAGTGAGCCTTTTAGGTGAGGTTCACAATTTTATTGTGTCACACAACACCTAACACAATGAGGTTCTCCCTCCATGAGGAGAATGCCCTGTTTATTACCCCAGCACAGTCCTAGAGCGTGGCTTCCTCACTTCCAGTATCAGTATTTGGGCTCCTGGCCCTGACCAGTTTCAAACTGTCAGTTTCAAAAGTTCAGAACATCAAAGACTGCACAAAAATGCAAATAAAGTTCTCTGTGATTGAGTAGTAGTAGTATGCAGAATATAAATGTGTTAGCTGTATGCATGTGCTAAAGAACAATTAGGTTCTTATTTGTTGTGTAGGTTTTTAAGCTGAAAGTCAGACTCGGGCTCTGGAGCTGTGCAGAGTCAGCAGAAAACTGATCCAAAAAGGTGAATATTTTACATCATGCTAAATTGCAGAACTGACTCAATGAGACTGGGGCAGGTGCCAGACATGGTGCAAGAGATGGGCCTGCACTGAGTGGTTAAGGGCAAGGAGGGTTGTAGGTGGAAACACAGCAGCCAAATCTAAATCAGCTTTTGGGGAACTCTACAGCCTGAGAATTCTTATTTTAATGAAATAACTCCGTTTATTCACCATCAATTTTGAATGCGTCTGGTTGTCACGGAACCTGAACTTGACCACTGTCAATTCTCAAAGCTATTGAACTTCATATGAACTGCTATTTGAAAGCATGTTGAACAAGATTTTTAAACATGGTGTTTCTGTACTGACATGTCTGGTGAAAGTTGGAGCTTGGTTTTTGGTTTCCAAGTTAAACAGCTGGAAGAGCAGTTGTGGTATACGTAATTTTGGAAATAAGGGGTTCCTTCTCTTTTTCTTTAAACAGCTTGTAACTTCTTTTTCCCATCTGTGAGCTTAGGGTCCCACTTACTTTGGCAGTATCCTAAAATCCTAGAAGTAATCCTAAAATTCCCTTCAAGTGCCTTCTAACATTGATAGAGCTAATTAAAAGGCAAATCTGAGTTCTGTGAGCTAACTTAAGTTGTGGTTATGTCTTCATTTACTACACTTGCATGGCTATTCCTTTTTAGTATTATGCTTGGGTTATGTAGAAAAAGAGAAATAATGCACTGCAACTTTGAGTTGTGCAAATAGAGAAAAAGGATATCCTTCCACTTTGAAGAGTGTGTCTAGTTACTTTTAGGAATAGCCATTTGTGAGCCAGAATTGCTTTGGTTGCTGCTGTCAACCTGCTAAATCAGTCTCTTCCCCTTGCCTTTCTGGAGAGGCAGTGTGTACCCTGAAGTACCAGGTTTGACTATTTTAATATAAATGTGAAGCCTGTGAACTTGTCCTGCATAAAAATCATCACTGTGTCTTGTCTGTTTCCCTGAGGGAAGAAAAAAAAAGGAGAAAGCTTAGAGCTGAGGCCATCTCCATGGCAGGCTTCTTAAATGATTGTGCTCTAGATATAGTAATGTTAATATCTTTTTTCCTAGTGACTGGTGAGTTTACTATCAGAATGATGTTGTGGCTGAAGTCTTGTTGGAAAGACGTATTACTTGGCTAGCTTGTTGATTGATTTTTAAGGGCTAGAGTTTTGTTTGTTTTTTGAGAAGGTTTACATTGAGTTCTGCAGGATTTCTAGGATGATAAAAGATGTATTTGTAACTGAAGAAGTTTATTCCGTTTTCTGCTCTTTTTAGATGCAGTGGCTCAGAAACATCTCTGAACAAGTGTCCCCAGAAAAACCCATCTAAGTGGGTGAAGTCTGATAGATGCATTAAGGAAAATTCTGGTATTTGAGAACTAAATATTTGCATTTAGTTTCTTTGGATGCAAGGTGGAAGTAGACAAGCTTCAGTTTTTCAGCCTAAACTGAAACTTGGGCAGTTAAATCTGATTGATAATGTTAAAGTGGAAAGGATATCAGTAGTACTTCTCCATTGTCACTTTTCATACCAGAATTATACCTGCTTTAGCAGAAGGTGTGGGGATTTATGGGGTGAAGTCTGGTTTAAGACCCAGGCATGTGGTTAACGTATGACCAGAGAGTACCTGGCTATGGGTATGCCTATCCAATCTAAATCTCCTGAATAATGAAAGGCAAAGGTAAACTGTGTCATTGCAGTTGTCAAAGTGTTTAAAAAGGCACACAAACCAATGTATGGCTGAAACAAGCCACTTACCCAAAGTCTTACAAAAAAGCACTATCTATTTACAGAGCTAGCCAACAGTTCACAGTTGTGTGTGGTTGGTTGTTTTGTTTTGTTTTTTAATTTGGAAGACTATAGGTGTGTATATCCCCATGTATTAAAATAGTTTGGAAGCCTTCAAGATGAAAGGTGTTACTGTATCAGGGCAATGAACATCTAGGTTGTTATAAATGTACTTGAAATATGTAACTTTAGATCATCTTTGAAAGTAATGTCAGAACTATCTGTTCCCAAAATTGAAATGGAGAAGTAGTCTTATTTCATTTAGATGTATGATTGCAGCTTTACAGATAATTTCTCAGGAACCTGTATAAGTATATAAAGTGTTTTTGTAATGAAGTTTGTTGTGGTCTGAGTAAGATTTTACATTCTCCCTGTTTTTGATCAATTCCATTACAGTAATGTTTACTGAAATGAAACATGATGATAATCTATGAGTTTATTAATTTCTGGTTCTTGTTACATGTACATTGCAGCATGATATAGAATTTGTCGTGCTTCAGGGCAGAATTCAAAGCAGAAAAGAAAAAACAAACGGCTAAAACAAGGAAACAGTAATGGTGTGAAAATTGAGTAACATCTGGATTTGATAAGGATGGGTCACTTAGAAAGTTGAAGTCTCTTGAATGTGTCATAGTATTTTGTTTAAAACCCTGGTAGCTGTGAAAATACTGTACCATTCAGATATTCAGATGGCCATTTTATTTTCTTGGAATTTTTTTTTTTTTCAATAGCTGTTTTAGCAAACATTTGGACAGGAACTGTTGTCTTCACCTGTTGAAAAATAAGATTATACATTTTCATCAGTATAAAGGCATTGCAGTTAAAATAGTCTGTATTTGCAGGGAAGAACAACCACCCTTACTTCCCATATACATGTAGTGCGTGTGTGTGTTTGTGTGTGTATCTATATGTAGGTATAATGTGGGTCCGAGCTCTTAAGTTTTTGAGAGGTAAAAGCATTTCAGTATGCATTGCTTGTCTGGAGAGCATTACAAGTGCTGTCCCAACTCTAGTCTAGGATTAAAAAGTTGAAGTAGCTGCATCTGAGTACCCTCTTTTGTCAGGTCTCTGAGAATTAGTCTGTTTTGTAAATAAAGGGTACAACAAAGAATGGAAGTAGTAGTTAGTGACCAGTAAATTGGAAAAATAGTAAGCTGTAGTAATATCAAGATTGTAGTAAAGACCTGTAAATTGAGTGATGTTTGGCCTCATTCTGTGGAAATTTTAGGCATTCCTTTAATTCTTTGTTTGCTTGCTTGCTTTATGGCTGAAAAAAATGAGGGAGAAGTAGGAAGGTTATATTCTCTTGAGACTTTTTAGGTCTAAAGTTCTAAACTGATGAATGCGAATATATAGTGGCATATGTTTTGCTTTGCATTTTTAAAGTTCTTTTCCCAACCACACGGAACAGAAACAGTTTTTGTAAATTAAATGATCAATCTTTTTGAGGACATCTATAGAAAAATCTCAGCTCTGAAAAGCATTTCACAACTGTGAGAGCAAATTACTCTGGATAAACTAGTTTACAGCCCTCATGGATATTCTACTGTGAAATATGACTTTATTTGCATGCTGCTGTTTAGTTCATGTTTAACATATTAACTAAAAAGGCTCTATTTATAAAAAAAAATAATAATTAAATGGTTGCTTATCAGTTGTCACCTTTTAAGGAAGTCATAGGTAGGGTGTGTGTGTTAACATGAAAAAGAATTAGATTGTTATGTATATCTGTTTTTGTAAGATGCCATAATTCAGAAATACCTGGATTTTATAAATACCATTCTCTTTCCTGGAATTCTGTTGTCCTCACACTCATGTGAATTCGAGGTGCAATTATTTTCAAGGATCATGTAAATGAGACTCTTTAATAATCAAATTTATTCTCAATGTGGCCATTAAACAGTACAGAAGGAAGTGCTTGGTTGTGAGAGTTCAGTGCCATCCAACAGTTGCGAATGTTTTATCTGATATTGCAGGAGATGGGCAACTCCTGCTGTAGCATCTCTTTCCTTCTTTTGGATGAGGGAGGGGAATGTAAATACAGTGATGTGACTTTGCTGTTCCAAAACAGTTAAAACGTAACCGTATCTGTTTTGCTTGACACTAAGTGGGTGGAAAAAATAACCACTCCCCACTCTAATTTGTGATTCCTTATATGGTCAGTATACTAAAAAACATTTTAAGTTTGTGCTTCTAAAATTAATATTTTTAGTCATTGAGAAAGAAAAGAAGCGTATGCAAATTATCTAAAAAATCTGAAGTATTTGAACTTTTATATTAGCGTGTGGGGTTTTTTTCTCTCTCTATTTTCTTTTTTCCCCTTCTAAATTATGTCAGTTTAATTCTTCCTAAAACCGTAGGCTTTATTCTGGGGTTCAAAAGAACAAATAAATATTTAAAATAAAACAAATCCCGAGTTGTCTGGCTGTATGGGTCAAGTATAAGTTCTACACTGTTCAATTCCTTCATATACAAGGAAAGCAGTAGGTTTTTTAGAAGTTACTTATTTCTTTCCATAAAAATGATAGGTTTAAAAACCAGTATGTTATAAATCAGAAATTTCAGAGATTCAGATTGCACCCTGAAGTCTTACTGAATTAATACTGGTGTGACACAATTGTAGGTCCTTCTATGATAAAATTAGGTGCCCTTCAATGTTTAGTATTTTGACACCAATACTGGCCTAGGAAGGCCCTTTTCGTCCCAGCTGTTTGTTTCTGCTGCAAAGTCCATCTGTAGTGGACCAAATTAGAGAACTGATACAGGATAAAAAACAGTGGGGTTTTTTGTTCCCTCCCCTCCGGCGCCCTGTTTTTCTACCTGGGTTAGTTCCCCAGTGCAATTTGCTGAGTGACCCTGTAATAGTAGCACTGTCTCAGTCAAGCAGGTAGCAGCGTAAAGGATACAGGCTGCTTAAGCAGTACTGCTGCTGAAAAGAAATTCTTGCTCAACTGCAACTGTAGTTCTGCCTTTGCCAGGTTTGAATTTGGATGAGAAACTTTGCGATTTCAGTAAAGCTGCTTGTACGTGCTTTCACACTTAAAAGATGGGTTCTTGCATCACATGCTGTAAATTTAGCATAAGAGTGAAACTAGTCATTCACAGTATATTCGTTTTAGAGGAGCTAGTGCTTTTTGGAACACTGAAATTAGTTTTACAATATACAAGAAAAATTATGATAGAGTGTGTTTTGTTTTACATGCAATTGTTTTAGAAGCATCTCACAAGTATTGATCTAGAAGCTAGCATAGTCTTCTAGTTTAGCAGTGTGCATTTAAAAATCCTGGGGAGTACAAAGCTCTTAGGATGAATGGTGTATTGGTGAAGTCTAGTATAAACTCAGTTTTGATAGTTGTTGTCTTTTCACCCTGACTTGAAAACCAGTCCTGTACAAAAATGCCTTCTTTCCAAAATTTTAACATTCCCTTTCTTAAGCATGGGGTAAACTGACGTATATGAAGGTGACTGTACTCATAGTTCTGTTGAATATGCAAACTAAACTGAAGAGGGGTACGTTATTTTTCATTACTCAATTATGAATTTTAAAGCCTTAAAGATAGTCTTAATGTAGTTGCTGACTATTTCAGTGAAAACATTCAGCTAATAGGTTTTCCATAATATCAAAGCACTTAAACCTGGAAACAGGGATCTATGACTTCTTTGGGAACATGCTAAATGTGATACTGATCATGAATTACTTGTGTTTTGCTTAGTACTCAGTATATTGGCTATCAGGTATAGAAACAAGCAGGTGTCCATAAAAGTGGAGGGATATATTGGGTTTTCATGCTGAAACCATATCTGCTTTTAATTTTATGTATGGGATTTTGTGGATGAACCTGAGATGTTGTACTGAGTTCTGCTTTGTACATTGGATATACAAAGTAGTCTGATGTTTGGGGTTTTTTTTCTTTTAATTCTTGTGAATTTTTTCTTATATATAACATCACATCTGTTGGTCCTAAGTAGAACAGAAGCAGTAAATATTTGTGTGTGTGTGTTTGGTTTTCAGGTGTATCTTAATTTGTACATCTAAACACTTGGGATTTTACCTAGTAACAAATGACACTGTATGTGCTAGGTGCTGTAAGAACAATGATTTTGGAATTCCTCAATTGTATCTCTCTGGGAACTAGTCCTGGAAGTCAGTAATTGCTCGCACTCTATGAGATTTATTTATTTATTTTAAAATTCCAGTAGTATTGGTTGTACTTCACACTTTATTATGCAGTACTTTAAATAATACACCAAGTCTGGTCTATTTGTTGAATCTTTTGCCTTGTATGTCTTAGGTCAAGCAACATCATTGGTTGTCCATGCGTAGTTTCAAGAGTAGGCTGTTGAGATGCAGAATAACAACAGCTTAAGAAATTGCTGTTGTATAGACTTATATACCTCTAGATCCATTATATTCCAGTATGTTAATAATCTCAATTTAATGGTGTATACCTCAGGACAATTCTCCTAGTAAATAAATAAATATTTTTGCTTCTAAGTAAGTATTTATATTTTATGTTGCTAGCAACAGGCCTGCCTGCAGTCACCGACGGTCAGTGACCTGAATTATGTTCATCTCTGACAACAGTCTGTGTAGTCATGAGATATGCAGAGATTTCTCTGGTACTTCATGAGTATGACTTTAGAAATTACAAGATAACATTTTCGCAGAGGGAAAAACTTCCAGAACTTTGTTGTGATTAGTTTGCAAAATCTTTCAATTTTTTCTAAAGGTGCCATATTGAATCTTATAACACAGTGATACTGAATGAGGAAAATAAGTCTATATACAAAGTGTTTTAATTGGTAAAATGTAAAAAGTAAAACCCTCCCCAGCAGACTTTTCTTTTAATTCAAGCCCTTGGGTGTGCCATTGTTGATACTCTGAAAACTCTTATTTAAATTTGTCATGGATAGAATTCTTTGTATATGCTTAAAACTAAAGCAAAGCAAAGTCAGAGACTTGTGAAAGTTTTATGTTTTTGACAGTCACCATCTTTATAATATGGTGGTGTATAACTTGAGATAAAATGTGCTTGGGATCTTTCACTTATTTAAATAAACATTTTGTAGTAAAGCTGAACTGTACACTTGAAATTATTCATGAATGTGGAGTGGCTTTGGATAGGTAATCCCATTATCTGTATTTTGAGGAGATCAGAGGAGCATTGTGTGGGTAGGAAAGATGAAGAGTAGAAAGCAACAGCAATTAAAATAGGAAATAAAAGCATGAAGTTTTAACATGGTAGCTTCATACACAGTTGATTTCCAAGAACTGCTCTCTTTGTTTAAATGAAAGACTTCAGCTTTTATTCTTTTGTTTGCTGTAGCACTTTCAATAATTTGCTTTGTAACACCTTTCTTGTCATCTCTTCCTCCCTCTTCTTCTGTAGTTTCAATTCACTTCTGTTCTGTACCAGTAAGTAGATCAAACTGGGTTCTTGAAGCCCAGTAAATGTTATTACTAAGGGGATTCTTCTAGTAATGATCTCACAGACTGTGTGATGAGTGGGATTTGTTCTTGCCTCCTCTTAGCATCAGTTTATTATCTAAACCAGGAAGCCCTTGTACAGACTATGTAAAAGGCCTTTTGGTTTTAAGAACTTGGCAGTACAGAGAAGACGCTCGGTTCTTGAATTTAATGTGTTGCCCCTGCAGCTATTGTATGCGGTTTGGTTGTATCTATTTAAAAAAAAAAAAAAGTTTAAAATGTTACCCTTTTATGTTGTGTGTGTGATAGTTACCATCACAGTAACTCATTGACTTTGTTCTCCACTAAAGTTTTAAAATTCGTTTTTATGTTGTGGATCCCTTTTTAGAATACAGTGCTAACAATAGACACCTGCCTTTCTACTCCAGGTCTTAATTCCATGCTAGTGGTCCAGTTCTTCAGAATGTAGTTGTTGGAGAGCTGTAAGGAGACTGAAGAAACACATTGGTTTGTGATGGATATCTTTTGCTGGTTACCTATGAAGTGGGTGGATGTATTGATTCCCTGTTAATAAACTGTTAGTGACTTTATAGGTACATCAGCAACTCTTCCTTATTGCCGGTAGCTCTAACATCATCTTCTAAATGCTAAAATAATTCAGGTCTGTGTGTGTTAGTTACCTTTCCAGTTTGGTTTCTCCTTTCTTACACTTTTGTGAATTCTTTGCAAGATAAATATGTTTTCAGAGTTAGTATTGTAAGTGATCTTAAAATATTCTAGATTAATTTCCAATCAGCAAAAAGCATAGCTTCCCATATGTATGAAATTGCTTTACTGCTTTTACAAAATCAGCAGTGTGATTTCAAGTCCTGTAGCTATAACTTGGTAGTCTCTGTGTTTGTTGGATAGTATGTTCTTAACTGACTGATTCTCTCTTCTTAGGGTTTGGAATAGAGTTGGAAGTCTGTTGCCTATGACAGTGCTGTATGTTGCCAGTGTTGCAGTTGGTTTGATACAATATTAGGATGTTGTAAACGGCTAGAGATGTGCTAATGGGCTACTTCTGGAGCTTACCATTCCCATTGTAGAACTGGCACAAGACAATGTATGAATGCTCTACAATCTATTTTGGCTGAAAATCAGCTAGCTTTGCTCAAACTGTTTGTTGATAGTTTGAACTAAGCTGGCTTAGTATTGAAACTGGCCTTGTACTGATGCAAATGAGAGGTGATCCTCGATGTATTTGAGCTACAAGGTGGTAAAGACAAGAGAGTGATGTCTTCAGTCCTTGCAGCTACTACTGGAAAAGGCTTTCTATAATCTTAGTACCCATAGATATTTTTTTTTTTAAATTTTAATTGCAGTATCTTGGCCAGAGAGAGCTTTCACAAGTGAGACTATACCTCTGTAGCCTTAAGATACCCATGTAGGCTGGACATATCTGGTACTTCAGGACTTCTGTTCTTTGTTTGAATCCAGGGACTATTTAGTGTAAAGGAGAGAAGAGTTTGCTCTTCCTTTGTTTTTTTCTTGTTCTTGAACACAAGTGACTGCCTCTGCTGAGTTTAGTGTGACTAAGCTCAGTGCAAGACACTGTGTCTGTCCATGCGACGTATATACCTAGAATATGTATCAGACTGAATCTTTTGTTGAAGTGATTTAGGCATGAGAGTACCTAGTTTGTAGGATCTTGTGTAGCCTTAGGCAGTACTCAGCAGCCGTGCCGAGTTCATGGATATTATAGATGTGGCAGTGACATTCTAGGTCTCTATGGAACTTCAGTTGTAAAAAACTAAGGCTGTTGATTCATGGTGTGGGATGGCCAGTTTTTGTTTGCCCCTCCATCTTTTGGAGGCATGACAGCAAGAATTCACCTGCTTGTAAAATAACAATGGAACCGCTGCAACATATGCTCCTACATGTATCACATAAGTAATTCTTCTTTGTCTTCCCACCACCCCGTTGTGTGTGTGTGTGTGTCTGCGTGTGTGACATTTCTGTGGCACAAGGCAGAACCCAGGGTAGTGGCAGAAAACCTAGCTGGGCTTAGGGTATATGTAGTGCTTAGACAGTCATTGTTGATGAAGAAATGGAATGAACTGCAATGTTTTCTGCTAAAATTGCAGTACCGAAGTGCATTTTAGGCTAGACACACTTTCTTGGAGTTACATATCTCAGGAGGTGTTTAAATAGTAATAATCTAGATTCTACAATTTGAGCTGCTAGGTAATTTGCAGAGGTTCTCTAAAATTCTCAGTTATTTGTAAGTGGTTTTAATATTTTCGTGGGCTGTAGAGTACCAATGGTATTTCATTGGAGAACAAGTGAAAACCAAATACTTGAAAAATACTTTGACCATGGGTTGGTTAGTTGTTAGGTGTTGTGTTTTGTGTTTTTGTTGTTGTTGGTTTTTGTTTTTGTTTTTTTTTTGCATAATCTCACCATTCTTTTTAACTTTTGTTGGAGATTTCTTCCTAGAAACTCACCTTTTTGTCTTGCAGAAAGCTATAATTTTATTTTTCTGACTATATTTTAATTTGGTGTAAAATGAACCTAACTCAATTTCATGTGAGATACGAGGAAAAAATGGACTTGTACATTTATGGATTTATGTGCATTTTTAGTTCTGTAGTTTATTGATTTGTTAAGATCCCACAGAAGTTAAGTCATGTTTTAGAAATACTGTCCTGAGTTTCTGTAAAGATTCACATATTTAAGGGCTTTGCAAAGGTGGGTAACTGTCAATAATTTCACTTTTGCAGGTTTGAGAAGAGCTTTTTTTGAATGACGTTAATTTTCAGAACTGTTCAATGACCAGCTGAAATTTAAATTAATCCTTGAAATTTCGACACTTAGATAATTTTTCTCTAGCAACAGACGTCAGTGGAATATAGTCTTTGTAATGTCTGTCTGTACTTTTACTGTTCAAAACCTTCATTTCCTGTTGGAACTTCCTTGGTTTAGCTCTGGGGTTATACCTGAGAGCTAGGGTTGAAGTAAGCACTGTGTGGATCTAATGGAATGGAATTTTACCATTTTTAGGTATCTTATTAGTTTGTATTTACATTTACTTCTTTTTTTCTTCATTTTGCAGTGTTGTTTGCTGCCGGACTTCCCCTGTCCCCCACAACCCCGCAGGATGATATGAGACTTGAAAGAAGACGATGCATACAGGTGATCTTATTTTCAAGGGCTTTTAGAAGGGAAAATCTTTTATGTTCTTTATCTACTTTCTGTTTCTATTCCATTCTCTGTAGCCCCAAAATTATGTTGTTCCAACCTTAGTAGAATATTTAAGAACCTGTGGAATTTCGAAATCTTTCTTTGCCCTTTGAAACTCTTTTGCAACTGTCCAGGAAGAAAATGGTTTCCCTGAATGGAAGCATTGTTTCCAAAGTTTTATGCAAAAAAAAAAAAAAAAAAAAAAAGAAAGGGTTTGCTTTTAAAGATTCTAACTAAACATACTGCTTTTAGTCTTGTCTTTTTTGTTGTTACCCCCTTTTAATGCCCCCCACTTGTCAACAGATGGAGGCCACCTGTTTAGTGACACACTATTTCAATCATTCATTAACTTTCTTTTAAAGAAGTGTTATGGATCTGTCTGAAAAAAGCGTAACAAATTAATAGCTAAGAGTTCATTATGCCTTACCACATACTTATGTCCAGTTACTGTAAAATTTCTCGAGAACTGACAGTAGGATCTTTGAACCTCTTTGAAAGTCACTAGCCATTCTTAAAATTGATGTTTTTAGGAAGTTCGTCCATTTTTTGCTCATCAAAATACTGTAAGTGCCAAGTATATTTGCAGATTAAATAGCTTATTTTTAGTTACACTGTTTTGCTGGAAATATAGTTAATATTTTGACATGAAAAATCATGATCAGCAGAAGTAGAATAAAATTTAGGTTGTACAGGAGGATTGGTGTGGTTCTTTAAACACAAATGCCCTTATTTAAGCAACGAACAGTTCTGTGACTTACATTTTGAGGCCTATAACAGTGAAGTACACATAAGACAGATCTTTCGTTTACTTGTTCAGCTTTAAAACCCATGAATCCTTGGGGCTGGAAAAAAAACTAGATAGATTTACTTACGCGTGCAGATCATCTCCTGATTGACAGTTTTCAGTTGCATCAGCTGTTCATGCATAAACAGCTTTAGAGGGTATATTTACATGGAGCATGTTGGATTAAGACCAAGATGCTGTAAGTGGATATTTCATTCTGTGAAAACTAAACATTCGTTCATTTCAGTTGAATGTTTATAAGTTGTATGTTGATAGGTCAAGTAAAACTGAGTCTAAAGAATTCTAAAATTGCGTGAGGCAAAGGAGAGGAGAAAGAAAAAATATTCTGAAGGGATATTTCATTTGTTTTAAATACATAAATCTAGACGAATAGCATTTAAAGTCTCAAAATTGAATCTTTCAATGTCCTGTCAGATTTGTGGAGCTCTGTCTAGTAGGCAGTCATTGCAATTGATAACATTGTAGGTCATTTGCTTGTTGCAGTGTGGGTTAAAATATAGCCCAACTTAAATATCGAGAAAATGGTTTGAAAGCTTTGAAAATATTCATCCCACAACTGAAAGGAGAGATAATGTTATGAAATAGTACCTTATGTATCTTACACTGTTTGAGAGAATTAAGTTTCATATTGTAATACATTAATCTGATTTAAAACTTAAAACTTCAGCACTTTCAGTTTTGGTCAGGATTTCTGATGATGGTGAGCTTGTAGAATTACGAGCTTAAAGAATAGACATGTATACAAGATTTTGAATTTAAAGTAAAAATTCTATCTTCTAAAGCCCAAATTCTATATTTAGAAGCCCCATTATAAATACAGAGTGAAAAACAGTGGTACCTTGACAAAGACTTTCAGGCTTGTGATGTGCCATTTAAATTGGTAGTTAGGCAAGTATGATTTCTTGCAGTTTTCTGTTTATTAGGAGAGCCGATACTAGTGTGCTGAGGTTCTGAGAATAAACACGATTTGCATGCCTTAAAGAGAAAAAATGTACTGTAATTATTTTGTAGTACAGTAACAGCAAGAGTCATATGATATCTCTGCTGATATCTTTCTCAAGTTCAAAGTAGCTGGTGAGAGCTCAGGCCAGAAATCGAAAGGTTTTGTGGTTGTTGAGAACGGTTCTTTTGCATTTTCAACAAGGCTTGGCTTCAGAGGGTGACTGATCTGGGTGACTGATCAGAGATGCCTGGTAATGTCTGAGCTACCTTTGGCTAAAGGATGAAAGCTTCTATAGGGTAAATAAATTCATTGTTATAATGGGTATCACTTCATTTCACTGGAAACTGACCTGCTCTAAAACCCTCAAATTAACCACGGCATAACTGGGGGAGACAATCCTCTTGAAGAGGATTTTTTAACTTTTTCTATCTTGGAATACTTGAATCTTAGATCACCACTTAAGCTGAAAACACAGAAATATATTAAGGTCCATTGCTTTAAAAAAAAGTGAAAATATGAAGAAATGGTGATATGGAATCGTATTTTCCAATTTGACTAACCAGGAGAACAAATTTGCAGCATGTCTGACTTCTCTTTTAGCCTTATTCTTAGCACCTATGATATCTAGGACACATATAGAGAAGGGCACTTTAAGATACTGTTTGGAGGACTGAAAGATTTTCAATAATTGTTTTTTGTCAATCTTGATAACTTGGAGGTTTTATAGGATCTGTACTGCTTTTCTGTGAAACACTGCAAAAAGCAAAGCTGGAGGTTCAGCTTATTGTAGGAAAAGCTAAATTTATATTTCAGACATGCTTGTGCATTACAAATGCATGTTGTGATAACAAAGTTAATGCCTTAGAATGTGGTTTGTGATAAAAAAAGAAATACTTTCAGAATGTAAATTTTTCCTTTTTACTTCTTTGTACTTTGAAAGTCAGTCTCTCTGGGCCATTTTCTGAAAGGAAGGTACCATAAGTGCCAATGCTATTACTAGCATTATGGTTGTGGTTATTATGCTGATAATCGTACTAGCAAGTGTTTACTTTTTATGGTGTAGTAGTATCAAATTTCGGACTGTGCTGTGTACTTAGGAGCGAGGATTCCTCTTGTGTTTAGAAGTTCATGTTTTCAAAGTGATTGCTACATCTTGTCCTGCACCTGTTAAGCAGAGTGTAACTGTGTGATTGGTTGTTACTTTTTTTCCTCCTCTTTGTGGAGACTACCTTATAAAAAAGGATTGGTTTTATAACAAAGAACTGGTTTTGGCTTTGTTTTTTCTAGTTAGCTGCAGCCTAGGAGTACGAAACTAAGCTTTTGAAGAGCTTAAAGCATCTTGTCTTTTCTTAACCTTTGTAAGAAAAGGACTCATATCTCAGTTGAGAGTATAAGGGACCAGTATAGACCTACTAAACCAAAAGTACAAGTTCCAGAAGGATCCATTCCTTAACACCACATGCTGATCCCCTCAGAGGAGATTAACTGGTAGCAGTTGCTGTTGAACTATTGTTCTTGAAAGCAGAAGGGAATGAAAAAGAGGCTGCGTGTCCTGAACTGCTTTTTGATGATGATGCACTTTATATTGAAACGCAACAGATATCTCTTCCTGATTTAGATCTCCCAGAAGACCATTGAACAACATTGTTTGGGACATTTATGCATACTAAGGGCAGCATGGAAACAGAGTAACTGTTACCTGTTATGTCTTAAATAGACATATCTAGTATATATGTGTTATAGTATTTTTGTCCAATTCTTATGCCTGTATAAACTGATCCAGAGATCTGATCGTGTAAAATCATTAAAAAGAAGTGTAGTGTGCTTATTTTGTCTTTAATTGTGTGTTAAAATTTATCATGTATTAACTTTATTTTTTTAACACATTCACATTTTCGTGGGTAGATCTGAATGTAGAAAACAGATCAAAATAATAGTTATCTCAAATTCTTCTCTTCATCATGATAACGTATTACCAGAGACGTTGAGAATCAAGCAAGTGATATAAAATGTGAAAATGGTATATTTGAGTTTGGTAAAACATTGGAAGTGATCATACTGCTCTTAACTTTAAAAAAAAAATTCATGTTTGGAAAGGAAAAAAAAAAAAGCCATTCCAATACTACTCAATAAGAATAGTGCAAGAACAATGAAATAGTAAACACTTGCATAGATACTTGCCTTTGTGTTGTCCCCCCCCACCCTCTCCCCCCCCAGCTGTATTGCTTGTTAAAATATAACAAATGCAGAGTAAAGACTTCTGGGAAGTTCTTGGATTGGGTTGAGTTCATAATTTTGCAAATGTTCAGGTGTTAGTTTTATGTAAGAGTAGAATGAAAATTTAGAATTGGGCCATGTCTGTCACGTCTCATATTCCCAATATTTTAGCTACTGGTTTCATTGAGCCTGTAGCTATTTTTAAGAATGTTTTTATGTGTCAGTAGTGAAAAAAACAAACCAAAGCAAAAAAACTCCACTGTTATTCTGTAGTCAGAAAAAACTGTGTCCAATATTGTATCTCTGTGTTTTGAAGTTCATCTTTATTACATTATACCAGATCTGCCGATATACCTTTGAACTAATTTGTTAAAAGCTACTTTAAGTTTTACCAGGGAATTCCAGAAACTTACTGGGGCATCACCTTTCTATCACCTACCTGTATCTTCTTGAGGAAATGACAACTGTGCTATCCATGGTTCCACTTAAGTAATTGCATACCTGCAGTGTCTTTTGTGAGATGTATGTTGTTGGCATAAAACCAGAACTGGGTTGTAAAGGAGCAAACATTTGGCCCATTTGGTTGGTGACTTTCATTCCAGTTAGACTGATTCTGTCCATCCATAACTTGTTCATGTATTTGACTGTATCATTACTGGCAGTTTTTGTTGGGTATTGAGGTCTTGGCTGGGCAGATAAACAGAAGTTTAACATAAACAGAAGATTCCAAGAAAACAACGTAAGAGATGGGGTTGCTCATTAGTAGCGGAAGTTTTAAATATAGATAGCTAATTAGCACTTTGCATGAATAAGAATGCTTTTAGGGTTAACTGCTATTTTTACGTAGGTAACTCTTTGCAGGAGTTGTTCGTGCTGTCTTTCTGGCTGCTAGTTTTTTGTCAGCAGTTGTGAGAAAGCAGTCAGGAACAAGTTGAACACATTTGCTTACTGAAGGGCAACAGTTATCATATTGAAAGTGGAAGTTCTGCTTTTCAGAGATGGAGTCATTGACCTCAATGAATGATAACCTTGAAGTCAAGAGACTAGATTAATGCTCTACTTTCTGTATTTGAGATCAGAAATGTGAAAATCTGGACAGCTAAAGTTAGATTCATGCATCCATATTTAAAAAGAAGTTGCCTATTTAAAATAAAAGGGATATTTTCTTTCCCCTCCTCCAAAATTGCTTAGTACCTGTGATACTGAAGATTTAAGTTTACGGCTTGGATCCACATCTAAAAGGAAACAAATGACAAAAAAACTGTGCCAGGGTTTTGGCATGGAAGGCTAGCTACTTTTTTTTTATTCAGGAATGGACAACAGCATCTAAACCAGAAAATCTTTAGAGGCCTCTGTTTTTATTTAACTTGCTTCGTCTTAAGAGAGAGCAACTCTCTTCGTCCTAAGAGAGATAGGTGTGAATTCCTGTAGAAAGCCCTGTTAGTAGTTGTCTAGGTTTTTTTCATGTCTTCAGTTTCATTTGTGTTTTGCGCAAAAGTAATTGAAATATTCTTTAAGCTGATCCTAAGAGTGCTCAGTGGCACTCACAGAGGCATTGGGTGGCAGGAGTCAACAGCAGCTCGTTTCTTCAGAAGGGCAGGGAGGGGAGTGGACGCAGAGTTCCAGCCACTGCAGCTGAGTCTCCCTCTCTTGTGTTGGTGGAGTTGAGATGTTGTCAGCTCAGGAGACCATCAGGAGATAGGAGAGTCAGAGGAGGTCTGCACTTTCAAAAGCATTACGTTGCTGCATAATGCTTGAAATAAAAGTATCTTAAAGGTACACATCTGTAGTGTTAATAGTTTGGAAAAGTAATTTCTATTCATTCTGTATCCTGATTTATGTGGTCCTCTTTTGAAAACTTCTTTTGAGGTAACTTTCAAAAAAGTACTAAGAGATGAGGACATTTCTTGTTAATGAACAGTAGAGCTCCATCAGCTATAGTGTGAGGCTGGAATTTATTTCTATTGCCTATTTCTAAGAGCAAAGACTGCTTGGACTTGAGAAAATTTTGATTTTGAACAAAAAAAATCAAATTCAGATTAAGAATTACAATCTTGACTATTATAAAAAAATGTTATGCATTTCCAGAATTGTTGGTCAGTCCACTGAGAATGGCTGAGGTCTGCAATGAACATAACACTACAGAGTCTTTCTCGTAGCCCTTAAAGTCATCAAATGAGCAGCTGTAATGAAAAAGCCCCTGTGGTGTCAGAGTGTTCAGTGTGTGAATGAAAAGTAAAGGTTCTCTTGGGTAATGCAGTAATAGGATGGCTAGACTCCATTTAGAACTGCTAATATAGTCTCGGCATTGTGCTGTATCATGTTGACTTACTGTCTCAGGTGTTTGCTAGTGTGAGCGTTCCTGTCTTATGTATCGTATTGTATAGCAGACAGCTTTTTTTGTCCTGTGTTGTATGCTTTTAGTAGCAAACTGCGTCCATGGAGTGATACTGTTTGCCTGGGTTGGGAGGTTTTTGAGTGAAGCGCTGAGCAGGGATGGGTTTTGAAGTGAATCTTAGCCCTATGCTTCTTGGGAGAAGGCCATCGGTTTCTGTCTAGAGGAAGCTTCTTCCCTTGAACTCAGCAACAGACAACACTAGTTCAAGAGCTTGCCCTTTACAGCTTTCTAAGAATCACATCTGAAGTCTTGCATTCCTAACGTACGTCCTAGGGTGCAAATCTTTCATTGCACACAGCAATAGCTTTATTTGGATTTGCTGTCTGTGGAGACAGAATACCTGAAATTCATCAGTTTTGACCAGCCCTGGCACTAAACAAGCTTAATAGTGGCTTAACTTAAACATGTTAACATCTCTCCTGTGTAGAATCCATAAGCAGGGGAATAAATGTTTGTAGGAGGCATCCTATTTTATAAATCATGCAGTCAGATGTAAATGATCTCTCCCTCTATCCCTGAACAGTTAGATACTTTTGGGGTTAGGTTTTGAGATGCAGAGAGAGAGGCCATAGGATGGCTTTCTTAATGGCCGGTCCTGAGTACCTGATTCTTGGTAGGAATTCTGTTGATAATACTTTATCAGGTAGGTGGGGTGCAAGAACTGTGCAAATATTGTTCATAAATCTTGCTGAAATTGGACATTATGACTTCTTAAAAACTGTTATTTCTCTGTTTCTAGTCAGCCTGCTGTTTCCTATTCGGTTCAATTCATCCCTTGATATATGGGTTTTAATATGTTTGTATTAAATGCTATTCCAGACAGTGGTGACCACGTGTTCTGTTAGCTTGATGCCTTACTGGTATACCAAGCCGGCAGGGGCCTAAGTGTTCCCCTCAACAGGTTTTATGATAGTTTCCATGTCTTAATATGCAATCAACTATCCATGCTTATTAGCTTGGATATTTCCATAAGACAACTTAAGGACATACTTGTCAGCTGTTTTGTGTCACTAGATGCAGTTCAGACATAATCTAAGTGAGTCTAGTAAAAACCTTCTGGGCTGAGGAACATCATGAAGCTTGGAAAATATCGTAAAACTGAGAATATTGTAGTTCTCAGATTTTCATGTTGACACTCTATTCTCAAAAATACGTATTCGTTGATAAGCTGTTACGGACAATGATTAGATTAGAGAGCAAGAAACAATCATTTGTTTTTATGAGTGGTAGTGAGACATCAAATTTACAGTTTTGACCTTTCAGTTATCCTGGCAACAGAGTTAGTGGGTAATATGCAGCACAACACGTATTGATTAGCCAAAGTGATATTCTGAAGCCTTGTTTCTGAGGCCCAGCACTTCATTGATACTTACACCTAACTCTTGTTGACATTTTGCTGAGTTAAGTACCTAAATATCTTTGAAGATCTAGATTTTAGTATTTTGGAGATAGGGACAGCTGTTGAACATATTTGCTATAAAGGTGGAACAGGTAACAGCAGTTTTGTTCCAGACATAGAAGAGAGACACGTTCCTGATTTCCTCCTCCCCCATGGAAATCTATTGGTGCCTGTGTTTTCCTAAAAAATTGGTTATTAAGGGTCTGTTAAAATACTGAGGATACAAACATAGTATTAAGTTCTACTCGTACTGGTTACTTCTGGTTCTTCTAACCGGTTTCCTTTTTTTGTGTACTCCTGACTTCTATTTCATTGTCTTATTGAATCCACTTTATGTGTGAACAGAGAATCCAATCTAAAGTTTGGTACACCACCCAACACTGTTATTTTGTCTCACAGAGAATTTTCATATTTGTGCATCTTGCCTATTTGAGGTCATTATTTTGGAGTGAACTTGCCTCAAACCAGGACATTGTGCTACTTCTGCAATGTAATGTAGAAGAATTGATAGATGTGCTCTGCCAGGAAATGAAGTAGAAGTATCATGTTTGCAAAGGTGGGTGAAGTTGATTTCATTCTTACCTGGTTTGTGGACACAAGTGATGTTTTACCTGGTTATGCAGGCAGTAAGGCGTTTGAATAGAGAAGCATTGTAATACTGTGAGTGATTATAGTCCACAGTTCCTCAGGGCTGTCTCACCATTCCAGAAGAATAAATGACCATTTCTGGCAATACATGAAGATCCTTGTACAGACAGCAGTGGTTAAAGAAGCCCAAGTGGGATGAATACAACCATATTTTGATGGATTCTTTTTTAAATGCTAGCTTATCTGTAGTAGGACTTTAATCCATCTTCAGGCTCCTCCAAGGTCATGGAGGAATATGCCTAGATGGCTTGAACTGAGACTGCAAGTTTTTGTATATTACTAAAAGTATATATGATTCCATCTGTGATATTAATATGAGTTCTGACTTGTTAGTAATGTCTCTCAGAAGTAGATCAGATCCTTCTCTGTGAGTTGGATTGAATATAAAACTAGTAAGTGATATCCATACCATAAGGTATGGAATATTGGCTTACATGTATTAGATCAGCTTATTAAAAATACTAAAATAAAAAAAAAAGACAGAACTTGGTAAACATATTTGATTACCTTCCAGTAATACGGAGGCTTTGGGATATCTTAGAATGAAAGGGTGAGTTTACCCATTGAAATATTTTGCTTACTGAAGTTTATCAAGATATTTGTGAAAAGCAACAGATGTCCATTGTACTTTCATTTACAACTTTGGTTTAGGTAACGTTCCATATTTTTATGTTAAGGTGATGCATTAAGAGGGCTATGTGTTAACTCCTTAAAGATTGTCAAAAAGCAGTAATCTATTAATTGATTTACTCTTGTTTCTTAAGTTACACCTTTCTAAAACTTTCTACTGTAAAATTAAGTAATCATTTTACGTCACTGAGTAATTCTTCGAGACTTACCTGAGAAAAATGATGTATCCATAGCATGTAGTTTAAGTGTATTTCTGGTGCTTAGTCTCAGAAGGTGGTGTACAAAAGCTAGTGTTTCTTTCAAGCTAAATGTTCACATCTCTGGAGCGTTCTCCAAAATTCCATTTTTCAAAATTGGTGTGTTGAGATGTTGAAGGAAAACTTTGATTAAGATGTTTCTGATAAATAAGTAACTGAAAAAAATACAAGGTAGTCTTGTGTACTTTAATTTAGACTAGTTTCTGAAGATCTTTGCATGTATGTGTTTTGTACTTGGTGATTCTCAATATGAATTGTTCCTGCACTCACTGTGCAGTTGTTTGATTAGAGCACTAGCTTCTTTTAAACAGAGCACCTTGCAAAGAAACAGATTCACCAGGACACAATCTTCAAGGAAGCAGTGCAGTTTTTAGATGATAGGTTTTGACATGTCTTCCTCTTTCTTTCTTTGCACCCCAGTATTTTACAAAAAAAACGTGTTCACAAACCATTTCTGTTTGTTTTGCCATTTTCACTGTTTGGAAGGAGATTTTCTCACGGCAGGTAGAAGACACTATTTGTAAAGTATGCCAAAAGAGAGCTGCAAGAGCAGATGTAGTCAGAAGAGATTTAATAATGAAATTTCACAGACAGAAAGGCTCACTTCTCTGTTAGTAAATTGAATGTTCCCAGCCACTGAAGCTGATCACATGGAACAGCACACATCTGTGCTAGTTAACTGTCCTAGCCTGTAAAACTGGGTGGCTGCCTGAAAGCTGCCTGTTGGGAAGGATTCCTGGAACATGCTGACTGCCACACATTCCCAGGAGTTACTGTGGAAGAGTGCTAGTTGGAACGGATGCTATGAATGCTCTAACATTTTACGAACACAGTGGATCATAGTGCTGTGTTTGGGAACCTTCGTCGGCCCATCTGAATCTGTTAGTATAGACGTACACAGCTGCTAGTTCCATGTTTACTGAACTATGAAGTCCTCTGTTGTCTATGAGTCCTTGAAGAAGAACTGGTAGAATCCTTTTTCCTTTCCCTTTGGACTTACTGTTGTCCCAGAAGATTGCTTTTTTTTCTTCCTGGTCAAAACAAAACACTGTTTTACCTTTTGTTCTATATACATTATATATGTATGTATGTATATATGTGTGTATATATGTATATCACTTTTCTTTTCCTGACCTGGAGCTGCAGGAATATTTCTTTGCTTCCTTCTCACTTAAAAAGCCCAAGAGAATTTTGTGTTGCTTTCCTGTAGGATTTCTTCGAAAGTTCTCTTCCATCTTCTGACAAATTGCAGCTGTAAAATTGTTCTTGTCCTCTGGCTTAGGCTGCGTTTATGGACTTTATGGGTCTTCTTGACTTCTCTTGTGAAGAAAAGAGATTTTCCTCAGAAAGAGAGCCTGTTTCACACCCAAGTCAATTGGTCAATTTTCAAGTGAGGATTCTGCAACTTCAGTTTAGAATGCTGCGTTCAGCTTTGTATTCCTACAAAGATACTGGTAGCAAAAGGCCCCAGGCAACAACTGTTTGAATCTTGAGAAAGGCAAAAATTAGTTGTTGTGTTTTTTGTTTGTTTGGTGTTTTCCTCTATGTCTGGAGGCATGTGGAGCTCCAGGGGAAGGCAAGAAGCAAAACTTCGTTTTTTTCTTGGGAGAAATCCAGACTCTATAGGCTGCCATCCAAATGCAAAAATTCTGACACTCTCTGTTCAGAAAAAGTGCCACCAAAACGTAGCTAGCTGAATTCTCCACTTTTTCAATAGAAGGCAGTTTCCTTAAATAGAATTTGAGAGCTAACTTTGTCTAGAGCAATGATTTGGGTTAAAAACACTGCCAGATCTATAGTGACGTCTTTTTACTTGAAGGCTTCCACTCTGGCTACAGGTATTCAACTCGGATGCATGTAAACACTCAATGTATATTAAGGCAGCTCAGGAATAATTTGTGTCCTGTAACTCCTTGATCTACAGCCTACCTAATATGAATGAAAAACCTACTTCACCATTTTCTCAGGGAAGGAGGGGAAGGGGTTGGTAGAGAAGGAATGGAATTCTTGCTTTGCACAAATGCACTTGCTTATGATTGGTTATAGTTTAAGAGTACTTTAATACAATATTTTATTTTTTCACTTTGTATCACTTTTTTTTTTCCCCAAAGATCTGAGTTTATTAGGAGTATCTTTTTGCCATCAAAAATCCACATTATCCTTGATAACAGATTAGCAGTAGTTTCATGTTTCCAAGAAGCTGCTGTTAAACCATTAGGAAGATGGTTAATCTCCCTCTTATGTAAGCCTTTTGTTCAATTTAGAGAAAAGTGAATTGGTGTCTTATGAGCAAGTCTATATAGCAGGCTACTTAAATGAAGTGATTTGGTCTCCTTTCCAGATTAGCTTCATGGTTATTTATCTAATGAATCTGCTGAATTTCATCAAAGACCAGGTAATTAGACAGGTATTGCACCTTTTGGATTAATGGGACCTGTCACAGAAGTCTGTCTGTCTTTCCTTATCAAAGTCCATTCAAAGATACGAACTATCTGCAAGAGTTGATCAGTTTTTGAAAATAAGAAATGTCTTAGAAAAATATTAGAAGTGTCTGTATAAGTTGCTCCATGGAGAAGCATCAGTATGCTCGTTTTGAAGAGTCAGGGAGTCTCTTTTCTCCAGCTCATTCTGGGGTTCTCAATACAGTTACAAGGGAGAGGACAAGCATGTTAACTTCTAAATATGAATTTGTATGCCTAACATGCTTCTGGCCTTCAGTAATTAAATCTCATCCGTCTAGTTCCTCATTTGAGTAGACAGAATGACTGTAGTATCTAATTTGATTACAGAAGAGGGTTGTATGCATGGGTCCACTGACTATTGATCTTTCTTCAAGTTACGGTCCTTGATTCTCAACCTTATTCTTTGAGACTCTGTGATCATTCTTTCAGAATTCAGAAATAAAGTAGTAGGCGTACGCGCACACACACACACACATTTCTTCCTGGCAGATTGCCCCTTCTGCTGATGAACACAGAGAAGATAGTTTGGATGAATTGTTCCCAATGGATGAGCCGAACTCAGATATCTGAGGAAGGATGGAAAGTCTTCTAGTGTTCCTCATAAAACTTTTCCTTATTTGTTTGAACAGAGTAGAGTGGAGTATGAAGCAGCACCATTAAGAAATACTAGCTTCATGGATCTTGCTGGGGAAACTCAATCTAACATGTAAAATGAGAGAAGGTGGGAAGGCATCTGTCTTTCTGTAGTTTTGGAACTGACTCTAGTTTTTAGAGTAGCTCTGCAAACTTTATAAGCTATTAAGAATATTTAGTAGTAGTAAATAGATTAACTCTTGGCAGCATATTCAGTTATACCAAAGGCAAGTAGAAACAGATCGGGACATACTTGCATAAATTTGTATTGTTATTTAAGAGCTTTTCAATAGCTTTGTTTGCACAGCTATGCATCTGTGATAACCAAATGATAAAGTTCCCTGTTATTTCAGTAGGAATTTTGGTCAGTGAGAACTTCTAAAAATTCTGTTCCATATGCAGTAACATGTTTGCATGGTTTCTTTAAAAATGATGATAGCTGTATTGTCCTTGATAAAGAAAGACAGGAGAATGTCCAGTGAGAGACAAAAGTGAAAAGTGGAAGTGTAACCATTTGTTTTCATTTAGGGGACTTCAGTTGATCTACGATTTTTTGGGTTGGTTCCTCACCCCCCACCCCCCGATTCCTCGTAACAGTATTTAATACAAAGTTTACATTCTTACTTGGCATGCATTAGCCTAGACATACTCACTTAACTTGTTATTTCTTTAACATGTCAGAGTTACATAGTTGAGCGTTTTTCCTTTATCGTCACTAAGCCAGTATACTGAAATCTTTGATCCTGCATTGCTGTAAATAAAAGATTTGTAGCCTCCCACAGCAGAGTTCTTTCCTATTCTCTCTTCAAATAGGATATTGGAAACTTTGAAGAGAAAATGTGAAGAGAAATGCTTCAACATATACTAGAAAAAGCTGTAGGAACCTACCAGGTCACATTCTTGTGTGGAAGGGTTCTCCCCATGATAGGAAGATACACTGCCTCTTTTTGGATGATGAGCACAATCTAGCTCAGTCTTCTATTCATTGGAGCTTTAAACCCTAGACAAGACAGGAGCACCAGTAAGTTTCGAGATGCTCTCCACAGATCACTTTTTCAGCCTCAGAATCATGCAGACAGGTAAGTGTCTTGAATCCTGTGCCTTTTGAGAAGGGGTAGTTGGCTCCTGATCATTCGTCTGCAGTGTGCCCAGGTGCAGACCTCTGCTTTGCTTTGTGGTCAGAAGACTAATCTCCCATTCTCCTGCGAAGTGCCTCCCAAGTTTTTCAGGCCTGCTGAGAATTCAAGAGATGTTCACTGTAATGTCATACCCATGAGTGTGGTAGAGACAGATAACGTAGAAAAGTTGCAAGAAAAACAGAGCATATGCAACCAAACCCACAGCCTCTACAGTTCAACTCTGGGCCAACCTGATGACAGTTTCCGTGTCTATAGAAAACACAGTGCTATGGCCAAATACGAATGAACCACTGTTCACTACTGAGGACTTCACTGCCCTTGAAAATCCATGGAGGTTGATGTGAAGCTGATTGGGGACTTCATTGCTACTACAAACTTGTTTCTCATGCCGAAGAAGATGGTTTGGCTTGTTTTCTCTATTTGATAACATAACCATTTCAGAGAAATCCCTCCATGACCTTTGGAACATGCTTACGTAGAAAGACAGATCAGGTTATGTTAGTCTCCATCTTCTCTATAGTTGTAGAACCCACAGTGCAATAATTATCAGCACATAAAGAATGCTGTCTCTGACTTGAGTCCTTTTAATATTGTTTGTTTATCATTAGTCTCTGTGCAGCTCTACATTTCCATATGATTCCCATTTCGTAGCATAAAGTTTAAGCGTTGCTGACATTTTGAAACATTGGATTATTGGCTAAAGGTAGCCGTTACCTTCGCACTCTCAAGAGTCCACCATGCTTACTTCTCACAAATAATGGCAAAGGCAATTTTGCCATTTCTCTCCACTCCCTTTCATTTCTAGAGATGTTAGGAATAGGAAGTCTCCCCTTTTGTGGGGAAGAGGAAAAGAGGGGAAGTCCTCTGTGGCATCTTCTGTTTGTACGTGATAGGGCTCTCTGAAGTTGCTAAGAATTGTAGCATTTCTGAAGATTCCTGTAGAAGTCTTGAAGAGTCTGTCTGAGATTGACATTTTGAAACAGTTTTGTGCTAGCTTGTACAGCAGTGCCAGTGAACAACACTGTACTGCTTTCAACCCAGATGCTTTGGCAAGTAGCAGCTTCATGTGTTGCCACTGCTTGGCATAGTGACTGATGCTACAAAGCAGTAGCAGGTGGTTTGGATTTTTTTTCTGCTCATTCTGCACCAAGTCCCTATTTTTTTTGCAGTGGCTTTGGAGCATGATAAACAATATTGCTCTTTTTTCTGGTGAGGATTTTAAACTCTTGGCTGTACTTGGTAAAAAGTTGGGCTCAATGGCAGTCTACTGGATGAGAGTACTAAGGTACACAGCTCTCATTTTCTTTTACAAACATCTTACAGGTGACAGGTACTATGCTTGTTTTATACTTCCCCCCAAAATTCATCACTGTAATAACGGAAAGTCCTATTACTTTGAAGATTGTTTTATAACCACTCCAGTTTATGCCCTTCTGTTGGTAATGTTCCTCTGTACCCCTTTTCAAGCATCTTCTCCCACAGCAGCTTAAGATAGCCCTCAGTCTAGTACATCTACTTTTTCAGTCATGGGGAGGGGGGCACTTCAAACTTCTTCCCTCATACCTTAGCATCTACTTGCTAGAGAAGAGTCATCCTGTTGAAATGCGCATCTTCAGGTGTATGTTTGCCACAGTCCTCACTGTGGTGACTGCCTGCTGTACATGAAGCAGGTTGTTTCATAAGTACTGGCTATATATGCCCATGCATTCCATAAACCTAAAGAGATAACGTGCCTTATTACAATATTGCTTGGATTAGAAAGTTTCCTGTTCTGTGTATTTTTTTCTTCTTTCTTTTTTTTTTTTTTTTTTTAAAAAAGAAGTTAATGAGAGATTTTGTTGTTTCTAAATCAGGCAATTTTACCATAATGCTGAAGCTTCAAAATGCATTGATACCTAACCATTTAAGATAAAGAGATTGTGTGTTAATTCTTTTCTTTTCTTGACTTGCAATGCCTAGACCCTTGGTAACGTGACACGTTAGGAGATTATGGTTCTTCTGCATTACAGTACAGTCGTGCCTGGTGCCTATAAATGTAACGTTCAGTATGTGCTCATGAACTGGACTTATACTCTGACCAGACCACTGGCACAGTTGTGTTTGAAACTTTGTATAAATTAAAAGCCTGCAGGGGTTAGAACTTCGTTAGCGTTTATGCTATGAACCGAACTTGTGATGATCTTTTCACAGAACACAGTCGTTAGCTGAACCTTGAAGAATTGCTTGTCTGTTTAGTGTTTGGATCCCATTAATACTTTTACATAGTCTCCTTTCCTTAAAAACATTCAAGTTTCCTTCCACAGGTGGAATGTTTTTCTCCCTCTGCACCTCTGCGGAGGCAAGAAAACCCAAACCAAATCCAAAACCATGTCTAACCATCTGGTCAGATTTTCCTTGGTGTAGTTTATATACCCTTCAGGGAATGGTGGAATGATTTCTTCCCTGCCCGCCTCATTTCTGCACCCCCTTTGAAGTAACCTGTCTTCTGGTGGCCAGAGCATACCTTGCTATCTCTGCATTGCTCCCTATATTAGTGCTGCAGATGCACGTGACAGGCAGCTCTCAGTAGCTTGCTCTGAGAATTGGCATGTAAAACTAGAGACTGATGGAAAGAGAGGCTTAAATGTTACAGTTTAAGCATGGCAATTGGAACACTTTTGTCTTTGGTTTATGCATCTTCCATAATGCCCCTAAAGGAGACAGGTGGCACGTTTTGGAAAGGAGGAGCCCAGTCATGGCAAACGTCAACTTCAGTCTCTGCTCGAAGAGTTTTTGTAACCTGGAAATAAGATTTATAGATTCATGTAGCTGAAGATGTAGACAAAATTTAACGGTTTTAAATTTGCACAACTCTGGTACTTAAATGATGTTGCTCTCATCATTATTATTGGTGTGAAAAAACCCCAATTTTAATTTTCTTAATCATAGTACTGTCCTAAAGGAATAGTAATACAGTTTTTCTGGTTTGGTTTTTGCATAGGTTTTTTGTTGTTTTTATTTTTTTGTTTTGTTTTTTAATTTTTCTGTTTTAAAATTTTTGCTACTTATGAGAAATAAATGCAATTTACAGCGAGCCCTACTTTGGGGTCATATTGTTGTTTGGATTAATGAAACCTGGCATCACTGTCTTTTGGTGGTTGCTAGTTGCAAGTATGTATTCCACCATACTTAAGTTTTTTCTCATTAAAAGTTAGTACTTCAAAATGAGACCAATCAAAAGAAGCAATTACTTTAAAGTGTGTATACTAAATACAGAAATTATTATAAAGGCAGGAAATTGGTCTTTCGAATAAGTGCTTTGGAATTATGAGGTTTCAATGTACTTGTGAAAACTTGGTTTTATTTCTGATTTTAGTTGGAGTTCTGTGTGATTAGCAGTAGCTAGATATGGAGATGTTATAACTTTACTGGGGAATGATTTGTTATTTAATGACTACGAAGTCTGAATGCAGTTGTCAGGAAGTAAGGACTGGCTTGAGAGACTTCTATTGTAAAACATGGGTGTCAAAATATCAAGTTATCAAATAATTGAGAACACAGTAGAAAAATTATTTAGTTACAATTTACAGCTTGTGAATATTTTATAGGAGGAAATAGTTCTGGTGCTTCGAGTCTACTTTGGAGTGAGGAAAAAACCTTTTTGAATGTTACTATTTTTATGAACTATAATATGGATTGATAAGGACAGCATGGCTAGGAATGTCTAAGTATTCTGTTTTTTAGAAACTATATCAGAATTTCTGTTACTAATACAGAGTATAAAAACAGTGTATGGTCTCCAAATGCAACATAACTGCTCTGTTAGTTGCCAAAACTAAGTATGTACTATAAACTTCTGTTTGAGTGAAATTAACTATTTTAGATCATACATGAAATCAGCCATTGAAGGCATTGCCTGGAATCATTACACCAGCAGGTTCCCCATAATCAAAGTGTAATTTATAATGGTAAATTTTGTTGCTGTTGTTCAATTTGTCACTTAAAAAGCTTTCTATCTGTGTATCTAAGTCTACAAAAGACTTCTGTTTGACATGAATTAAGTTTATGATATGTTAATTTTTTGCCAGCATAGCAATCCCAAATAAAGTGTTGTATAGCCAGTTTGAACTTAGTTGAGCAAAAAGACTAGCAATATGAATAGGGATATGCATTATCCAAATCCTGCAAGTGGAAGGAGGAGACAGCATAAATTCTGAAGATACATGCTTGCCTACGTACCAAGTAATTTCATTTTTACAGATGGATTTATTTTAAAATTTTCAGGACTGTATCAGATTAAGTTTACCTTGATGGTAAACATCACAATGCAAGTTGGATTGACGTAGTATAGTAAAATAGTTTGAAGATACATGTGATTGTTTAACTGTGGTGTAGAGTTAGAAAGATTTTGCATCAATTCATAATACCGTATTTATTCAAACTGCAAAAGTACTTTCAGATCCTCCCCCTCTCTCCTGAAAGCTGTTTTCTTTGGTCAGGTATTGAATAATTTATATCATGTGAGACTATTGCACATGATGTATTCATCCCTTGTTTAGCTCTTACATTAATGGTTTGGCATGCTAGCTGTACATTGATATGGTAGATGCTTTCCATTTTTTCTGTACCAGCTGTTTAAATATATCTTGTGCCTCAGTAACTACAAATGGGAAATGACTTGAATTATTCTGTTTCTCTTCATGGGTTTTATGCGTAGGAAAAGATTCCTTTTTTAATATATATGTATTTGTACAATAGATTAAGGGAGAGCTTTAAAAATGATGCAGGTATTAATGCTAACCTTTTATTATGTTCAGCTGGAAATGCATGTGGAATCTGAAAAGTGAAGTTTAGATGTTAAGCTAGCTGTTAGCCACAGGTATTGATTAGGTACAAAATATTTGGTGTTTTTCAGCTCTTGTAGAGGTTGTGTGGTTTGATGTGTTGCCATGTAGCAGGTAATTTGTACTCAGTCCTTAATTAGTTTTGCACTGTAAACTGAAAATTTTAAGTGATGTTATTTATATTCTCTTTGGAGGTGGGGAAAAGAGAAGGCACCGCACCAACACAAGAAACTCTTACTTAACTGCTGATAAAAGTATTACTTTGAGAGGACAGTTGAGCAGACTAGGAGAAGGATTAATGCTGCAAAGTACTGGCCCAGGCTGGAGTGCTTGGAAAATCTTGTAAGCCTACGGTAGATAACACTGCTGCTGCTGCTGCGCTGTTACAGAGTTTGCTAGATGATCATAAATCTAAAAGCAGTAATTTAGTTTAAAAAGCTAACATGAGATAAAGAATAGATGGAATTGATTTTTGCGTGTGTCAGAGGGGTTGGTGCACAGACTAATACATAATTGTATGTATTTTAGGACATACAAGGAAATATTTTAGTAGTTTTGCTATTGATACATTTTCCAAAATGAAGTTGTTAAATTTTCTAAATGAGGGAGCCAGTAAAACTTCAATTTCTGTTAGCATCGGGCTGCAGAACTGCTATTTTGGGCACTTTTAAAAAGCAGGTTCTGTGATTCAGATCTGAAAAGTTTTGATTGTCACAGGGATTGATAAAGGCTCTCTCCTCTTCAGCAATGACCCGGGTTAGTGGCTGACACAAAGTCGTAGCCCTCCTTTAGCTGATCGGCGGGCAGAATAGTGTCACGATCCTTTGAGGGTTTGAGACACAGAGGCTGCTGCCGCCACGGTTGCTTTATATCCTGTACCTGGTGTGTACCTGGACAGGAGATGTCGGTTGCCGGTGTCGGGCACCTTCCACAAGCACTCGAGAACGAGAAACAGTGGAACACCGGTCCCCCAGGTGAGTGGATGGCAGTAGCACTTCCACAGCGCTGTCGGGCAGTGGAAAGTGAAGTAAAACATGCACAGGATGACGTGCCTCCGCCGCGGTGTGGAGGGAAGCTGTGCAGCTGCGTTCTGCTTTTGAAGGGAGAGGCAGTTGCTTCCAGAGTAAGTCTGTCAGTCTTTGCGTTTCCAGGCTTGGTTTGCAGGGGGCTGAGCGATGCCGGTTTTCAAAATGCGCATCTGTGTGTGTGGGAAGGGAACCTCCTGAGGAGCGTTGGAAGCGGTGATGGTCAGTAGCTGCCGTACTCCTCCGTGTATTCACACTGTCGTATGCAGAGACACTTAATGGCAAATAGCCTTTCAGATAAGCCTAATTTTTGAAGGGGGGGGGGGGGAATTGCTTGTTTCTTGTAGGGATACTTCAGTTTCTCATATTCAGTCTGGATTGGTGCTTCGGTTTGGGCAAATGAACTGAAACTCGTTTACTTAAAATCTGTCAGTAGGGTAAAAAATGAAGGAGGTTTTTTTCTTTAGTCTTTTTCCTCTTCCTTAAATGAAACAGCAGCAATGTAGTACCCGTGAAAAAGGGGATGACCTGCTACAAGCAGCACGTACTGTCCGGTACAGGGTAGCAGCCCACATCATTTTGTCGGGCGATCTGACTAAGCCGGTGAACGGGAACTTCCCTGCTCCTGACTGTTGTGCCGAAGCCTCTGAAGAATTTCAGCAGAGAGCTGTCGGACTTGGGAGCCCGTCTGAAGGCGGTGGTCGGGGGCTGTGTGAGCACCGCAGCCCTCCCGCGGCATTCTTGAGGCCGTCCCGCAGCAGCGGAGCCGTCGTGCGGGAAGGGAAGTTTAAATCCTAATGCGGCGCTTAGCCGTAATCCCCGTGTACCATTACTGCGCGGCCCTGCCCTTGCTGTGGGGGTGAAATGTAGAACATGAGTCTAATCCTCGGCGGATGGAGCTAATTTTGCTTTAAACTTGAAAGTGTTAACGACAACTTGAAAATGTGACAAAGCTCAATTGCATTTCTTGTTTATTGCTTGTTTTCCGATTGGACAATAGGCAGCAGCTCTGCCCTGGCAACTGAGGGCTGCGATTTGCATAGCCCCCTCTGATTGGCCGCTTGGCTGACGAGCTCGCCCAATCAGGCGGCGAGGGTTTGGTGGTAGGCTATGCTAATTACCCGCTGTTGCTGGGGTTCGGGGTGGTTTCCGCGCGCCGTTCTGCTGCATTGTGTTGCCTGGTGAGCGGCGTTGATAAATGAGCAGTTAATGATCTGCAGCAGCGCCCGCGTACTGCGGGCGGGCACAGATTTCAGAACAGCAGCGAAAGGAAGGAGGATTTAATTGCTGTTCAGTCTCGCCCTCTCGCTGTATTGGCCGTGCGAATAGATGTGTGTGTGAGTGTGTATATGTATATTAAAAAATGCGTGTATATATACACCACGTTAATTAAAAAAAACCCAAACAACAAAGCAAAAATCTTCACTGGAATAGCTTGAAACCAGGAAGGAGTGCTGCGTAGATGGAAGAGGACTGTTCTCGCTTTTTCCCTGCTTTAATTTTCCCATTTTTTTAATTAAAAGTGCCTTGTATTGAAGTAACCAGATTTATGCAGAAAGCATGGCTGTGGAACGTTAATAAAGTCAGCTTTAATATCAGTACTTCCTAGAATGCAATAACCTCTGTATCCGAGATAAGCATCTGTAGCTGGTACGAATATAAAATAATCTATTTCTAGAACACACACTTGCCTTTTAAAAATGGTGTATTCGCATGTCTCCCCCCACCCCCCTCAAAAAAAAAAACAACAAAAACCCCCAAAAACACCACCACCAAAACCCAGACCCCACCTTAGCTGTAACAGTTGACTCTGGATTTTCTTCTGTCCTAGATATCATTCCTGCCTAAGAATATTGGGAAACCTGATCTTAAAATATTTTTGTTGCCTGAATTTGCATCTGTTTCTTTTTTTGCTGCTTTCCAAACCTGCTTTTTCTCCTGTTCAATCATGGATTAGTTTGTCGTCTTCAATCCTCCTCTTCTCCAGTCCCTCCCTCTGTCTTCCTTAGCTGTCCAAATTGTGGGCTTTCTTTGCATAACGACTCACATTCTTTCTGTCCAACTCAGTAAAACTGACTGTAAGGTTAATGAATTATTTAACTGAGTAAATCCATCAGCGTAGGTTCTGTGTTTCCCCCTCCTTCCCCTTAGCGTAGGTATCAGTGTATATCTGAGGTCTGATACCACCTAGCATTTACTAGTAACAGTGGAAATTACTTTCACTGGCATGTTTTTGACCAGGTATAACCCTGGTGTCAGCAGATTTTGAATCCTTTGAGTTCAGTTGGAAATGAAATTTTGGTAAAAGTGGTTCCATTTGACAACTATTTTTTGTGAATTTTTTTTTTAAAAACATCTGTGCACAAAATATATATATTTTTTTTTAATTTTTACAAATTTTTATTAATTGGTACGTTAATACCAGGAGAACAGACAGCGTTTTCATGATTTAATGCTTATACTTAGGGCTAAGCAAGTTTTGTTTTTTGAAACTAAACATTAGAGTGCATTAGTTCAGATAGTCAGAGTGATAGTGTGCAGCCATTTACAAATTGTGTTTATCATGGACACCAAAGCTTACTGTTAAAAAGCAGCCTATGATTAAATCTGATTTTTACTCTGATGGACTCTTAATTTTTTGACTGTTTTGTAAACCGTTCAGAAGACTGACAGCAGAGGTAAATCTAAATGCTCTTGAATAAGGCAAACGTTTGGTTTTAGTAAGGAAACTTGGTGATTTCTAGTGCGTTTTAGAAGCTAAAAATTAAGATAAAATATAATTTGTACTTGGAGTTTGCTTGAAGCCTTCTGAAATGTGAGCGTAGAAGTTCTTCTATAGCATGTTTAATGGGACAATTTTCATAAAATCATGTCAACTTAAACTTTGTGTCACTAAATGTCTGTTGTCTGTATTATGAGATTATCCTGATATACATTTTTCTCCTTTACACTTTTTTACTTACTAAATTTGGCAGAACTTTCTGTATAAATAGTGTTTTCTGCTTGTATTTGTGTTTTTCACAGGTTGCACTGGGAACTGAAGGACAGGTGTGGGCCTTTCACCTAGATTAAATATGCTTACATAGTTGGAATTAAGTAGTTGTTTTCAAACCTTTGTTTGGAATAATATTCACACTTCATTCTTTGTTTCTGTTCTAAGAGCAGTTATGAACTTTCACTGTGATCATAAAAAAAAGTAGATCTCCATTTTCCCCTGTCTTCTATTCCCCCTTTTTAAATGTCAGGCTTTTCATTAAATTCGGAAATGTATAAACTGCATAACCTTAGAAAAATTGCATAAAGTCATAAAATAAACATGAATTTGTAGGGGGAGAGAAAAAAGAATTATCAGAACTCTACCCTTGGCACATTTTCACTAGCGTTGGTGTCCTCTGAAAAATGAGTGGTTTATTCTTTTGAATATTTTAATACAATTTTAATTTTTTTTTACAGTTTATGAAATATTCAATAATAATTCAATATTAAAGTATTGATTGCTGAGCTATTTGGTTTCACTTGTCCGTTTGATATAATATAAACACCATGTTGGGCTGAATCATCAGCGAAACTACTTGAATGTGAACAGCGTTTCTCAAGCAACAGGTTTATGATGAAGAGTTGGACAGAGTTACAATGTGGTAGGAAAGTTTCTGAAGAATATTAAATGTGTATTAGAAGAAGATCAAACCTTCAATAATAAATACATTGGCGTGTATGCAGCTGCACAGTTGAGAATATTTCTTCTTTAAATGCTAGAGTATCCTCTCTTGGAAGCTTACATGAAGGCAGTGTGCCAAAAGGGAGCTTAAAGAAAAAAACAAACCAGTTACCCAACAGTAGAATAAACAAAGTTGCTGATGTGAAGCCTGTCACTCATTTCTTCATGTCAGTGTCATTGCCTCTTTGCAGGAGGGCAGCCTTAATTTTTGTTACTGTTCAGCAGAGGCCATCAGATGAAAAGGGCAAGTTCACAAGAAACAGAAGGAGGTGGTGCTTAATGCCACCTGTGAGTAAGCTTTGCCATGCGATCTTCTGGATGCTAAAAGCTGAAAGGCAAAAAATGGTTCAGAAAGTCCATGGAAGAAAATCATCCATGACATAGGTGTATATATGCTTTAACATATGTATGTATACACATTAATCAGAAAGACTCTGCTTCATGTAATTCCTGGACTAGAGACCAGATGAATATGCCAGGCACCTACTGCTGTATACATCTTCCAAAATGACTGCTGTTGGCCACTTTCAGAGACAGGACCCTAATTTGAATGGATCTTTGGAATGATATATGAGTAATTCCTATATTAGTGCCCCATTGCTTGAAAGATCTGTGTTACTTTTCAGTCCTTAGTCCGACATGAATCAAGTACCTCTTCTTGTTTGATTTTGTTTGCAAGCAGAAATGAACATCCATTTCAGACCTCTCATTTGGTTTACTTTTCCTGAATTCTTGAAATCTAACCTGTAAAGCCGCTCCTCGGTGGAGCTCTGTAAAACAGAGATTTACCTACTAGTATGTGGTCCTTGTCTTTGTAAAGGCTTTCAAATTCTGTATATACAAAATTAGAAATTTAAAATCATGGAACCCTTTTGTGTTTAACCTGCATCTCCCTGTTTTTCTGCAGAACAGGATAAAATCCAATCTTGTAAGAATATTGCAGAAGGAAATTATTGTTTGTGAATTACATGGATACAAAACCAATGACTACTCTATAGAATGTATACGCAGACAGTATTAATTTTATTTGGAGCACAGTCTGAGGACTGTTAAGGGATATTATGTTAAATACAATGAAAATAAAGTCCTATTGTATGGCAGCCTATTCAGTGAGCACTACTTCCATTCTGTCCCTTAAAATAAATAGGGTATTCATGTAACTAAATAGTATCATAACTTACTTACATAGAGGCACTAAATTGAAACTATGGAAGTATTCTGGTGTTTCTGAACTTCTGTGCACAGTACTCTTCAATTTTAATGTTTTTTTCAGTCCAGTGTATGCCTAGGTGGAGGCTTCTGGTCCATGTGAAGGCCTGTACATAGGTTCAGTTCTCAGTGTCTACTTGTGGGGTTGTAGGTTTTTTTCAAATGTGCTCTTAGGCAACCTGCTTCTCAAGAATAGAAATATGAAAGCAGAGTTCTCGCAGAGCTTAAGCTTTTGACTTTGAAAGTTAGAGTACTTGGGTTTCCTGTAGGTTTTAGCTAAGAAATTTGGCAATCTTGGGCTTCATTTATAAAAAAAAGTAGTTTCACAAAATTTTCTTAGTTCTAAGATTCTCCAGACTACACTCAAAGTAATATTTATATGTTAGTGAAATACAGGTTTATATAGTGGTGCCAGTGGATTAAATCATAACTTGCTCATGAGTTTTAGAAATTTCCTTCTCTTATTGTGGGAGGATTCCAGGGAGCAGTGGCATTTAGTCTTTCTGGTACCAGATTTTTGAAGTGGCTAGGGAGAGATACATACCACAATCTCTCCGTCACAGGTCTTAGCCACTGTATTTCTACAGTGGAGGGAACTAGTGTCCACTGAGTACAGGCCTTACTGCACAAAAGCAATAAAGCATGTGTATGCAAGTCCTGTCCAAAGTCCACCTCCTGCTGCAGCTTATCCAGGGAAGAGGGTAGCCAAGACAGGTACAACACTGTCAGAAACATTAATGAAGCCTGTGCTTGGCCTGTCTTTTTTTCCAGGTTTCTTGCTCTGTCTCTGCCATATGACCAGACACATGACAGACAAGTCATGTCAAAGGTCTGCAAACTGTTGTGAAAGATAGCACCCAGAAGTAATTTTATGTCACCTTCTAAGCACTTTGTCTTCTCTGCAGCTCTGTGCTTTAGGAAAGAGCACAACCAGGAGGATTCTGTGGGCTGGGTGTATTGGCCTAGTGAACAGGACTTGAGAGGGTGGTTGTTTCTAAGTTTAGGGCTCAATTTTGCTTTGAGAGAAAGTAGCGTTTGGCATTTGTGTACAGGGAAGTTGACTGAATAGTTATTGTAGAATAGCTTCTGAAGTAGCCATTCTTAATAATATAATTCCTCCATGGTAATACAGTTCCTTCCAGAAGAGGAACTACTGTGGGATATTTATAACAGAGTTATTTGTTCTACAGTAGCTGCTACAGGTAATTTCCCTTTGTTCCCTGGGTTCTCGCACAACTTTCCTCATTCCAGAGCAAACTGAGTGAAGTCCGTGTACCTTCACATTTTCATGCAGTCATTTTAAATGCAGTGCATGAGGACAATAGGCAAAGCAATGTTCGGTAGAGCAGTAGTTCACTCAGAGTTCAGGTTGGCATTTGCTTATTGCTTAAAAGATGATTGTTCTAAACGCTAAAATCCCAAGTGCTTGACATTTATTATGCTTAGGCAGAACTCGGGTAGGTCTGACTTGTCTTAAATGTGGGTTTATTTGAACAGAGTTCTCAAGATACAAGAGTTTGTCTCTATTGCTGATTGCTTACTGTCTGTTTTAGGATGTGCTGATACAGTGCAGAGGTGGTTGGGTATTAAAGCGATGCAGAAATCAGTCTTCTCACTTTTCCAAACTCATTTCTTATAGGTACACTCAATGTAATAGCTTAGGCATCATAATGCTCATTGGTACTGAGAACTTTTCCAAGCATGGATTTTGAAAAACAAAGTTGACTAGAACTCTGCAAAACTATTAACTTTTAAAAAAAAAAAAAAAAAAAAGAAAAAAGGTGGATTTTATGTGAAGGAAGAGGGCCGCACAGTTCCTCAACTAATACAGGATTTTGTTTGAGGAGACATTTGGGTGTTTTCACATTCAGTAATTTGAATACAGAAAAAAAAATATAACAAGAAGGTGGATGCCTTCATCTGTGGTGGCATAGCAGGGACTGAAAATAAAAAGATTTGAAGTCTGAACCAGTCATGTGCAGTACTAAGAACTACCATACTTGGTCTGTGGTGTAGGCCCACAAGCTCTTGAACTCCTCAGTGTGGAAATGACAATACCTGTTGTGGTGAATGATACAGTTCACACTTTTATTCTCTGGTCGTGTTTTCTGGCAGGTTGTCATTCAGCAGCAAACATATCACTGAGATGGAATACCTCTGCACATTGCTGAATGACCCAAATAGTATATAGCAGAGACAGGATAGGCAGGATGGGGCAGGAGGGAGGGGAGGTGAAAGGAAGCTCAAAATATTTAGGGTCAAAGCAATGATCTTAACAGGGCAAATGATGAAGAACAGGAAGAAAAGTGCTAGCAATGCAAAGAGAACGAAAGGATGAGTTGCGCATAGGAGAAAGTTTCATACTTCCAAATGAGATGACCCCACAGTCCAGGATAAACCCCCAAGGAATATTGCCACTGATTCCAATTTAGTTCTGCATTATTTCTGCCAGTTAAATGCTATTGTGCCATACTTTACCAGTCTTTAATTTATGGATCCGATAAGGAATTCTGCCTCTTCTTTGAGCTGAGTTGAACAAAGAGGTGTGAGAATAGGGACAGTGACATTATTAGGAAACAGCCAAAGCGCTCTGTGGAAGTACTAATCACTGCCTGGAAGCCAGATGCAGAGGACTTAGGTACAGAAGGGGCTGTGAGGTTGTAATTTTAAAGGAAATCAGTTACCCAGATAGCAGGTTAGTGGTAGGTTTTCAAACATGGGGAATAACTACATTTGAACTTTTTAAATTATGAAATAGAATGCTGATGTGACTTTCACTGCTTTTACCTGCTTCATCTTGCACAACAGTCAATAGACAGTGAAGTATTTTTAAGTCTGTTCCTTTTTTTATCCCTCGATACAAATATACCTAAATAGAATACTTACTTAGAACTGTGACAGAGGGACCGAGAGAGTCACATACATACCTTGAGAAGCAGAGTATATATTTAATGAGTTGGGTGACAGAAATGCAGAGAAACTATCTCATTGCCATGGGGATTTTCAGATGCAGTCGCACCTGACAGAGGAGCTGATCTAACAACTCTGTGATTCAAAGAAAGAAATCCTGTCACTTACTTTGTGCTGACATTTGTGGCAGAGAATCACAGAACCGTTGAGGCTGGAAGGGACCTCTGGAGGTCACCTGGTCCAATGTCCCTCTGCTCAAGCAGGGCCACCTAGAGCCGGTTGCCCAGGACTGTGTCCAGTTGGGGTTTGTGTATTTCCTAGGATACGTCATCCACAGCTTTTCTGGGCAAGCTGTGCCGCTGCTCAGTCAGTGACTATGGGAAAGGCTGTAGCATGGCTTCCAGTTTTATCAGACATCGGTCAGTCTTGTCCAGAGAATAGACTTTACAATGGCCCAGCTGTAGGGAAAACTTCAGCTGAAATTTTCGTATTCTTAGATACCAAATTTAACGGACCAAAATGCACAATTTTTTTTCAGAAACAGTGATCCACTCTTAGGGTGGCACACTGTCACCTGCTACTCTTTACAGTCCATCGGTGAATATTTGTGCCTTGCTTTATGTTGAAAGGAGAAGGCCAGCTATGCATTGCACCACTTTTTGGGGAGGAGGTAACGTTTAAATGAGTTGTCTAGGCTGATGTCAAAATGGGAATAACAGTCTAAAATGGATGAGGGTATGAAATTGAATTTTGAAACTGCACTGAGTTTTTTAAAATCTATGCGAAATTGTACCAAAATTTTTCCTATACTGTTCAGTAACTATCATCTCAAGTAATTTTTCTACTTTGAGTTACTAATTTTTTTGATGCTTGGAAAAGTCATTTAAAACAAACTTCTTTTGAATGAGAGAAGATTTCCAGTCCTCACCAAATAAAGAAATATATTTTTGAACTTAGGCTCTTCCACTGTGTTAAGACAAGGCTGTAAAGAAATAACCTACCTTCTTCCATATGATGGAGCAATCCATTTTTGCAGTATCTGTATTTTCAGATAGTTCTGAGTTATGAACCTCTTTTGAAGTTATAGTTTAAGTTTTCTCTATCATCACATTTATGCTATTGGTCCTGTTTTAAGCATTTTCTTCTGGTTATGGTTAACAGTGGTTTGCTCATACAGTAGTGTAGCATTTTATTAATGCTCACTGCTTCCTCACTTATTTTCCAGAGACAGTAGATTTTCAAAAGTCAAGAAGTTACTGTTGTTATAATTTATATTTTGCTTATATTATGGTGTATGGAATGTCACTAACGAAACAGTATTCTGAACAGCTTCACTTTAAAAGAGCTGTTACATTCATGACTGTAGAAAAGGGATATATGCTCTCAAGGCTGAAATAAGGGATGCTTTCTGTAGCTGGACCTTTATGACAACTTCTGATTTAATCTCATCACAGGCAAATAAAGGTTTGTTGTAAACTGTAAAAATTAAACTCTAAACATACATAAACCTGTATATTTTTATGCCATTCCCTCAATTAACAGGTTAGATAAGGTTCATTTGTAAGATAATCTCTTCCCTTAATGTACTTCATGCATAGATATCTTGGCATACTTTTTGTTTTCTGTCACTTTGTTTCCTTCCCAAGGTGCTTCACAACATGTAATCTTTTGAATTTACAGGGGTTAGAAAGGAAGATTGATGATTGACTAGACCTTGTTCCTTAGATGTTTCTATCTTGTCAAAGTTATGGATGTAGCATGGTAACGAGCTCCTGTGGATTTTAGTACTCCCATGGTGGCCAGTAGATCACTTACTTTTTTGAATGTCTAGAGCTCTCCAAATGAGCTTCGGCCACCAGGGGCTTTGTGAACCTCAATTAATGGATGTACAAAAATGTTCCTGTTTCTATAGCTGACTGACTTCTTGGCCTAAAACCAAAGGAGGTCAAGATTGCTATTCTAGCCAATTCTTCTTTCTCCCCTCATTCCTTCCTAACGTGTCATTAGGTGTTTTTTGGCTCATAGTAGAAGTTAAGAGTGTTTTCTTGGGATTAGTTGTACCGGGGTAGGATTGCATGTATCATGGAACAAAGTCTGAAATGTGGCAAGGGCAGGTGTTTCATCAGGGACCATATCTTGAAGATTACTTGTGTTTGTTGATAGCTAAGACTGCTTTCAGTAAGAGAAGTCTGTGAACTCGCGTGTCTCTGTTTCAGTGACAGCAGGAAATTGTAAAGATGAAAATTACTTGGCTACTGATCTTTTGACCCAGGTAGTTCTTACTTATTACTAACACGGTTAAGGATAGATACCACCATCTTCACAGAGACTATTAAAATGCCTTTTTATTTGGCGTAAGAATGTGCTGTGTGAGCTAGCCAATTTCCATCCGTCTCCTTATAACAGGCTTCAGGACATGGGACTCTAGTCAGGCTCTTCTGTTTAGTAATGTTCCTTTTTCTGAAATTCAGTGCTGCTCTATGAAATCAATTTACGTTTGTACCAAACGACAATGGTTTATAAAAAGTTTCTTCTTGGATACAATCATGTATGTTGACATCATAGGTTGCGTATGACTTACCTCCAAGCAAATAGGTAAATGCTTGTTCATCACAAATGTTGAATCTTCAAAAAAATGTTAAATTGAATGAATAAAATAAGTCATTTGTCAAAGTGTGGCTCTTAGAGAAACTTTCTTTGTGATTCTGCAGTCTGATCATGGTGTTAAAAATTATGAAGCTCTTTCCTGGGATGTTGCTGTTGAATTAACTGAGTTGGTCTAACTGACTGTCATCAGTTTGGAAGACCAGGAAAGCTACAGCCTTATTGTCCTGCCTAGTGGACTTGGGAGAGAAAGGGTGTGCAAGCGTCAGAAGTTCAAAGCTGAAGTGAAACATTAATATTATGACTGTTCTTTTGTGAGATAATTATGCTTCTAATCCTTTCCTTCTTTTCTTATTTTTTTAAAAAGTGTGTAGTGCATTATTCAGTTCATCCTCAGATTTGTTGTGATCTTTTGAGTGAGCGTCAGAAGATACTATTAAGTCAAATTGTAAATCAGAACTTCTTGCTACTGGGACTTTTTTTTTGTGTATACATGTGAGCTTTCTGCTTTTTCAGGGACACGTGCAAGTGCAGAATTTTTTAAAATAAAATTTGGTTTTATTAAGTTACCTCATTTGCTAGATATCTAGTATGCTATTGGGAAACTGTGGCCTGGGATAAAAAAATACAAGAAATAAAACTTTTAAAGTAATTGGCTCTACAATTCAGAATTAATGGTATTTTTTGACTATCTGATTTAAATTTTTTTTTGACTTTTAATTCAGTCACCATGATGTTGCTAAGTGAGACTATTTTTTTTTTTTTTTGCAGGTTAAGCAGAAAATCAGCAGAAATTAAAAGAGCAGAAAGTAGACATACCAAATAATGTCTTAGTGTGTGTTCACCCATTCTTACAGGAGTGTTCAGTATATCTTGAAAAGTAAATGTACACTAAAGTTACTGTGTTGTATAGATGGAAGTTCAACTCTGATTCTCTAGTAAAAATGGAGTTTAGACATTAAGAAAATACAGTAGTGAGAAAAAAAAAATTATATCCAGTTTTCATGTGATCTGACGTACGCCTTAATATATAAAGGAACCGTATCTTTGAGAGAGATCAGCTGATGCATTAGAATCCTTGCACATATTTTCCTCCTGTATTTAAATGTGAACTGATGAAGTTCATAATACATAATTTTAAATGTAAAAAAGGAGGCAACAATCTGTTGCCCAATTCATAGGTGAACATAAGATGTTACTTGGAATGAAAACGGAAAAAGATGCGAGTATTTTAAAAAGTTTACACTTGGATATTTAACTATTATTTTCACTGTATCTTTAAATGTTGGAGGACAGTTTCACTTTCAGAGCTTACTAAGATCTGTATTTCTGTTAAAAATCACGAAGCAGTTTTTAATGGATGTTTTACAGAAGAGTTAGGGTAATTTTCTGTGCAATGTTAAGTTGACTTAGCTTATAGTGGTTTTAGGTCAGGAATTTCTTTATTTTATTTCCATTTGTAAGGTCATCTTGATACTTTATCATGTTACCAGAGGCACCATAATGCACACAAAAAAAGTTTTCATATATCATAGTTATTTCATGAAGGTGTTGTTTTTTGGGTTTTTTTTTTTTTTTTTTTTTTTTAAAGTAAAATGTTTGAAGATTTAATGAAACATTGTGAAAACATGTGGGTGCTTGTGGGCAACCAGTTCATCTTCTGGAGCAGTTTGTTCTGTTAGTCTTTTAGTAGTACTAAATTGCAACACTGGAGAAGAATACCAGTCATCTGTTGGTGGGTATTTTGCTGTATGATTTTACTTCACCCCTTTTAAAGTAATTGTGTTTGTACTATATATAGGCTTTCTTATTTATAGCTGTTCAAATATTATTTTGACTTTTTTATTGAATATATTTTTCTAAAATGATCTTAATGTAAAATGGTGTTTGATTTCATTCCATGCGGTTCTTCTACTGCCCTGATAGGCGCTGAGTCAATGATGCAGTATCATTTTCAATATTTTATTTTTTCTTAACTTAGAATAGGTGGGAAATTGAGCAGTCAGTTATTTTTAAGAAAGTAAAATTGATGGACAATGTTCATCTACTGTTTTCTACTGATTTTGTTTTCTTGCAAGGTTTTGATTGTAAAGGAAATGGGGATTTCCCTTGCTGGTTAAGGTGCTTGATTGTTTCACATCTTACCTCTAAATTTAATCTTTACCAATAATTGTGCTTCCAGATTTCAGGTTCTGATTTCACACTTATTCCTTCAGTGGCAATGTTGGCTTCAGTGTGCATGGCTACTTGTCCCATCCTGCTCTGTCTCTTATGCTGTGCCAACATGGCATCCATTTAGAGAATTTCCCCCCTCTGGCATAGTCAGCAAAAAGCAAAAGGATGGATGTTAAATGTGGAACATGATAAACTTTCATTAGCAAACAAAGAAAACCAAATTGTACTTTAATCTGTCCTCCACTGTTAGAGGACAGTGAAGATACAAGTAGGTGATGAACCAATTAAACACCATCTGACAGATGTCTGAAACAAGATTTGAGAGGTGCGGGATCTGTCCCAGTTAGAGGTGGATTCTGTGCCTGTGGAATTTGGCATTTTTCAGGATGGTATGGAATCTAGTACTTTGGCCATACAGTTTGCCATTCTCCTGCAACTTGACACCAAGTGTTTTGTTTGTCTCTTGCTTTGCAGTTGCTTTGCAGTTGCTTCTTGCAGTCTGATTTCACCTTGCTGAAAAGGAATTAATTCAAATTACAGTGCTTGCTACCTATAACTCAGTGAAACTCAGCAGTAGAAGTCAGGAAGCTGATGAAGTACAGTGTGCATCGGAAGAAGGGAGGAAGTTAAAAATGTAGTCTAGTGAGCTAAGCAGTTTGTAGGAAGGCATAAGCATTGAGGCCAGGGAAGATGAGCTGCTGAGGCTGGGCACTAGCTTTGCTTTTCTTTTGGTATAGAAAGTTGCTGTGAGCAACCTTGAAAGACAGAACTTGTGTGTTTTTCTGGCTTTCATAGAATCCATACACAAAATTTGTATCTTTGAAAATAACCCCTGTCAAATTCCAATTGAGTTATGACACATAGGTGAAGATGTTAAAAAAGGGATGTTAAGGATAAATAGGAATAAATGATTAATGAGTAAGTTGTCACAATGAAATAGGAATCAGAATCATAGAATGGTTAGAGTTGGAAAAGACCTTAAAGATCATCTAGTTCCAGGTAGAAGCAGCACTTCAGCTAGGTAAACTTTACAGAAGGATGATTTCTGGGTTCATTGTGTATGAAAACTCTTGTGTGTGTTAAAATGGTGAAACAATTAGTGTTTATAAGCTCTGTAAGCTAGGAGATGTAGGCTAACTGAGGTAAATATTTTCAAGCCATTAACTGCATTAAAAACTGACGTTGTCTTTGCAGGAGGAGAGACTTCAGCATGCAAACCTTCATCTGTTCGGCTTGCACCATCGTTTTCATTCCATGCTACTGGCCTTCAGATGGCTGGACAGATGTCCCATTCACATCAGCAGTACAGTGACCGTCGGCAGCAGAACATAAATGACCAACAGGTTTCTTCTGCCTTATATGCTGAACAGCTTGAGCCACCTGTATTATTAACAAACCAGGTAAGCAATAACAAAAAAGTCATTGTAGTGGTAACAATTCTTTTTCTACTTATATTATACACCCATAAATTCCAGGGTCAGGACATATGTTTTTGAGGAGATTTTTTGTGGGTTGGTTTTTTTTGTTGTTTTTTTTTAGCTAATTAACTCCTGACTTTTCAAGGATGGGTGGATGAATAAGCTTCTGGAAGTTGTTTTTAAACATCTGGTGCATATTTATTGTGATTATTCTACTTTTAACATTTTTGAGATGAGAAGGGAGAAAGGTTGTCCAAGTGGAGAGCTGGAAAGAGAGTTTAATAACAGTTGTTTGGTTTTTTAGGGCTGTTTGATGTTAGAATGTGATTGCGTTATTACATGTTCTAATGAACAGTGTTCTAATGTGGAGTCACTGGTTAGTGTATTTGAAATAATGAGTTTTGCACAAAAGATACATTTTATTAAGGAAGATACACTTTTTTAAAAAAAAAGGGCAAAGTCTAAAGCTACGCTATCGTTGGGGTTTTACTACTACTAATTTATTATATACTGTTGCAAGGAGGTGAAATGAACACAGGGATTATGATGATTATGGATGCTTTTGAGCTGTCAAGATCAGTGTTTCTTCCTTACTGCTTTTGAGTTGCTAGAACTGCTGAAGTAGCTTCCTAACTAATAGTGCTAGTTGGCTAGCCACAAGAACTCGTATTGCCCTGTGTAAGAGATAATTCTGTTGCTTTCTTAAAAATGACATAGCCCAGTTGTGGAGACATGAATGCAGATATGTTTCAAAGCTTAAAATCCAAAAATCTGTAAGTCAGAACTTCAAAATTTGGTGCGGGGTGATGAGGCATATTCCGCTTAAAGAGGATGGAGAGTGAAGTCTTTTGCTGCTACCAGATTCAGGTCTGTTCTTGTGTTCAGTATGGCTTTGATAGAAAAATCTACAGTACCATCAAGAGATGCTCTGTTGGTATTGCTCTGTAGGAAGGCACTTATGCAGAAAGAGGGAAGGATTAAAGAGAATGAGAATGGTCAAACTAAGTGCCAGGATATTTGATACTAGGATTTGGAGACCTGTAATAACTAGGGCTCTGTGAAGAATGGCAAAGTGAATGGAGCTGGCAAAGGATGATTTTACTTTCACAAGAGCCACACAGCAGGAAGAATAAATCTGCTCATATATAGTAGTATTTAGCTTGAGAAATCTACAAAGGTATTTTATGTGACTTTTTTTAGGTTAAATGTCCCCCAAAACCTCCACATAGAGGTTAGTGAATCAGTCTGCCAATTAAGAAAAGTTGCTGTGTTCCTTAAACCATTCAAGATATTTAGCTAAGCATTACAATCTGGATCACATTTATGAGCTTTAGTGTATATTAGTGCTTAGTTGTTCATGTTTTCAAACCAAAAAGCAAAACCAAGGAACTTTAGGATTATCACCATCCATTGCTGTTTGTGGTCACAATTGCTTTAAAATGGTAGTTGAAGAATAGTTTTCAGAGAATAGCCAAGAGTTGTTGACCAAAGAATGCAACCCACTAAGATGAGGACGTGAACTTAGGGAAAAAGCTGTGGTTGACTCTGCAAAGTTATCCAGAAGAATGATCAGCTGGCTACCTTGATAATGGCAATGAAGTTGTCTTTGCACCACTAACACTATTTTAGAATCAATGTTTTTATTTTGTGAGTTGCATGTTGTTTTTCTGTATTGTAGCTTCTGTCTTCCTTTTTTACTGTAATTGCATTGTTGAAGTCTTTATAGTCCTCTGCGTAAGCAGCTCAGAATTGTTACTCCTTTATCCTTCATCAGCTGCTTTCAACACCCTTAACTTTGGTGGGCAACTTCTTGAAGTCGTCTGACTACTTGCCTTTCGTGACTCTTTCCTTCTTTGAGTTCCTGATGGACAGCTGGCTGAATATGAGCCAGCAGTGTGCCCAGGTAGCCAAGAAGGCCAACGCCATCTTGGCCTGTATCAAGAATAGTGTGGCCAGCGGGAGTAGGGAAGTGATCGTGCCCCTGTACTCAGTGCTGGTGAGGCCACAGTTTGAGTACTGTGTTCAGTTTTGGGTGCCACAGTATAGGAGGGACATTGAGGTGCTGGAGCATGTCCAGAGAAGGGCAACAAAGCTGGTGAGGGGTCTGGAAAACGTGCCTTATGAGGAGCGGCTGAAGGAATTAGGATTGTTTAGTCTGGAGAAGAGAAGGTTGAGGGGAGACCTTATTGCTCTGTACAACTACCTGAAAGGAGGTTGTAGTGAGATGGGAGCTGGTCTCTTCTCTCAAGTAACTAGCAAGAGGACAAGAGGAAACAGGTTCAAGTTGCGGTGGGGGAGGTTTAGGCTGGACATTAGGAAAAAATTTTTCACTGAAAGAGTTACCAAACATTGGAACAGGCTGCCCAGGGAGGTGGTTGAGTCACCATCCCTAGATGTGTTTAAAAGTCGTGTAGATGTGGTGCTTAGAGACATGGTTTAGTGGCAGACCTGGTAGAGTAGGGTGAATGGTTGGACTAGATGATCTTAAAGGTCTTTTCCAACCTAAATGATTCTTGTGCTTCTCCCATCAACAAGTCCCAAAAAGAGTTCTCCTCACCAGATTCCAGCTTGGTATGGAGGTTCTATATGAGCCTCTGTTGGGGAGTCTCAATTGCTTTTTGCCTTTGCACTGTGCTTCTGGTTAATCTTATCTGCAAAACCAAAACCAGCTAACGTCTTTATGCTAGCGAGTCAGATCATCTGCTCTGGACCATGCCTCTGTGCAAGAAAGTTTTCTCGTTCTGTCTCTTTCAATAGCCCTTTTGTCAGCTCTAGTTCATGGTGATTAAAACAAAACTCTTAGCTATTTTCTTCTCACAAAAACCATGATTCTCTGTTGGTGAAGACTTTGTGCTGTTTTACGTTTCTCCATAGGTGTGGACTACCATCTTGCCTTTTGCTCCAGGTGTAATATGCATACTATCTAGGTTTTCATGTCTAAATGATACATACATCTTACAGATTTTTTTCTTTATGACATTTCTACAGGAATCCTTTTTATTCAAAGTATTGCTTTGAATATGCTGCAACTTGTTTCTCTCTGTCCTTGATAAAAGCAGTTCTGTCCTGTATATGTCAATTCTGAAAAACTCTTGCAGAGATCATTTTCTGAACCATCCTTGTATGGTTGTTTGGTTCCTCTGTTGGAATACCAGCACTGGTTCTTTCTGTTGTTACGTCCTTGAATGTTATTACAGGTTGTAACACCAGAGTAACCTTTTCGTAGTGCCAAACTCTGTTCAGTCACATAAGGTGACATATTTCTATGTTTTCAAGTACATACGGTTAAGAAGATAATGTTTTCAACTTGGGCAGCAAAAGGAATAGGCTGAATGTCTGTTGTGGAAGGCTTGTTAGATTGCTCTAATAGCCATAAAAAATAGGAGGAAGAAAAAGGTGACTTCTGGCAGATACAGGAAGTGTAATTCTTAAAGCAGAGATCCTTTTAATGCAATGTCTTGCATCCAGTCAAACAGACGAGAAGTTAGGTCTCAGAGCTTCAGTTTCCCATTGTTTCCTAATGCAACAGTAGTCGTCAGCAGCCTGGACGATTGGGTCAGCTTTGGTGTTTACCGGTTTCAACAGCCTAGAAGTGGCCCATTTGGGTGCAAGCATCCAACAATTGATTAATAGCGAGTTGCCAGCCCCTTTGCTCCTGAGAGTGCTCCATTACCTTGTTGTTTCAGTAGCCAGATGCGTCAACGAAGCAGGAATCTCCCAGGGTCGGCGGCGGTTGTGCCGGGACTGCCAGGCAAAATTCTTTCCCGAGCTCCAGCCACCATCTGCTGGCCAGAGTACCGCATTGCATTGCCAGCCTTGCTGCAAGGCGGTGCTCTGAGCAGGCAAATTGCTTTTTGCTAGGAAGGTCTGCCCTCTCCTCTCTGAAATACTCCATCGTTTCAATAAACTCGCTTCTGTTAAATAATTTGCAGAGCAGCTTAGCATATTGCTGAGCGAATCTTTCATTGATGGAATCGAGAATACAAGTATTACAAACGTTACTTTCTTGATTGCTACATTTGCTGAACTTTGTAAACAGAGTATTTTGTCCAAATCCAGACAAAATTGACTTGCTTGAAAATAAAACCTGGGATCAAGCCTCAGCTTTTGGGATGCCGAAGTTTTATAGGAGTAGTAGGTATCAGGTTGTTCCTCCTGAAAGTATATTTCTTCAGGCTGCAGCAAGACATGTAAGGATACTGCTTGTCAGTTGCTAAGAGTAGCTGTTAAGTTTTAGCATGTAAACCAGCAGCATTTTCTGTAAACGATGTCATTTTGATAAATAGCAAGGATGATCTGCCTTATTATGTTTTTTCAGGTTATTTTTGTGTCTGTCTTTTTAACTGAGGACTGACTCCTTTTTTGGAGGGGTATTGTCTTGTTCAAGTTTCATAATGGTTTTCATTCATAACCAAATAATGGGGAAGCTAGGCCTTGAATGTTAATTTATTGTTTTTATTCCCACTCTATCCTTCTTGTTTTTTGATTTGTAATGGCTTGCAGACCGTATTCTGGTATTTTATGAATCATTCGCAGTAGCAGATTAAAAGTTAGGAAACAGTAATGGCAATTTATATTGAAGTTGTAAATTATGTGTATTTATATTATACATTACCCTTAAAATATTATTTATATAATCTTCTCTTGCACCTATTGCTTTTTGGCTATGGTGGCCAAAACTTACTCATCTCATTCATTGGCAAGAAACAAATAACAGGAAGATACTTCAAAGCCAACCAGATTGCTTTGTTTTTCACTTATTTATGAGGTTTTAAATTACAGTTAAAAACTTCCAGCTCTGTCTTTTTTTTGTTGTTGTTTTTCTTTCTTTTCTTCTTTTTCTTCAGTAGTCAGGCTTAAGGCTTTTGTTTCCTGAAAACTGCTGGATTGTAAGGGTGTACTTTAGATCTGTGATTCACCATCGCTGGGCCTGCTGGCAGGATGGGGTCCTGCTCTTGGTTGTGTGGTCTTACCTCTCTGACAAGTGCCAGAGCCAGCTTCAGGAAAGCAGTAAGAGCGTGTGGCCTGGAGTGAATAGAAGAGATGAGATCTGTGGGACCTCTCTCCTTTAACAGTAACAAACAGTAATATTTCTTTGTGTTGTTTCAAATGGTTGCATCTTGAGTGTTCAACATAGCCTGATATGAATAGAAGATAAAAGCTTAAAAGTTTTCACAACTTCAAACAAGCATTTCTTTTGTGCTGTGCTAATATTTATCTTCATCATGGATACTCAGGTTGCCTGAAACTTTTTTCAGTTAAGTACAAAAAATTAGAAAATTCATTTACCAGACAAGGAAGTTGAGGTGAGATTCCTGGGAACATTTTGGTAACAAATTCCGACAGTTTAGCTTTCTTGAAGCACTTGGAATTCAAAGGTCAGACTGACTGCTAAACATTTTTCTTTATGTATGTAAGATCACTTACCACCTGCAAAAGTCTAGGTTTTACTGACCAGATGTTGGCCAGAGATTTTATTGATTGCAACTAGATCACTGCAGAGTTAATGTATTCTAGCAGGCAGTAGCAAATCCTTAGTTCAGTTACTTCAGCTACCTAATCAGCAACATTATTATTAGTGATGATCAGACTTCATCAGACTCTATGATGAATGTGAGCATACAATTCATTTCAGTAAAAGCATTTCTCTCACTTTCCATTTATCTTGGACATTTTTTAGAAAAATATGTTTATGCTAATTTCAGAGTGGGGTTTTTCATTCCCTTTCTCTTACTCCCCCTGCTCCCCATTGCTTTTAAAAAAAAAAATGGTTGGGCTGAATCAGGCAAGGTAAAACCTTGACAGATAACCCTTGTTTCCTTGCTGGTTTTATTTATTTGTTTAACTTTAAACGTATCTGTTTCTTACTATTACTTTTATTCGGCAACCTTATTTATTTAGGGAAGGAAGACGAAATAGGTGGGAAATACTCACAGAACACAAGTCAATGATTAAAGTAATTGGACTGAAATTGTGTCCCTGCCTGCATATAGTTCCAGCTCTGAGTACAGTCAGTGTGAAGAGTCTTGGATTTGTTATTCGGTTCTCTGGCACATAAGCTTTTTCCTCTTTGGTAATTTTTTTAAAAAATCCGAAGTTTGCTGTATATTAGGGGGAAATGGTACTGTGGCTTGTGGTTATAGCAATCAAACATCTGTTTTGTTGACCCTCTGGAGACACCATCTATTATGTGGCTGCCCACCACGATATGGGATTAGCGTTGACTTCCTGTTCTATAGTGTTGTGATGCAAGAAGGGTTTTGAATAGCAAGGGGCGTAGGAGATGAGACTGCTCCATTCATTACTTTAATATGGGACTCTAGGTCATTGCAATTGGAATTCTTGCTAAAAGTTACCCTTGTAATATAAAAATCTTCATTATTTATTCTGTTTGTAAAATGGAACGTGTACTATACACAAGCGGAATTTCTCTTTTTTATTTCTTCCTTTTTTTTAATGAATGTGGATGGTGATGGATCTTTCTTTAAAAAAAAATAGTCTGAATTAAAATGTCCATTAACAGAATATATCTGTCCGCTCAGAAATTCCCATAATCAAAATAAAATGCATTTAGTAAGAAACAGTGCCATCTGTTTTTTAGATAACAAAGCATATATCCAAAGAGAGAGAAATGTTACCTGTTCCTTCATTCATTAAACCTCAAAGACTATGCTAGTTGAAATAACATACCTGAGTTAAAAGTCATGGCTTCCTTTAAACATGGTTTGTCTCAAATGTGTTGAGTACATGTAAGTGGGGCTCTTGGTTGCCTTTTTGTGTGTTTATTTGATTCTTCTTTGTTTAGACTAGGTACAGGTTGCTTCTCAGCACTATGTCACGTGTTTAGTTAATAGGTAAGAAAACAAAATTTCAGCTCCTTACTTGCAATGTAATTTTCATCATGGTACCATCTCAGGTAGCTGTACTGTGTCGGTTGGGGCATAAGCGTGGACCAGTCAGGATGTGATAGGTATTTAATGACATATATAATTGTAATGAAAGTAGTTTCTTGTCTCTCAGTCTTGAAAAACAAGCATATCTTTTGATTTGTGTTCTGTCTTTAGGAAGATCTGGGGTTGCAGTGTTGCTGTCTGGCCACCAGATAGAGACTGAAGCTTGTGGAATAGGATTTTTCTTTTTCTTTCCTTTTTTTTTTTTTTTTTTTTTTTTTTTTTTTTTTTTTTTTTTTTTTTTTTTTTTTTTTTTTTTTTTTTTTTTTTTTTGGTGCTTGAGCATTCTTTGAAGCCAAGGTGGAAATCGGTATTACCCCAATGATAAAGAATTTGAGAGTGTTATTGTATAAAATGGATAACGACCACTTTGTTCCATAGTCTTCCATCATCAAGAAGGGAGCAATAGTCTCCAAAAGGATCTTGGAAAAAGACAAGAATGTTACAAATGTTGCAATATAACGGAGGGAGGAAGAAAAGGTCAATTCTTTCTCTTCTCCCATGCAAAGCTTTACGAACCCAGGATGGCAAAATAGTACCTGTTAAAAAGTTCATACAGGTTAAAGTGTCCCCTCAGGACTGTGTGACTGCCTAAATAAAGGCACAATTAAAAGCACAGTTTTCAAATAAGGTACTGGCTGCAAGCAACACAGGGGTAGCCAGCAGAATTTTAATTATTTGTGATTAGGGAACAGCAACAAATTAGATTTCCCCCCGCCCTGGCTGCTTATTTCAGAGTTGAAATTAGAAGAGATTTTTTTTTTTTTTTTAAAGTAAGCAAGCAAATTTGACTTACAAATTAGAAAATAAACATGAATACTTGTCCTACAAATTCCCATGCCAAATTAGAGCAACTTTATGTCTGAATAGTTGGTCTGAACTGTGCAGTTCTTCCACACTGAGACTGTTTCCTCAAAGCTCATAACCTGCATAGCGGAGACCCTGTGCTGGTCATATCAGCCTAGGACAGAGACTGGTCCCTGTCAGTATTCGCGCACTGCAGCATGGTTTCTATTAGCAGCAAAATCTACTGGTGTTCCCATATTCGAATGAACTCTTTTAAGTCAGATTAAGAAATTTAAAGGAAATACTTGCATTTGAAAAGTCTGTAACAGTGACAGTTGGGATTAGGACTAGATGCTGTTTAGTTGTTAACAGTGCCATGGGAAAGAACCAAAAGAGGTCATATTTAGGTGTGATTTGTTTAATGGTTCACATTTGTTTGACAGATAAAAGGAAGAAACAAAAATGTTTTGTAAATGTCAAATGGTTTGTTTGGGAAACTTTAAAACAGACTTTCCTGTTGGTTACAAAATGGTCGTGCTTATAATAAAAAAGAATTAAGGAATTAATTTGGTAAAACCGCTTAAGGGAAATTGATTGTAGTGGGTATATCCAAAAGTGAATTGTCTGGATCAAACACCTAGGGCATGACTTGGGTTAAAATTCCCTGAGGGAATTTTAACTGTATTGCATGGTCTCTGAGAAACGTTCCCTAATCAAAAAGACCACAAGTCAGTAGTCTTGCAGGGGTGTAAAAATGTTGTGTGGGCATATTTGGAATGGTGTGCATCAAAGCTTTGAATTGCCATTTCTTGGGAGCCTTCAGCTCCACTGAGTATTGTACTTGTTGGGAATCCCAGCCTCACACAGATGCAGTAAGCTTACTGGAAGTGTCTTGCCTTTTCCCCTAGTCTTAGCTCTCTCCCTTGTTCATGCTCTGTCTTGTTCTCTTGCTCTTGCTCGCGCTCTCTTTCCCCCTGCTCCCCCACCATGCAGTCTGCGCATCCACCAGAGTGTGAGTTTAGCTTTCTACTATGGTTGCTTGGGTATCTGAGTTCAAGTCCAATTTCAGAAGCACAAACTGTTTGGGTCACTTCAACGTGATTTTTTTTTTTTCTAATTTTTTTTTTTTTTTGTTATTGAGAGAAAAAAAAAAAAAGAGGTATTTGCACAGCCACCATTATGAGTATTAAGTAACACCATGAAAGACAGAAGAGCAGTTACACTTTTCCAGTTCATTTATTAGTTCAGCAATACTGATACAAAAATCAGTTTCATTATTTTTGTTGACGGCTTATGCTCTTTCTTCAGCTCTGCAGGAGGCTGTGTATCAGTTTAGCTGTTAGTAGGAGGCAGCAGATGAAATTAAGCACTTGGAAGTGAAGAAAGTTACGAGCGTGAGCATATTTGGTGGCATGAGATGAGATAATGGGAGATGAGAGTTGTAACACTGAGTGTGGTTGTGCTCGATCACATAACCTTCTTAATAATGAGTAAGGAAGTAGAAGAAGCTTTAGCATATATAAAACAAGCTTTTCTCCAATGGGATTGCTTAAACTTGCCCTGTGGATTTCTTTCATTGGGAGGAGAAGGAATGGAGAGAGGTGGGCTAAGGGAGCAGTCACGCTAACCTCGCCACTCTCTCTCCGAGCTCCCCATCTGACACTCTCGCTGGGTGAGACACACAAGCTGCCAGAGCTTGTCTGCAAACAGTACAGTTGTGCTGTTAAGGAAGTGTCTGCTGAACAGGTAGTCAGCTGTAGCCAAATGAAGTAGCTTGTGACTTAGTTTTTTCTGCCTTCACTGGGGATACTACTCCCCTCCAGCTTGCCACTTGGAACTTTATCTTTTCGGGAACCTTGTCTTCTGAGATTTCAAACAAATCTTAAGGAGGAGTAGAAGTTGATTAGTAGATCCAGAATTTACATTGCGCATGTGTGTAATAAAAGAGAGGCACACAAACAATTTTATCACACCTGAGTCCTGTTTCTTCAGGAAACCAATAAAAAAAATGGCCTGCTGTTGAAGATGGTTTTGTTCTAAATGTAGTCAATTTTAGGAAAAACAAATGAGGAACATAACTGCCCTTTCAGGGACGTTGTGTTAAAACTTTGAAAGTAGGTGTGGTGTTCATGTGCATGTTTTCTATTTCTTTAGATTTTCTTTAGAATTTAGATTTAGGCCTGCATATTGCAAAGCAAGACCTGAATTTTTTTTTATTTGGAATTTAATGCAGTTTAAATGTGCCAAACTGCCACAGTTCTCCAGTAGTTATTACTGTTAGCTTCCATTTGTGGTTTTAATGCAGCTGTACATTAAATGTGGTTACAGTTCATGTATCAGTCAGGAGGTAGAAGAGAAATGTCAGCGAGAATCTCTGTTGTCAAAGGAGCTGTATTTTTAACTGAGGGAAAAACTGTTTATTGGAATTAAGCCTCTTAGGCTTTATGGGGGGAAATGTAGGAATCTTGGGATTTATTTATTTATTGATATTAAATATATTAGAAAGTAACAACTAAATTGTTAATTTCATTTGATTTCTATACTTGTTTTTCCTTTTTAACATCAGCTTAAACAAAAAAATGTTGCAATGAAATTGCTCATTTCTGTGAGGGATATCACGATTTGGTGTAGTAACTATATCGTTAAAGTCCTAGGCTTTTTTTTCTCAGTTATGATATGGTCATATTACAGAGGCGGATGCCCCAAACTTTCCGTGATCCAGCCACTGCTCCATTGAGGAAACTCTCCGTAGATTTGATCAAAACATACAAGCATATTAATGAGGTAATGGCTTCAGCTATCTTCATAATGTGTATCAATGTGAAGGTTTTGTTTACAATACATTATTAAGTATATTTTCTATGAATAATCTCATGAAGAGATAGGAAAAAATCAAGCTTTCTCTCTGTTGTTCACATCTCATTTGCGATCATGGATGTCATGGTCCTGCTTTCTGTCCAGCAGATAGGAAATTTTTTGTCCTGGAATTTATTTTTCTGTTGTTTTATAAGCAAATGTTGAGCTTTGCTGTTGCATGGTAAGGAGATACGAGTGGCACAAACACTCTTAAGCTCATGCTATAAACCTTTATGAATGTGTCTAAGGACTTTTAAGGAAAATAGTGAAGTGTTTTCTCTGAATTATTTAATTAAATATTACTGGCAAATGTAAAATATAAAAGTTACGTGGTTAATATAGGAAAGCATCAATTAGTTTCTAACTCTTTGGCAATTGTAGGGAATGTAAAGAGATTTCTGCAGTGATTACTGACTTCCTTGGAATTCTTCTTTTCCAGTCTTGTGGAAGGTGCAACTGATGACTGGTTTCCAGGCTACTTAACATTTTTAATTTTGCTGTGTGTATAGTGTATTTTGATGTATCTTTTCTTTTTGCACCTATGGGATCAGTGTTATTAGTGCATTTATTTAACTCTGCTTTCTGAGTTTTTAAATTATTCATCAAGACTTTGCTTTGGTATAATGACTTCAAATAGAGTGATAGCAGGAGAGGATTGTTTGTTTTTCCAGTAGTAGAAGTTGCATTTTAAAATCACTGGATTAGATATGATGATTATAATAGCTGATTCTATTCTTTATTGAACTGATGTTGTAAAAAGTGCCCTTGCTTTTCATGTTTAGGTTTACTATGCAAAAAAAAAACGGCGGCATCAGCAGGGCCAAGGAGACGATTCCAGTCACAAAAAGGAGAGAAAAGTTTACAATGATGGCTATGATGATGACAACTATGACTATATTGTAAAAAATGGGGAGAAGTGGATGGATCGTTATGAAATTGACTCTTTAATAGGCAAAGGATCCTTTGGACAGGTAATGTGAATGAGCTAAGGAACCTATAATTCACTTGAATTGTAATACGCATTTCATGTGAAGAGGTATTCCTGTTTCATTTTGATATTAAACTCATTTTTCTTAGTCCTGTTATACTGAGTGCCTGCTCAAGGCACTCCTATTTTCTGCTCTTTCTTGCTACTACAGATAACATTTGAATATACTTCAGTATGTAGATCTGGTAAAGCATTTTGCAGTGAGCAAATCATCAGCCTTTTGCTATCAATTCATATTTCTAGCTGTTCGGTTTGGGTTTTTAAATTAAAACAGTAGCCTAGTGCTTGGGATTACCTATTACAGATGTTGCTTAGTAACATTTGTTTTGACTTCTCGTAGCTGTAGCCAAGGTTTGAGAAAAAGTCTGGAAGAAGGATGGAGTTTTTCTTTTGTTGCTTATGTTAGTTTTTCTTGGATTCTGATGGTTGTTTTACAGTATTGTTTTTGATGATTTGATAATTGTATTTGGATATAATGCTTGCCTTAGTGAAGCCTCAGTGAAGCTCAGTGAAGTCTCAGTTCTGTTTTGCAACATCACTGCAATAAATATCACATGATCAATTGTGGCTTTATTGTAGTATCAAGTAAGAGAATCTAACTGGAAAGAAAAGTTCTAAAAATGTTTTCTCTGAATTCAGAAAGTGAAGAAAGATTACAAATCGAGTTTTGCTCTATTTTGAAAACTTGAGAGATTTTGCTGATGTATTTGACTTCTCTCTTTCAGGTTGTAAAGGCTTATGATCGAGTGGAACAGGAGTGGGTGGCTATCAAAATAATAAAAAACAAGAAGGCTTTCTTAAACCAAGCCCAGATTGAAGTGCGACTGCTTGAGCTTATGAACAAACATGACACTGAGATGAAGTACTATATAGGTATTTGAATAGTTACTCTTAATTTTTAGTTAATCAAATTATGAATATTTTAGATCTTGCCATATAGTGTAGGATGCTTCTGGTACTAAAGAAATGAAAAAATAATACAATTTTAAAAATTAGCAATATTATTTAGTGCAAATTTTCCGGTTTGCTTTGCGACAGGACCAGATCCAGAAGAAGAATATATAAAATTATTTGGGATAACAGACTTGTTACTTTGTAGCATTGAGATCTTTTGTAGAATTTTTGCAGTTAATGATACAGGCACCTGAAGAAGTTGCCATGGACCAGCTTTTCCACAGAAGCTCTGATCTGTGGTAGTTTGCATCTCTTTCACTACTTCGAATATATCTTAAATCATCTCAGAACTGTGATGGATAAAAGCGTGCATATTTAATGTAAACTAGCATTATACCATAGTTTTATGGCTAGCTTAATAATTATATTTTGATTGTGTGTGTTTAAAAAACTCAAAATTGTGTATAACAAAGCTAAGACTTGTGTAGATGTTAAGACTTACCCGTTTATATCTCAGAAATATTTTAAAGCTTATAATTTTCACGATTCCTGTAGATTGGAATGCTGTTCCCTTCACTTGTTGTAATGCTCCTTAAACTTTATAATAGATGAAATTAAGTCAGCTTGTGTAAAAAAAGTTTATTAAATCCTGTCTATCCTCTGGAGTGAAGAATTAGGCAAAAAGATGATGGAAGGAAAGCAACAGCAAGTTGTAAAGAGAGGTGGAGAAGTATGAAAAAGAGTGATTTAAGGAAAATGAACCTGGTTTTAAGCATCTTTTATTTTAGTTTGTAGAAGCTGAAATACTAACCACTATGCTTTTCTGATTTGCATTGTATATATTGGATTATTATTTTTTCTTTCTGTAGTTTAGGAAGAAACCTTTGAAATAACCATAGAATCATAGAATGGTTAGAATTGGAGGGGGGACCTTAAAGATCATCTAGTTCCAACCCTCTGCCATGGGCAGGGACAGCTTCCACTAGACCAGGTTGCTCAAAGCCCCATCCAACCTGGCCTTGAACAGCTCCAGAGATGGGAAATGTTAATATACATTGGTATTAAATTACCTGATGAGTATTCAGTTACATTTTAACTTGCTTTATTGAATATTATCTTTAGAATACGTTTGATGTATTCAGTTTAAAAGTTTTAAAGGTATTTTTACCTTAAATCTATTAATAACGTTTACATAGAACAAAAACTAAACTTGACAGCATACTGTGTCAAAAAGATGTTTCAGGAATGTTAAAGACATGATCAGTTTCCGATTAATGTGCAGCAAATAAAGACACTATAGGCATCATCAGATAAGCTCTTGGAATTTTAAAATTTTAGAATCTTTTTGTAACATCAAGTAAAATGAAATGGACCAAAACATCAAATAATCTCCCTCTATGAGTTAAAGCAGGATGGCTTTATATAGAGAGCATTGCTGAAACAAAAAAGGGAAAAAAAAGTTCTGATAATTTTGAGCAGCGGAGAAATAGTATGTACTGCCTTTGCTTAGGCAGGTGATTTTATGCTTGTTTCAAGCTGATTTCCAGATCTATTAGGGTATAATGGAATAGTTCCCCTTTTATTTAACGCGGTGTTTAATGAACATGACAGCAGCAGTAAAGATCAAAAAACCCAAATAGATAATGTTTTGAATGAATTGAAATGACAGTATTGCATGCTGTACAAAAACTGACCGTGGAAAACTGAGATCTCTAGGCACTTCACTGGAAAATATTTATAAGTATAGGAACATACTTTTTCAACAAGATTTAATTAAAGCATTTAGCATATTAATGTGAAAAATAAGTCTGCAGGACATGTGGACAATTCACCCTCTCATAGGCTTTCAGATACATGATGCTGAGAATAGCTGAATAATGCTGCAAGCATTGCAAGTATTACAATATACTGTGTGATGTAAAACATAGACCTCAGGAAGCACATGGTTAAATACACTGTAGCTTGATTTTTAAGGACATAAAGTTTAACTGCTTATGCTTCTGTCAGATGTCCTCTGGTACCTTCAAACCTTCCGACTGGCCTCCGTCAGATCTAACACAAGTGTAAGAATGCATTAAGGTCTTAAAGTTTTGTGCAAATTGGTGGCAGACTGGAGGAGAAATGTTCAAATGTCATGTCTTCACTGAAGGAAAGATGTGGCGAGTTCAGCTGTTATCCAAACTATTTGAGCTATGTGGTGGTTGCAGGTGGTACTAGCTGCACAGTAGCATGCTGGTACTTACAGATCAGTTGGAGTAAGTGGTGATTCTTGCCAAGTTGGCAGGTCCAGCAAGCTTAGGTGGTGTGGGTAGGAATTGGAATCAAGTGTAGGAAGACCACAGGGACATGAAAAGGTACTGATGCTTTCATGGAGGATAGTGGAAATAGGGCAAAGATGAGAAAATACAAAAGGTCTAGACAATGATGTATTGCAGGAACTGGCATCAGGGTGGAAGCAAACGGTATTGTACAGGTAAGCTGTAAGGGAAACATGAAGAACTGGCTTATGATAATGGAGAAAAAAAATCCATACGACACCAAGTAATGATCTTAACTGGAAGTCTGAATTCTCCTTGGTGCTAATATTGGTTCAAGATTTTATTATGACGAAAAGGGGAGTGTGTTGTTAAAGTGGAATGTGTTGGTTTTTATCTGAGGGCTGAAATATTTCTCCTATTTCAGTTTTCTTTTACTTGTGACAACCAACCTGAATGATTGACAGACTGGTAAATTCTGCTTGCCTCTATACAGTTTAATGTGATGAATTTTTCACCTATTTCATGAAAAAAATTGATTGGATTTGAATTGGATTAGTTGCTTTCATAAACTGAGATTATGCCTGATTGAAAGGAATATAAAGCCTTCGGGATATTGATCAATTTTATTAATTGAAGTAATCCATTGAAGTCACGGCTTATAGATTGCAGTAATGTCTTAGTACATTTTAAATGAATCTGACAGTCAAATATTTTCTCTGTAAATGTAAGGGAAATTCCTGATAAATAATTCAGTCTAAAGTGCAATACCTGCTTTACTGTTGAGAATGCTGCTGTATGTGCACTTTTTTCCAATCTGCTTGGACTTGAATACAGTTTTAGCTTTAGGAGGGTGGAGAGATGAACTTTCCCCTGAAAAAGATCAAAAGTGTTGTGACAAAGGTTGCGTTACGCACAATTTGTGCTTCTTGTCTTTTTTGCTGATATTTTTATTTACCCACAAATGTGTTTGCCTTTGCTAATAGGGAAGTGATAGCTTATTTTGAAAAACTATCCCTTCTGTCTTTTTAAATTGTTTTTTTGATTAATGTAGCTTTAGTGAATCACACCTGAGGACACTTCAGACGTGTAAAATGTCCCACCCTAGGCATGGCAGCCATATTCCGTAAATATCCATAGATCTAGGAAAAAAAAGTAACACTGTTATCTTACTCACAGGTCAGCTTCCTATGTATTTATTAAAATATTTAAGCATTGTGTTGTAATTAGTATTTAATATTTACCACACAGGATACGTGTTAATTATTTTCTTCCCCCTTTTAAAGTGCATTTGAAGCGCCACTTCATGTTCCGAAACCATCTCTGCTTAGTCTTTGAAATGCTGTCCTACAATCTGTATGATCTGTTGCGGAACACCAACTTCAGAGGTGTCTCATTGAACCTGACACGAAAATTTGCACAGCAGATGTGCACTGCACTGCTTTTTCTGGCGACTCCTGAACTTAGTATCATTCACTGTGACCTAAAACCTGAGAATATCCTGCTCTGTAACCCCAAACGAAGCGCTATCAAGATTGTTGATTTTGGCAGTTCGTGTCAACTTGGACAGAGGGTGAGTATTAGTAAAAACTCTTTCTATGCTACTATTGGGTACGTATGAAAAAATTAATATTTTTAAGTCATAATACCTAGGTAGCTAATTTGAACTTTATTAATGATGACTTAAATGAAATACTAACAAATTTTACATAGACTGTTAGAGACCAACAGTCCGTAGGATCTTTCAGTATGAATTTTAGTGCCATAGTAGATAAACTTTCACCATAGTGATAAACTTTCCATCTTTCTTTTTTCCTTGGTTATTTTTTTATGCTATGTTAATACAGAATGCATCAGCACTTGATTGTAGAAGTCTGCCGTGCTATTAAATAAAATACTCTTACTATTTTCTTATTCCACGTGTATTAGTCCTTCGGCTTCATGTCCTCTATTTAGTGTGTCTTGGAGATATTTGAGGGTTGAGGCAGTGCAGTAGTACTGCACTACCCTGCACTATAACCAGATAACTAACCTGTTTTTACAAACACTTTAGCAACTGTGGAAAGACTAAATTGAGTTTAGTGGTGGTATTAATATGAATAAAGGTGCATATGTGCAAAGCATTTCCAGGATGAAGGGCTGAATTGCTTTCTGTCAACAGTTCTTCAGATTAGGATAGATCTGTAATTTGTAATTGTGTCCTGTTGTTCATGTCCTTTGAACATGAGTGCATTTTTTATTTGAGCTGTTAGAATCTGTTGAGCATAGTCAGTCCAGCATAGCCAATTAACTCTATATTTGCTTTAAGAAATGTTAAAATATATACAATAACTATTAATATTTTAAGATCATAAATAATTCTGCTTGGATGGCAAAGCCTATTTTCTTTAGGAAGAGCTTTGAATCATATTGCTCAAGTGTTTGATTTGTACTGACAGTTTGCTCACTGAAAAGTTTGTCAGGATGTCCTGTTCAGCTTGCCCCTTATAGTCTAGTACAAATAGACTCTTTCCTGGTTGAAAGAATTCTATTTGGCTGAGCAAATGGCCACTTCTATTCAGGGTACCTTCGCTTTAGTTGTTTGCACTGAAAATAAATTCTTAGCTAGAGAGGTAAGGAAGATTTCTGTAGAGGGAAGGTAGACCCTAGTTTCTTTGGAAAAAAGATTTTGAACCTTCCCCAGTCTGTTTTGTACCTTTGGCAGTTTTATCTATAAATTTGTGAATGATATCTTTTTGCTTTGAGAAAGCTTGATGTTAAAAAAAACAAACCAACCAACCAAAAAACCTCCCAAAAATAGGCAACATTTGCAAAAGAGATGAAGTATGACTAGTAATACTGCAGATGGGATCATTATATGAGAAGAATTAAGAAACTTTGTGGACTAACTTTAACAGAAGTCCCCCAATTCTCTCTTGAGGAGTTGGGACTGGCCAGTAGCACCTCGTCGCTTTTTCCAATAATAGGTTTGGGACAGAATATTGAATATTGTATTGAAAGCAGTGGTGATACATATATTTAGATTAATAAAAGGACTTTTTGCTATAAACTAGAAACTGTTCAGCCTGGGGTGAAGGAAGACACCAGGAGGTGAAATGAGATCTAGGTTGTTTAGGTCAATAGTAGGATAATTTTGAGATGTTAAGAAGCACAAATACAAAAACCTAGTGTAATTACACATTGAAGTTAACTTAAAAAGCAGTAAGCTACGTTTGTGGAAAGTGCTGGATAAAATTGCATGTTACTTAGAATATAAAGTACAGTTCTGTTTTGGGTATTTTTTTGTTTGGTTGGGTTTTTTTAAGGGCTTTGGAGTTGGTTTGGGTTTTTTTTGTTAAGGTTTTGGGGGTTTGTCTTAATATGCCTACGTTTAAGCCAGTCACCAGGTTTAGAATCAAGGTAGAATTATCTGTCTTGTGAAATGAGCAGGATAGTTGGGGGTGGAAGAAGGTTGCTTTTTCTAGTTGTTCTCTAGTTACTGGAATCACCTGATCATTTCATTTCATTTCATTTCATCACATTGTAATTGTGGCTTTTGATCTTTTACTATTAGTTTTGTCTGAAGTGTTACATGATTCTGATGTGGCTTGTGGGATAGTTTTTCTTAGGGTAATACCAGACTAAATTTTTTTTTGTATAATTACCTGTAATTGCATGAGATTACACTCATCGACCCTAAAGTGTAATATACTGTCACCATGAGTGAATCTGCACTTTTCCTTTTTTTTTTTTTTTGTGGAG
>VFFE01007030.1:11313-21438 GCA_008921705.1 Burhinus oedicnemus | reverse complement strand
TTTTTTTTTTTTTTTTTTAGTTCCCCAAACAAACATGGGCACAGAAATGCAGTACTGTAAGAAAGAGGGACCTTCAGATTACACAAATATATATTCTTCAGCTGTAAAAAGGGACGGTTGTAATGGAGTTTGTAAGGCACATTAAGCATGCTAAGTGGCGGTGATCAGAACTCTCCTTTTCTGAATCTACTGAGGATCAAAGCAGCAATTGTAATGGGATTCTGTGGGTCTCATATTTTGGAGACCACAGTCAGTTAGTATTGAAATATGACTGGTTTCATAACTGAGGTGCACTGAGAAGCAATCAACGGGTCGGTCCTGGCCAGTCCTGGGGAGGTCTAAGTGGTGGTCTTTGGGATAACCTTTGGCCTTATGGATTTGGACTCTTAAGTTAGAAGAGCCTACCATTTCAGATGCAATCACTTTTGGACATGCTTTTGCAGACAGTCCTTAATGCTGAAAACACAGAGAATGGGTAATTCAAGAGGCCTTTCTTTTAAAATAGACTTTTGTGACCCACTTATTGTAAGGTATTGCAAGGTCACTTTGCGTGTGTCATAAAGTTGACTTCCTTATTGGTTGAAGGTCACAGGAGTAGTGGTTTGCGTTTGATGGAAATAGCTACAACTGTGTCCCTTCCTGCTTTTTACTTTTTTCTTTTGCTTTTTCTCGGCACGTGGTTTCTCCACCATTACTTCTGCACAAAGACGTCTTCTGTTCATCCTGAACATTTTTAAAAATGCAGAATTTTATGTGACTGCTTTTTTGCCTCACAATTATGCTGTGAATTTTACAAAAATTTATTTTCTTTTTTGATAATTTATTGTACCAAAGCTGTTTTTATAGCACATAGATGTCTGTAACCAATAATGTAGCAGTTCTGCACTTTGACACAAGGTGTAACTAGACCATTTTTAAATGTCAGTTGAAAATTATGGCTGTACTATTGCTTAAACAAAACTGGAACTGTTGTTGAATTCATAGCCAATACATTTACAGCAATCTGTGTACTGAACATAATAGATTGACATCTACTTCAAGACTATAACATCTGTTACATTATAAATGTGTTCAGGCTTCTGAAGGTAAAAGGGACACTAGATCCAGAAGCTATGAAACCAGCAGTTGATTCTTGTATTCCTTATTAACATAATTGTAAACTTGAAGGCAAGACCTTGATTGCATGAACAGGTCCAAAATAATAGTCTGAGTAAAGCAAAACACTCACATGAGACCTGAGGTTAGCAGGCTGTATTTAACAGGTGCCTAATTTTTGGGTAATGCTGCCTTAATATAACACAGTCAGCTTGGCAGTCGCAAAATTTACAGGCCCATTAAGAGATTTATTTATATGAAAAGTAAAAGCTCCGTGAAAAACATTTGAAAGAGTAAGGGTAATTCATTGATTGCCCATCCCAGATTAACATTGTTTGCCCATTATGTATTACAGAAGCAGTGATCTACCTCTGCCAGTAAGCCCTTTTAAAAGTTAATTTAGCAGAAAATTCAGAGTTCATACTGGTGAATTCCATGTGGCTAAGTAATTTTTTCAGACTAAAAGGTGGAATTTTTTATACTTACAGTGGCAATGCAGCAGCTGACTACCATGTAAATGGGAATGAATGCTTGGGTTTACCATTTTTTTGTCAATCATGATTTTTTTTAATCAAGCGATCCATATTTCTTATGTATTGACATGTCAGCCCTGTGGATGAAAGTGGGGTTTTTTTCTGTTTTGGTTTTTGGGGGTTTTTTTTGTTTGTTTTGGGGTTTTTTTTGTTTGTTTTTTTTTTTTGTTATACTCAGTAATTCAGAGATGTTTCAGGATTTGGAAGGCTGTCACCTTAGAAACAGGATGCTGAGTTTAGCAATATAAAAAGGAATCCAGTACTTACTGCTGTCTAGGAATATAAGGGTAATATGAAATCTGGGTAATTTTTGTGTGCGCAGGTTGCCACACCTTAGCAAGCGCTAAAAAATAAAGCAGTTAAAAGAAAAATATCTACATAAAGAAGAAATCATAAAATCCAGTGCTTCTGCATACTGTGTTATGTTACAGTCCAGTTTTGTGTGCTTTACTACACAGTTTGGTTACAGGACTTCTGTGCATTGTAAACATAAACAGCATGGAAAAGGTTAAATACCTGTGTTCAGATTGTAAGATCTAGTCCGGACTTGCTGTGTATATTGTAACGTTAAATGAAAAGACAAGCCCTTTGTATTATAGTCATGCAGTCTTATGTATGATAAACAGTTGAATAATTTGTCCTCAGACTCTTTACTGTGCTTTTTAAAAAAAAGAGTAATTTAAGAAAAAAATGTAAACATAGTAAATCTTCCTATGCAATTAACCTACTCCAAGCCATGGTATGGTAGGTATAATTATACTATAATGTGTAAATATCAGATACCTTGAAACAGACTTAAAAATATGAAAGTAAAAGTTGGAGGCATAACAGATAACTTTGAGTTTTTAATTGAAACAGCAAGGTATACAAATCATTGATGTGTGAACACAGCTCTGCTTGACTCTGATGGACTGTACTTGTAGTTTGAGTTCTTTATATTATCATCTGTTAGTTTGAATGTTCTTATATGCACTGCAGCTTTCTACCTATTACAGACCTAGCTGATTTTAAGGCCAGAAGTGATCATGGTAATGAAATAATCTGACTGGCATGCCGTTATCCCTAGAATTCAGTCTAGTTATTTCTGCATCTTGAAGTCCATATCTTTTTGGTGCAGTAAAACATACTTTTGAAAAGATAGCTGATTTTCATATAGATTATTCAAGTGTGAGGATTTTTCTGTGTCTCTTGAGTGATTCAGCTAGATTATTTTCCATGCTCTTAGTCCTTCAGTTTTAGGACTGTTTAGTTACAGCTGCTGGCCATCAGATAGCTAGCTGCCTATTAGAATAATGAATAACTACTCTAGTTTTAAACTATTTCACTTTATTCACATAAAAATATGTTAACTTTAATAACCTATATAGATGGAGTTCCTTAAATCTCTAACTGTAAAGCTTTTATGGCTCTTCTGAAACTTCAGATGTTTTAAAATCCATTCTAAAGCGTGGACATAAGAACTGCATACAGCATCTGGTAGTAATTTCAGTATTGCTGTGTGCGTGTAGTATGTGCAGGTACATTCTTGAACCTTTCAGTTTATATCTTTGCTTGTTTGTTTATACCTCCAAGGATTGCATTTTTAAATCTTTCAGTCTCAGTTATTTGCATTAAAAGATTGTAAATTTAGATGATTATCCATCATGATTCCTAAATCCTTTTCAGAACTGCTGCTCTTCCAGGATGTAGTCTTCCATCCTGTAAGTATAATGATGTCTGAACGGGACTGGTTTACAGAAGGGTTGGATTCACCTATAGATGTGACGTGTCTTCATTGTTTATCACTTTATCATCGTTATTTTCATTAAACCATCGATGTGCTTATATTTTATTCTTGATAACTGAAAAATCTTAAATACTTTTGAAGATAATTCCTGTTGAAACCCATCAGAAACATCCTTTTCTAATGAGGAAGTAATCTAAAACTCTAACCTTCTGACACAGAATGGTGAATATGTTGTGTTGATGTATAAAACAAATATATTTCAGCAATAGCATTATAGGGACCTTCTGAATAGTACGAAGTATCTTTCTAGTCCAAATTACACAAGTAACTGACAACAAAGTAGAGTTCTTGCTGAGTGTTGATCTCATGAGGATAGTGTGTATGTGATCCAACGTGACTTTGGCAAGTCATCTGTTTTACTTAGAAGGATGGGTGTTAGAGTTGCACAATATCTTGCATCTGTCAAGCAAAGAAAATCACCTTGCCAAATGGTAGTTTACCCTTACATATCCCTGGTTTTGTGGGGTTCTACAGAAGTAACCTTATGTTGAGAAGTTTGCAATTGGTATTTATTTCTCCACCTCATAATGGTAGCTGAACTGTTTTTTCGTTACTAAGATGCCTTGTTTTTATTTCAACAGTTCTCCATACCAGCCCTATCAAATATATATGATCTGCTTAGACCTGAGAGGGTTTGCAGTTTCTGTTGTTATGTTTTATGCTAGATGTTACAGATCATCACAGAGTTCAGTCACAAGATGGTCACTGTGACTGTCCTGGAGGCCCTGAATGGTATGAGAAGGTGATACACTTCATAAGTCAGACAAAGGTGTGGTAATTAAAAGTTTTAAACTTCAGGCTCCTCTGCTGAATGGCAGAGAGAAAATTTAATTCGCTTTAACCAATGTTCATAGATTCTGGAGGGAAAGTGAGGATCAAAGATTTAGAAGAGGGTAAGGGTTGGAATTGAAAGGATGTTCTGTGTGGGAGGGAGTCTAATCAATGTGAATAACAACATAGGGAGGGGAGAGAAATACCCTTAGCTGGAGTGGAGTTGCGCAGACCTTAATTGAAAGCGAGACCAAGAAATTTTTTATGTGGTCCTGGTCCTAGGAAAGCATGTGAAGGAAGTTAAATGAAGAACTTCATGGCCATGTTGAATGAGGCTTAACAGATCTGTTTTGAGTGGAAAATAACATTTTTCACAGAAGGTTGGATTCCAGTAATTAACGTGAGAGATGTCTAGAATGTAGCTGTGTGTTTTGTTTCATGGTGGATTTGAATCCAGACTGTTTATCAAGTGGCGAGTCTTGGGTCAAATTTGGAAGTCTGCAAGAGAGCAGAAATGAAAAGTTGGGATGATTTTATTGCAATTTAAAAAGGCTAAATTGAAGGAGGAGGATTTGATTTCTGACAGCAGACCAAACGAGGATATGCTGGAGAGATCAGACTGACAAGAAGCAGCAGTAATGGGTGGAGAGGATTGTCTGCATGTAGGCAGCTGAAGAGATTTTAATTTATTTACTAACTAGGGCTGAGATGTATAGGTTAAAATGGGCTGAAAACAGAGCCTAGTGAGACCTTAAAAGAGGCAAACCATAGCAAATGTTATAAATGGAGTTTTAGAACTGTAGGAATTAAAATCCCCAAACCCCAAGTAGTGTGTTTTTGAATGAGTGATTATCTATTAAAACTTGTATGTGTGTTTGGTAGGATGAAAATGGAAACAAGACTGACCAAAGACATCGTTAAAAAAATTGTTGCCATGGAATAGAAAGGGCACAGGATCTGTATAGCCTAAAAGATGTTTTACTGTGGATCCACCTTAGGTCCTCTTTCCTAAAACAGGACCTCCTCTGTTTCACAACAAGCAATTTTTTTGCAGTGAGCAACAGTGAAAAGTATCCCAGCTAAATAACGATAAGCAGTGTCATAGTGAAAACCTGCAAACCTTAAACAGAAAACTAGCATGTAAGGAAAACAGGCCCAATATTTTCAGTCTAAATAAGAAAAAGCATCAGCTATTTTTTTAAAATTAAGGCTAATAACATCCTTATTGGTAGGACAGAACTACCGTTATTGTAAAAATGTCATCAATCCTTTCAGAAGGAGCATATGGGCCAGATTTGGCTTTCTAAACCGGTTTCTAATAATCCTAAAGGGCAGGTGCATCCTGGGCTGGGGCAAGTTGATCTGAATTTCAGTAGAGCCAGTACTGAGAAACCCACACGTAGATCATGCTTGTTGGACAACAGAATGTAATGTGGCTTTAGGTAAACAAGGCAATGCAATTAAACTTCTTGTGTAGTACACTGGAATTTTCTTCTATTTCTCTTTCCTGTACATCTTCGCAAGAGGCATTTCTCATCTCTGGTAAGTTGTGCAGTCCAGCTCTTATTCTCCAAGTACTCCATAGGAACAGTTTCAACAGGAATTTCTGCTTCCCACTGCTGCAAACTCCAGCTTCCTGGAATACAGTTGTCATGATGTCTTGGCATACGTTTTGGTTGTAAGGGCATTATATTTTCTAGAACACTGCATCTTATATGTCAAATTTAGTTTAAAGCTGTTCAGTTAAAGTACAAAACTGTTTTGGCGTTTTGCTTCCATCTTTGTGTGCAAATGGACAAATCTCATGGAATTGTGTACCATAAGGCAATATTGCAGCATCTCCTAGAAACATGTTGGTCTGCAATATGAATGCTTTTATAATATATGCAATTCTCTTGAATACATTAGCCATTTGGATTCTTCGTTGTTGCAGCCTCCTGGTAGAGTCTATCATGAAAACTTTCTGGGAAGACACTTTTGCCAGTGGAGCAACGGATGAGCAGTTTTATTCCTTCTAGAAAAAACAATTTGAGTCTGAAGGATTGATTTTATTTTTTTTTTAATCATGTGTGCATTGCTGTTTACAATTTGTACCAACACCAATGTTTTAATTCAAAGCATTTGTTAAAGGGTGTTGAATGTTGGTATGTTTGACTGTAGGACACGTTTGTTGTTCTAATATGTTTGCATTCTGTTTTTCCATTTATTTTTTCTGCACAGTGTCAGCCTGTTCTCACTGCTTAAAGCAATGGTATGGCAGTAGCTTATAATTTTGAAGATCTGGCTTGCTAGCTTTCTTTTGGGGTTTTCAAAAAGAACTCTGGCTTTCCTGTTGTGCTGACTGTCTGCAGTGTGCCTTTTTCAAGGCAATCCTCAGATTGGTCCCTAAAAAAATAACTACAGGCAAGGAAAGGGTTAAAAACATTGCTTCTCAAATCCGGTTTTGTGTGACCATCACAGATATGAGTCCTGCTGAGCACTAGCTTATGAATCTCTTGCAAAATGCCATGGATTTTAAGAATTTATTGAAACTTCAGATCTTACAGGTATTCCATACGGTTTTGAGTAAAAAAGGAACAGTAGCATAGATGAGCCAATAGAAATTAATAACCAAATCCACCTCCTGTAGGTCTCCCCATGAGAAGTGGGAGGAAAGGAGGTTAATGTGACAGATGTTGACTGTCAAAAGACAATTAGTTGGTTAGTGATTGGAAAATGATATATGAAAAAATAAAAGCTGAGCTTGTTTGTTCTGAAGAAACTAATTGAAGATGTCAAGCAGAAAACCTCTCCACCCAGATTGCCTTCTGCAGGATCTCTCTTCCCCCTCACCAGTAGAAGAGGTCTCTCACGTAGCACTTGCTGTGGTGTTCCAAAGCCGCTCTCTTCAGATCTTTCCTGCCAACTTGCAGGACTCCCTCCATAAATCCTTCCTAGCATAAAATGTCAACAGTTGGTAGATCTAGTTAATCATTTTGAGACTGCAAGGAGGAGGAAGAGGAGGAGGAGTTCTCTTTACCTAAATTAGGCAGAAAGGCTCATCCTGAATGGAGCACATTCTGAGCTGTTCTGCATTTTCAGAGCAACAAACCCTTTCATAATTTGCACTCAAAGGAAACTCCATTCAGAGACCTTAGAGTCAAGAATAAGCTGGGGGAATTTAGATTTCAAAGCTTCAGTCTCACTCGTCTTCTTTGCCAATGCAGGGCTAATACAGTTTAGTACCAGTGGGATTCCTCCTCTTTGCTGCAATGTGCCAGAGCACTCATGCATTTCTGTTTTCTAAATTGGTCTCCTGCCTGTATAAAAATGTTTGCCTTGTGTATGAGTAAATTTTATCCCTTTTTTGTACACTAGCTAAGTTAGTAGTTCTTCCAAGAAAAATGCTGTACATGAGTTTATTCTGGGCATAACCCACTTTATTGTACTCTTCTCTATGTATGCTATCTCACATCATTCTGGTAACTTCGGTACACAGAGCTAATACTATTCTGGGTGTTTGTGAAGGGGCAATTGCTCTGTAAACAAAATGTGCTACAAGTAGAAACATTACTGTGTCAGTGCCTTGAAATCAGGTGTGTCCATAGAGGCCACTTTGATACAGCGACAGTATGAAAGTTTGTGTCCTGACATAACCTCAGTGACTTGCGAAGACAAATCCAGGAATATCAGGAGCCAGAGCCTTGAAAATCAGAAATACCATGTTCAGAGTGCTTTCATGGGGACAATGAGAGCTTTTTGTCTGAAGAAAGTCTAACGTAGTAATTTTGGCTAAAATCATTTTAATACCCTTTTAATCTTCTTTTCAGTAGAAACTGTAGTTCATTTCCCCTTCAGGAACAATAACATTGCATGGCCTTTTCCCATCCTTTGTCACTGCTTCTCACTCCTATCCCCTTCCCTGCTTTTCACTCTGACTCTTTTCCCCACTTTGCTGTACTTGGCTTTTCTCTCCTCTTCCCATCTTTCAGCCTTTTATTTTTTCCCCTGCTTTTCTTTTGTTTCCCTGCTTTTTCTGCTTCTGTCTTTTCCCTGCTGTTCCCCCTGCTCTTCCCTGCTTTCCTGTGTTGGTTTTCCAGTCTTTCTGCTTTTTCTTTTCACTGTATTTTTTTCCTTTTCCTGCTTGTTCTCTTCCTGTCTTTTCATAGCTTTCCTGTCTTATCTTCCCTGCTTTTGTTTTCCTGCCTGTTCTTTGTGCCATGCTTTCCCTGTTTGCCTTGGTCTCCCCATCCCCTTCTTTTCAATACTTTCCAGGTCTTTCACCCCTCTCCCCTGCTTTTCCCTTCCTCTCCCCCGCTTGTTGCTCTTTTGCCTTCCTCCCAAGTCTTTCAGGTTTCCCCCTTCTCTTTTTGGTGCTTTTTGTTTTTTTTTCTTACTCCTGCTTTGACTTTTCCCCTTTGCTTTCATTTCTGTTCTTTTCCATTCTTTTTCCAGTTTTTTCAGGTTATTGCCCCACCCTTCTCTTCACTTCCTGTCTTTCCTGCTTGTTTTTTCCTGCCTGTCTTTCTGGCTTCCTTTTCCACCATTGCTTTGTACTGCTTTCCCCTCTTTGCTTTCCCTTTGCTGACTTTGGCTGCTTTTCTCTTCTTTCTAATGCTTTTCAGGTCTTTCCCCCACTTCTTTTTAATGCTTTCTGTCTTCCCCTTCTTTTTTCCTCCCATTCTTTTCAATGCTTTTCAGGTGTTTTCTTTGCTTCCTTTCCTCACTTCAGTGCTTTTCAGTTTTCTTCCCCCTTCCTTCTCCACTTCGTTTCAAATGCTTTTCAGGTGTGTTTCTACTTCCCCTTGCTGATTTTCCCATCACTGCCCTGCTTTTCCCTGCTTTGACTTCTCTTCTTCCTGTGCTTTTCCCATCTCTTCCATGCTTTTTGGGTCATACCATTTCCCCTCCACTTCTCTGTTCCCTGCTTTTGACTGCTTGGAGTTCTTTTCCCTGTTTGTTTCTGCACACAGCCCCCTTCCCCCTTATATTATTTTAATTGCTTTTCACCACTCTGACTTCTTCTCACTGCTTTTCATGTCTTTTATTTTTTTTCCACCTTCACTTGTTTTCCCTACTTATTCCCACTTTGACATCCTTTCCCATCTTTTCCCTTTTTTGACTTGTTTTCACTGCTTTTGTGGTCTTCACTGGCCTTTTCCCTGCTTTTTCAGGTCTCTTCCTTGCTTGGCACTGCTTTGTCTTCTACCTGCTTATCTCTTATCCTTTTCCCACTTCTGCTTTCTTACCTTTCCCCTGCCTTTCCCTCCTTGGTTTTCAGGGATTTTCATCTCCCTCTCCCCCCCGCCCCCTTCCTTTTCTCTTCACTGTTTTGATACTCTTTTCCCTGCTTTTTTCTTTTTCCCAGTGCTTTAACTTCCTTTCCCCTGCTTTTCCAGGTATGTTTCAAATTCATTTTCCCTGCTTTTCATTAGCTTGACTTTTTTCCTCTGCTTTTTCCTCCTTGTCTCCTCCTTGCTTTTCTAGCCTCATCTTTTCCTTCCTTTTCATGCTTTTATTCCCACCCCCTCCCTGCTTTTTGGTACTTACAGACTTTTGTCTGCCTTTCAGGTTTCTTCCTTGCTTATCTCTTCTCTTTTACATACTTTTCCCTTCCTTCCCCACTGCCCCTGCTTGCCACTGCTTTGACTTCCTTTTCACTGATTTTCAGGTATTTTCTTTCTTTTTCCCCTTCTCTTCTCCCTGGTTATTGCTTCTCGAACTTTCCCTGCTTTTCTTGCTTTTAATTCTTCCCCCCCCTCTCTTTTCAATACTTGTCACTGTTTCGGGTTATTTTTACTACTTTACAGGTCTCCCCCTCTCCCGCCCATTATCTTTTTCCTGCGTTTCACTGCTGCCTTTTTTCCCTGCTCTTCAGGTCTCTTCTCCACTTCCTGCCCCCCCCCCCTTCCCATCTCTTCTTTTCCCTGTTTTTCCCTTCTCTTCAGTTGTCTATTTTTC
>VFFE01007028.1:1348094-1372444 GCA_008921705.1 Burhinus oedicnemus | reverse complement strand
AAAAAAAACCCCCCCCCTCCCCCCCCCCCCCCCTTATTTCAGTTATTTGTGAAATACTACATTTTGTCATCTTTGCACAGTGTTGCAGAAACACAATCCAACAACAGATGTGCATTATCCAAAGAAATTTAATAGGTGGTCTTAACTGCTGCAGGATCTTTTAGAGTGAAAAGCACTACTTAAATCCCAAATAAGACATTATTTTAAATGGTCCACAGCGCTAAAAACAAACAAAACCCACTTTCATTACTATGATAAGAGATGCAGCAGCACAGTAACTAACTCATTTATGGTCTTCTAGCCTACCTGTCTATGCTGGATTTGGTGTCTGCAATTTTGTTCAGGCTGGAGACTTTGAAGCCATAAGCACTTCCCCTTTGGCCCTTGTTCATATAATTCCCAAAGGCCAGAACAACCTCCAGGAGTTGCCTCAAACGCTTGCTTCGGATGAGTTCTTTGGATGCCAGAAGAATGGCTTGGAAAGAGAAAAAAAAAAAAACAGGTTATTGCACAGTGGCAGTTTTAACATGCTTGGGGCCATAATTTGAAGTACCCTAAAATGCCCATCTGACTGTTGCCCAGCAAATGCTGCAATACAGTCTGTGTTTGTGCTGTCCTTTCCACACCCACATGCCTAGAACCAGGACAACTGGAAGGAAGATGCACTACATCTAGCCTGTAGGATGCTCCTCTGAACCCAGGAGCAAGGCTGTTGTCGGGGGCCTCACACTCTAAAAACAGCCAGCGAGAACAGGGGGAAGGCTTGAGCTCATCTGAAAGTGCAGAGTAGAACACACTCACCTCTTCTCTGTGATAACCATGGATGTGACACAGAAGGCACACACGTCCCCTCCTTGTAAGTTACACATTCCCAGAATACCACTGTCCTGAGGCATCTATTCTAACTGTCCCATGGAGAGGGAAGGTGCAAGGACTTAAGATTGAGAAAGGAAGGCTGACCTGCACAGAAAGGCCATGAAAGCTTTTTGGCAGCTCAGCACAGCCTGGTAGCACACTGCCACATCTGTCAGGTCATACTGACAGTGTGAAAATCATGAAACTGACTTTATTAAGTCAATGGGAGCAACAAGAGTGTCAGAAAGAATTGATTTCTTAGCATATGACATGCCTTAGACTCACTGGCTCTACGACCATAGCACGCATGTAACAGCACCTCCTTTGAAGACAAGCCTCTCTTGACCTTCCCTGCCCGCTCTACCCAACTCTTAGCAAAAGTTTTAACCATACCTTCCACTTTTGGTTTTGCTTCTGCCAGCCTCTCTGGAAACTTCTTCTTAAAGAATAATGCTTGCAGCCGCTGCTGATAGTGGTCAATCCTGCATGAAGGGTAGAGGAAAGCCAACACTGAACTGGAACTGTATTTTGAAGCTCACGGCCAGTACGCTGCCTACCTAATCTAATGGTTGGATGTTGAGTCCCATAAGGCCTATGCATGTGATTACGGACATAGTTCAGACATCTAACACTACATAATCAACCTTGTTATGAAAATGGAGGACCTCAAGGCATGTTTGGATCACGACTGAAAAGAAGCTGGAAGAATTCCCATTACTCTCAAAATATGAGTCACAGGAGATGCCAGCTGCATCTCAATTAGCAGAACAAGATGTTAATCCTGATCGGGGGTGTAGCAAAGTTTAAACAAGAAAGAAGGTCAGAGGATGAGGAGGTGGGATAGCTGAATGGGAAAAGGGATCTATATGAAGTCCTGACCCCTGGCTACACTACATCTGATAGCTGGATCTGAATTCCTTTTTGTGTAAACAAATTTAGGCAGAGGAGGCAGATTTCTGCTTGTCATCAGGGGACTGGTCCTTAAATGACAGCACGCAGAGTGCTTATCGTCAATAAAAAGTTTGTGTAATGAACGGAAACATTTGTAACATTTGTGGGCTTCTGGCAAACGCAGGGTATAATGCTGGCCCACAGTCTCTTGCACATTCCCCCTCAGTGCCAGATGATCCATTTTCAATAACAATTACAGCTGCTTCCAAGAAGCCCTGGGTGCACTTTCCCATAATGTATCAAACAGACCTGCTCATTTCAAAGAGGAAACGATCCGCCCGGGCCATGCGCTCAATTTCATGTTTATGCTCCTCCAACAGGTCGGTATCGCTCTTTTCAGGAACAAACTTCAGCAGCTAGAGTGACAGACACAAACCAAACACTGGGATGAGAGATCCAGTGAAAAGGAGAGAGGGACAGAGCAGCACAAACAAACCCTGGTGGAGAGAGAGAGAGGGCCCTCAGATTTCTCTGCTACCATGGGGAAGCATTACGTTGACTCAGCCGTGCGACTGTAACTTCAGAAAAGTGCAGCTGTGCCTGGAAAAGTGACCTTTTTAAACCTTTGCTTGCTGTTTTGTCTTTATCCCTCACTGACCCCGTTAGATTAATTTTTAATTCTGTGGGGAATTTCCCATTTCTAAATCTGAAAGACCAAATGCTACTGCAACTTACCCAAGGGGAAGTACAGAGAGAACTTTGATTCCCACAGCGTTACTCGGAGTTCAGATTGGTGCAAACAAGAGCAGGATGTGTCCCACTCAGTGTGAAGTACCCATCGTGCCTATCCTAGAGTACACACAAAGCCTCATCTATCTCTCTCTCGGGTCTGCCCTACTCTGCTGAAACAATAAACAATAACTAAGCAACTGGATATGTGTGTGACACTGGCTGTTATTCATACGCTGACCTTAAAAGCTCATACTTTGACAGATTTTTGACATATCTGATGGTAGTTGTCCTTTAGTATGGTTATAAATATTGCCATGCACACAGCCTCAGCGCACACCCACAAAAACTGCTCACAAGGCATATCAAGCACTTTGCTTTTTACCACTTGTTAATATTTTATCCCACTCCCCAAAAATGTGGTATTCAAAGGTGTGGAGCATCAGAAGCTTGCAGTGACTTCTAGAGCAGCTGTGAGATTCAGATAACATGACAAGTAGGCTATAAATTTCCAAAATGGAAAAGCTTTTTGTACACGATTAAACACTGTGACTGCTCACAAAGGAGGAATTGCGTTTGTCAGGCACTTCAAAATTATAACATTTGGCGCACTCCTAAGAAAATTTATCATATGCATCTTTGGTCAGAGCATCATCCCTCACCCTCTATAAATGGGGGAAATTGGGCAATAGCAGTTTAATTGTTGTTTGGGGTTTTTTCCTCACAAGTAACACAGTGAACCAACCGCAGGGGACAGACGTCCCTGACTCCCTTTCTAACCATTCTAGTTAAAATGTGAGAACCCTTCTAGTCCCGGCTCTAACCATTGACCTACATGGCCTGGTTCGTGGCAATTCCCAATGGAAAAGCTGCAGGCGGAGAAAGGAGATTAAGAAAAAGAAAAGAGGAAAGAAAAGAACAACAACAAAAAAATCAGCAGTATAAAGAAGAGACGGGAAAAATTATGGGAAAATCACAGGTGAGAAGAGGGGACATGAAAGGAAACCTCATACCAACTGTAATCATGCATATCTTGCATGAAGAAGAGAAAACTGTTACAAAAGCAACCTGATACAAATAGAGTTGCATGAGGGAGGTATATCTGACAACATTGGGAAATACACTTTTCTCATGCTCCCATGCGCAGCTCCGCTGACATGACAGAGCCGAGTTCAGATGTGCAGACATACCAGCAGAGCTAGTACATGTATCCACATACTTTAGGTAAAAAAAAGGCAGTGAAGGACTTAAGAATAAGATACATATGATTGTAATCTTTCTCACCTGCTCAAGCATATCTTTCGCTAGGTCTTCTTGTTCATCCATCTTCAAGATTGCTTGTCTGATTTCTTCATTAGACAGCTTCAGCCTTTCAACAGTATCAACATTGTACCATTAGTGCAAAGCTTAAGTGACTCTGGCAGTTCAGAAAGTAGGAAGCCTGAAAAGCTGCACTAAAAAGGCACAAAAGAACCATGGGAAGTTCTACTACAAAGCTGGTATTCTAGAGTATTCAGTAAGATGAACGAATCGGTTCCAAAGGCAGAGATTTTTTAGATCATATATTTTTATCCTCTTCAGCTAATCAAACGCACATCAAAAATTAGATGGTGATTAAGAACAATCAGGTCCTCATAGATGAAAAGTGCTTCCAACTTCCCCCCTGTCATACACCTCCCTCATCAAGTTTTTTGTTATAGTAAAATCCCTCAAATCCACATGAATTGTAAGTCAGTGTGAGCCCATGTAACACCCTGGCTTGTGAATATTAAAGCGTCTCCCAGAGTAACAAGTAACGGGACTGACTGTTCCCTTACAGATCTGAGCAAAGGGTTTCTTGTAAGAAGACTGGTTGTGCTAGGTAAGTTCACTCTGTCAGCAGTCACAGCTGAAGAAGGAATCGACAGCATCTATGTATCCATGTTTCATATCCAATACGAAACAAGCTCTGAAAACAAGTGTATTAATATTATCTGAGGTATTAAAATTACACTCTCCTTCCCACCTACCCCTGTCCATCTATGTGCAATAAGTAGGGGTCATCAGTTACAACAAAACACAGAATCAAAAAAACTCTCAAGATTTCCACTTGAAATCCATGGCAGACCAGGAGGAGTCAAAATTTGTGATTACTGAGAGGCTGTTTGATAGATTACATGAAATGAACTTGATGGTTCTCAGTGGAGACATCAATGAAGAAATGCACAAGTGACAAATTCTACCCCACCACCCTCAACCCATGACACCCTCATCAGTCATTTCAGGAGAGTAGGGGAGGACGAAATGAACCATAAAGGAAAGGCTATCCACAAGAAAATCTCAGTTTGGAGAATGAAACAGGAAAGTGTGAAAAGAAATATTTGAGGAGTGAAGTCTGTAGTCTCCATGGACCTTCTACAATCAATATAATTAATTAACAGCAGAAAGAGAAAATTCAAATATAAATGAGACACAAGCTGATGCATGAGGGAGAATGTTTTTGCCTTCAGTGCTAAGAAATTCCATGTTGAAATTTCACATTGCTATTGCCATTTGGATAGAATCATATTTTTTGGAACTAGGTAAAAGCAAAAGAGCGAGCTTTATTTTTACAGACAGGAAATATTACTAAATCTAAGAAACTTAAAACATTTTAATGTTGCCCAATATAACCAACAGCTGGAAACTAAAATATGAATCAGCAGACATTCAAAAGCTTTTAAATATTACACCTCTGAACTGATTGCTCTCACTGTGTTCCTAGCTGGTCTGCTTTTGAGAAGGAGGGCAAACTGATACCAGGCAAGTAAGATAAAGCTACTGAATTTCCAGAAAAGCCACACAATTGGGCCACTCTTGGATGAGATATAGGGATTAGAAGTTTCACAATGAAAAGTCTGGAAACTTTTTATTTTAGGTCATCAGTTTGACTCGGATCAAAACAGCAAACCTCAGTACATGGGGTTCTGCATAAAGTTCTACAGTCTCAATCAGAAAACTGAAGGGTTTCTTTTGGCTTTTGATAATCATGAATTGTAAAGTCCATGGTTGTGTGACCCCGAACTGATCAAACCCTGTGACCATATGAGGGGTGAGAAGCATATTGGTGCATGTGGGCCTGGCTTCTAGTGGACACATATAGACATGCCCAAACAATTTGGTGCCTGCAGTTTTTGAAGTGCTACATTTTGTTAGTTATTTTTACTTTAGAGAGCACCTTTACATTTTCCAGAATCTGGAGTCCACAGATGAGCTCTGCCTTGTGACACAGGCAGACAGTCTGTCAGAGGGGATGCAATAAGCCAACCCATGAATATCAAGGTGGGGGTTTTTTTGTTGCTACTTTCACTGAAGATAAAAAGAATGAGGATGAGTTTCATGGTTTTTCTGTATAAGTAACTGAAGCAATTACTACACTGACCACCCCATTACGCAGTGCAAGTACATCTGTGTGTGTCTGAGGGTGCAGTAAACAGGACCAAATGGACAGGTTTGAGGTATGTCAGCACAACACAAGGTGTAGCGCATATTGCTGATCCTTGCTGTTCTGTCCAGGAGCCTGAGGACTTCAAAGTCCAAGCTCCTCTGTTTGCTGCCATTCATCAGCACTAAATACACTTGAAAACATCTTCTGTTCAGAAATAATTGAGAGTCCCAAGGACAGACAGTTATACAAAGACTTTGATTTTTTTGGATGATTCTGTGCCCTGCCATCAGCAGAAAAACATCTGGCTTGAATGGTTTAGCCCATAGTGGGGAGAAGCAGAAAGCTTGCCAGCCCCCTACTGAGAAGCAGTTTAACTTAGTCACTTACAGGCCTGTAAGGGGGTCATGGTGCCTGCAGGTGTGCATCCTAGATTATTACCCATCTAATTACAAGTACAGAAGGCTTTATGGCAAAAGAATCTTACTCTTCCAAAGAAGGCTTGTTCCTCTTCTAGGGCAGGACGCATTTCAAGAGCTGTAAGCATCAACAGCACACAACAAGGATCTTTCCACTTGAAAACTGGCTGAATAACTGGCCAAAGAATTGTTAATCAAGTGATTCTTCTTGTATTTTCAAAACTCATGCCCAGCCATGCAGTAGATCTTAAAGATGGCTAGTGGTAATGTGAAACAGATGTGCTGCTTTTAAACAGAAACAGGTGAACTGATTAAAGAGGAACCTAAAGCAGATGCGTAAAATCTTTCCATTTAGAACTGAATAGGGGCATCCCTCAGAGCCTAAAACTCATATGGGACAGACAGCAGATTAAAGTGGAATTATGGCCCAAAAATTTATGCTACAGAAATTACATTTCAGTATATACTGGAAACTATGCAATGACTTTCTTACAAGCTTTGCAGATGCAGGCACTCTTCCTCCAGCTGCTTGAGACAACTCAATTCGGAACAGTGTATGATTCAAGCTGTATTCTCTCTCCCTTACACTTCACCAAATCACAGATCCTGGCATCAGAACTCAGGAAGTAAATGTGACCAGAAGAAAACACAGTGCCCCTTTCCTCAGCTGCAGCACATTCATTCATAGCACAGATATTGACTGGTTTTGTTCAACAGCAGCCCGACACTGGTCAGATGAGGAAGGAAAAGGATCTTTACTGAGAATACTCCCTCCTTCTTCCCTCACCCCTACATCTGGTGGCAGCATATGGAAGTCCAACTGCTTGAGTCATCTTCAAGCAATGCTAAAGCTCAACAAGTACCAAATAACTTCTGATATGGTACTTAGCCTGCCTCCCTCTATCCCCTCTGGCTTCATAAATAATCTCTATTGACTCTGCAGAGTAATTCATCACTAATCTCCCCAGGACACCTTGGCTGATTTAACACCAGCTTCACTTGCAGACATCAAGTGGTTTATTGTTTCGTCCTCTTGGAGAAAGCTGGCAGCCTGACTCTGAACATGCCTGGGAGACATGTTGCAGTTTTACATCAGCTTCCCTTACAGACATCCAGTGCTTGCTCATTTTTCCTCCTTAAATATACCCATTGATTTAACTCACAGTAACCTCCCCCCTTCATTCCTCCCTCCTATGGATCAAAGCAGAATACTTGTTGCTCATTAACCATCTCCTCCCCAGAGGAAAAAGTGAGTTACTTCATGGGCTTGTTCCTTGTATCTTGCTTAGCTTTTGAGAAAGAAGCATGCTTGCCTACTACCAGAGAACCTGGAGTTTCACTGCAGCTACATTAAGCTCCCATACCACAGGGATCACGATCCTACTCTTCCTTTTATCTTGGAGAAGGGGACTGATTATCATGTATCAAGGCCATTTTCTACTTCCAACTGAACCGAACCACAGTGCTTCCAAAAGATGCCAGAAGTAGTAGCTGTTACTGTGAGAGGCACTGACTGATACTTAGCTGCATCCTAAGGCCAGTTTGTATAGCTCACCCAAATCTTAGCTTTTACTGACTGCAGGCTTCTCCATCTCCACAACTCATTTCACACGGGCTACTAGTCGATTCACTCCCAAACTTTGTGATTGGGACATAAACCTTCTCTAACTCCTGAGCTCTCCTAAGGCTCTGTACAACTGACAAGACACAGACTGTTAAATATCTACGTTTTGGGAATACTCGTTGTCACTACCCGATAAAGACAGGGAAAGAAGATGTTTCCCTGCTCTCAGAAGAAGCATTGAGGAGTTAGGCTGGTCTAACCGCATGTTCACTCAGAAGGCAGAAAGATGCAGCCACTCTCTTCACATCCTCTTATCTCAGCTGCCAGCTCATCTCACCAGTGAAGAAGACAGTGCCTTAACCTTTTGGAGACATCAGTTGGGACATTTTACCAGGTACACATCATACACTATTATATCAACATGTTGGGAAAAAATCCATCAGTGCCCTTTCAGCACTTCACTGTGAAAGTACTCCGCCAGGTGCTTAAAGAATTAAGCTTTTCTTTTCTTCCTTCAGCAAAAGCTCATGAGTGACCAAGTTATTTTGCATCCAAATACTCCCAGTTTCCTACCGAGAAGGATCTGGGGATGGCCATCTTTCTGAGCCAAGCAGAGCAAAGCAGAGCCAAACTTGGGAATCCCCAAATTACAGTGACACATCGATGAGGCAGTGGTTCATCTTTTATCATAACCCTACCTACTGGTTCCCAGTTGTGATCTAAGATGGGTGGCACCAACTGACATGCTTAGTTTAACCTTGGGATTTATCATACTCAGAATAGCAGGTAAAGCCATTTATTGTGGACCTTAACTTAAAAACAGAAAATGTCTCCAGGAACCCAGGATGCACTGTTTATTGCCTAGTATTTTTCAAGACGGCACACTGAGGAACTGAACTGCTGAGTCCAATGAGCTGTTTCTGTATCAAGATATTATCTGTACCCCAAAATGTCATACTGCTTGGAATCTGCCTTGAAATAAAGGTGAATACTGTATTGTCACATGGCAGAAAGGCACACGGGGACTGGATCACAGCAGAGGCGGTACACGGACACTGACATTGGCTGAATAGCTTGTCCTCTTAATGTCGGAACTGAAAGAGTTTAGAAGCACTGAGGAGGTACAGCTATGTGAGAAAAGTCCTTGGTCTCTGTAGTATTCTGGTTGGAAATGCTGCACAAGTCTCTTTTCTTCTCCCTTACCGACAGATATTTGAATTGACAATCATGAAAGCCACAAACATTTGGTGAAGCTGCCTGCTAGTATCTAGCTACTGTCACATTCACATTTAAAACTATTTTTGTGTAGTTGGATTCTGCCTTCTGCTACTACTGGGTTTATGGCATTTTGCTAGCACTCATACTGTTTCCAGCCTCTTGAGAGGGTTACTGCTGACTAGCTGGGCCACAGGAATAACAAACACATCTCAGAAAAACACTGACATAATTATTTTGTGGGAATTCATGCAAAATAACTTGCACAAAAAAGTTCCATAAGTATACGTTCAGCCGCCTTCTGAGCAATGTGGCTCACAGAACTGGACCTCTCCAGAGCATTTCACAGCGAAAGACAGTAAGAGATACATGTCTTAGGCACGTTCTGCAAGGACCATTTAATGTTCTACAAGAACATTTAAAGATATGGTACAAGAAAAACACTACAGCAGCAAAAATACTACCTATTACTAAACTAATGGAGGCAGAGAGAAGTCATACTGGTGAGAGAGGTCAGAGAAATTTCCAGCTGCTAAGTGAAAGCAGGGAAACACAGGGATCTGGGGTGACTCTTCCAGACCACATAAGTCTAACAGTAAATCTCCAGCCTGGTGGAAGCTGAAGACACCAGGAAATTCATGAGGGATAGCAGATTTGCAGTGTGACAGAAATAACTGTACATTGGAAACACCATTAGGAAAGCCAGATTTGAAGCTGGTGCGTGTCTGGACTCACCATAGACAGATGGTTCCATGTCCTGGTTGAATTACGGCCTACTGTGAGATAAACTAGTCTTGTGCCTATTCAAACCTTTACAGTTGGCCTATAGGACAGAGCTGTGTTTTGGATCCATCAGATTCCATTAAACAGGACAATTACATCCTTCCACTGCAGGAGAACTGAAAGATGCTGCTTTCAAGTAGTTGAAATAGAACTTTTTTATGAAAACAGATAAGAATGGGGAGGAAGGCTTATGAATCTGTTAACTGTCAGCAAAAATCAGCTAGCAATTCAATTTTCATCTCTTTTCAGTCTACCATGCTTCAGTCTCTCTGCAAAAGAAAGCAAGAGGCATCTATTCCTCACTCTAGCTAGGTTTTGGCTTGTTGGACCATATGAAATATGAGCTCTGCCTGACCCCTTTTAACACAGTGTTAGTAAAACAAAAACATTTGAGTAGTGGAGGGAAAGAAAACCCAACCCATGCAGCTATTTTACTTTAAAGGACACGACAGTTTAGTGTAAACAAAGGGGGAATAAACTACAGGGATATATGCACAGTAAGAGTCAATTGGAAACAGCTGTTGGCAGATACTGTGGCAACCTGAAAGCTGGGGCTGAAGCTCAGGGTTGCACAAACTCTCTTTGTTTGTCACCAGTTTTAAATCCCCTCTCATTGCACATGTGTGTACACCCACACACACATGTGTAAGGTACGCTACAGGAGCCGCAAGGGCATGGCAGCAGCCAGGTATGATTTAGCTTGGAATGTCTCTCCATCAGGGTTTAACCTAAAGGAGGAAGAAACGGGGAAATGAAAAAAACTGCAAAGGGGCCGTAAACCTCTTTCAAGTATTGTCTGCAGCCAGTCCTCCCAATTGCTGTCTTTAATAATAGAACCATATAGGCACAAAGAGCAGAAAAAGGTATAAATGTAGAGGTGCCATTTTAGTTCCCAAAGATTTTTGCTTTTCTAGTTGCCTTTAAAAGGGAAGTTTGGGGAGGAATAGCAATTCTGGGCCAAGCTGTAAGCCATTTCTGATATCCTGGGTGTAACACTATCTGTTACAAACATTAAATGATCTAAGCCAGTGATAGCCCCAGTGACTGGCTCTTCCCATAGCATAGCACAGTGAAGTTAACAGGGCACAACGTAAACTTCAGACGCCTTAGGGACAGCGAGCTCAGTCTCTAAATCTCTACCATCCATGTCAGGCCTGCTAACAATAAGATCAGGGTATTTCCTAGTGGAGAAGTTGACAGTCACAAAACAAAGCTTTTCACCTCTGTTTTCAGTCCAGACTAGCAGCTTGAGGTTGACTGGCTTCATGGCACACCTGGAGCGAACACACGTTGTGTACCCTGAAGTGCAAGCTTCATGCTTCAATGCCACTTTGCTGGAGGCAGCAGAAGGGAAGACAAACCACAGATACTGTCCTTTCTCTCTCACCATTTAGAGAGGCTTTCTCTCAGGTAAGAATGGGCCAGACTTGCATGGCAGAAGAGGTGAATGGTGAAAAACTTGTACTGCTGCTATCTACACTGCTTTCGTTTTGGAGACAGAAGATTTTTACAAATAAATATCTAGTGTCATACCAAGTCATGGACCACCTTCCTGGATCCTCCTCAGCCCAGCCACCCGCACACATTAAGTTACCACTTCTAGGAAATGTTCCACATGCTGACATGAGTTAATCAGAACCCCAGACACACTTAAGCAGGTCTGTCAAACAGCATGAAAATCCTGTTGCCCCTATGCCTCCCCATTCCTCTGCCCCAGCCTGCAGTCAGCTGCCAACACCAGCAAAGACATGCGCTGGCAACTGCTGCAGAGAGAGAAATGTAAGCCTTCCCTCATTGCTGGTTTGGATGGTGGGGGTCCTGCTGACATGGAGGCTAATGCCACATAAGTAGCATAATGAGAGTCTCTGTGGGTTTCACTAAGCAATGGAAAGAACTCACTCCAGTCCTGGTGGTCTGGCTGCAACTTCGCTTTTAACTGTTAGTTTGCTAGAGCAGACAAGCAATCACATCCATATGAACCCGCATTTTCTACTGATCAATGAAATAGTTTTATTGCTCAGTACTGCCACAGCTTTCCCAGGACCTGTCTCCAGCCCTGCTTTCCCTCCGCTGGCAGGAAAGGCAACTTTCTCAGGTGGATCAGTGTCTGCACAAATTTGATGTTTAGTGACAGACATCCAGGCCAGTACTCATGTTGGTAGAAAGGCATGAAAAGCATATAAAGGGACCTGATGTCACAGCATTTGAAGGCATTAATCATTGCAGGAGCATGCAAAGGCAACTCCTGGCTTCCAAACCCTAATTCACAAATACAAGACCTAATTCTTGAATATCTCTTTCTACATTAACCACTCTTCTCAGGAAGAGTCAAAAATAACAAAGATGAACACTACTCTCAGCTCTGATATATTCCAGGGAGATGCTTAGAGCAATAGTTAGAAAAAAACATACAGAACAGAGACAAATGACATACACAGAGCATGGGGAACACATCACTTAGAGTAAAGGGCAAGCACTGTCAAAGAGCTGTTTTCATCTACTTATGAGTACTGACAGTTTTCTGGTGATGAGTCTTCAGATACATCTGGGTGTCTATGTCTATCTGTTTAATGCAGAAAATGGGTGTGTGCATATGTTTATTAAGTGAGCTAACACTTCAGAGAGACATGCGCTTTTATGATACTGCAAGAGAGGTTTCTCTGAAGCTCTGCCGGTATTAGACAGCAGGTCTAGGTGAGAAAATAAACATGCCCGTTTGTTTAATTCCATTCCCTCTTGCCTCTACGTTGACCACAGGGTACCTTGTGAGCTAAGGCTTAGCACACTTACTTGGAAAGGAGAATGACACAATTCTGGGCCCTCCGACCGTCAATCACAGAGAGCTCTTTCACCTTTCTTGTGGAGAGGTAAAGGTCTTCTGTTGAACCCATCTCTTTCTGCATATAATTCAAAAGGGGGGGGAAAACAATCAGTATCATGTTTCTCACCTAAGACTGATAGACTTAGCTGACTGTAATGAACAAAACCCATCCCAGTCTGGGAAAATCCACCCACATGGTGAGAAGAGGAAACAGGAAGGGCAGAAAACATGTAGGTAGGTCCTGTATTACTAGACAAACAGAAGCCATTCATTACCACGTAAGAGATCATCCTTGATTCCAAATACTGGACCTAATTCTGACTTATTGGACTCACTCTACCAATAGTTATGTTATTATTATTATGTTATTGTGCAAAACTGGCATGACAGGGAAATCAGGCACATTATGGTAACCCCCAGCATGTCCTTCAGCAGATGCCTTCTGCAGGGGTTACACAGCATTCTTGAAAGGCTGCAGCACAATCAGGAAAAATCCTTCCACCATCTCTTAACGATGCCACTGGACCAGTCCAATACGTATTATATGAGAGATGCAAACAGGAGGGCAAGATAGCATTTATCTTACTAAATGTATCTTAGTAAATGGTCAACATCTACATCTGAACTAGCCTCTCTTTTTTAAAATTAATTAATACCTTTAATCGTACAGAAATCACCCTTTTTCAAAGTTCTCTGTATATCCCTATTGCCAAACTTATCACCTGGAATAAATCTGGAAAATCCCCATCCAAAATGTTTGTCACTGCACACAGAAACTATTTGCAAACCCAGTCTGAAAATCCAGAAGCCTCTGTCTCCTTGCCCTGCCTACACACCAGAGCCATGGGATTTGTTTCACTTCCAGAGATTGCCTTTCTGTAGCAACTCTGAGTATCTTTTAACACCATTCCTTAAAGGGAAGTAGAGGTAATTATAAAAGGTGTTAATCCTGGATAATAGCTCTCTAGTTACCAGCAGACAAGAGGGAATTGGAAACAGGACAGTTTTTATGTTCCCAGCTAACTGCTGCTGGAACCTCTTCAAAAATGCCTTTCCATGATATCCATATTGTCATGCCTTGAGATTTTGAGATTTAGCAGTATAATCTAGTTTTGAATATACACATCAAATTAACAGCGTGACTTCTTTCTTAGGATATAACAGCAAGCATGCTGAGTCAGATCAAAATGTCCATCTACCATGGTTTCCCGTCCCTGAGAGTGGTCAACAGCAGATACCCAGGGAAAGATGTAAGATCATGGCAAGCGTAAAGTGGTGCTTCCCAGAATTCACTCCCAGGACTCAATGTTCTACAGCTCAGCGCTTACTTATATCAGCATGACTAATCCACTCAAAGAGATTTTCACACCCAAATATTTGAGAGTTAAATGTAAATCAAAGATTCATACTGCTAGTTGTCATTTGAGTTCTTGGTACAATCAGCTACAATGAGCTGACGGTTGTTACATGAGCTGTTGCTCTTGGATATATAAAGGATTCCTGCAACCACATCAAATGTGCTGCAGTGAGCCACCACCAATACTAAGTGACATTTACAGGCAGGTACAATGCAGCAGCTGAAGACACGCATACAATAGTTCTGCTGGATGTGCCCAAAGTGTCTACCTTGGCAGAAAAAAATTGCAATGTTACTTGATAAATCAAATAGTGTTTCCAAAAAAAGGAAAAATTGGGCATTGGGCAAGTTTATTACTTCTGAGAGAATAACTAACAATACCAAAAAGCAGGGCACACCCAGTATAATCTGGCATGTAGAGATGTTAAAGTGTTCCTGAGTTTCCTCAGTTTGTGAGAAGACAGGGGAATGGGGAGATAGGTGGCTGTTGAAGGTAAGAAAGGTACTTGCTGGTCTGTGCTTTTGGTTTGAAAGCTTCACTGTCCCTCACTAGCTAATGTTTGCAGACAAGCACACCTGGTTAGTATTAACCAGCACCCATCCCAAGGAGAAAAACAAATTGTTTCAGAGTTTGACTGTGTGTGTGGAGTGGAGGTTTAGACAGCTTCCCCTAAAGCTGTGCAGCAGGGTTTGGTGTAATAGTCTCCATCCCATTTCCCGTTCCCTAGCTCACAAGGTTCAACACAGATGAACAACTTGAACTATTCAGATGTGGCCCGCTCCTTGGTCATAAGCAGTGGGCTAGTCTCATCTAAAAATATATTCTCTTCAACTCATTCTCTAAAAATATATTCTCAGGAGAGAGATATTTATAGATACTTGGAGTTGTGTGTAAGCAAAAGCAGATGAAGACTCAGGTTTTACCGAAGCCAGATTGCAAGCTTAGCTGAAGGAAAAGATTGTATATGGACTATCTGCATTTTCTTAGACATAGAAGAAGAGGAGCAAGGGGGCAGTAGTGACTAGCGTTTGTGAGATAGGCCAAACACGAAAGAATACTTGGAGCTATTGTCAACCTGACAGACAAGATCCTTAAGTTTTATCCTATCACTGTTTACCAACTTTCCACTGGGATAACATTATGTTATGTGCTTCAAAGAGTATTTCAGATTTGAGATTTTAATTGTAAATTCAAAAATCAATTAAAATTTCAGTGCTGGGGTGACTAGACATGTGAAATGTGTTCATCATATTGCTGCCCTGTTTCAAATACAGTTTGATTTTGGTTAGCTGCAGAACTTGTGGTCTGGTACCACGGCAGCACCTTAGGTTCTAGCAATTATAAATACTTTAGGGAACTGTTTCTACCATATTGACATGTTTCATGGTGCGTGCTGCCATGATGAAAGCCAGTAAATGGCCCAGAGCCATGCATTAGCCTCACCCAGTGGCAGAGGTCCTGACCAGACTTTCCAAATACAGTTCCTTGAGCATTCATGGTGAGGATTGCTTTCTTCTGAAGCCACCAGAGACACTTCTGAGGACATCTGAACAACCCCCTTCTAAGCGCATTGCTCTTCCCAAACGCGTTGCCAAGAATTTTGCTTAAGATGATGAATAAACTGAGAGGCAGCCACTTTGAAGACATGTGGGCAGTCTGATATCTCTGCTTCATCTAAACACCATTTTAGTCTTTCACTGAACTTTCTGAGGGTTTCAGCAGTCTGAAATGAAGTAGGCTTTCCTCCAGTCTAATCCTTTTTCTCCTCAACTGGCACAAATCCTTCTGCCAACCAAAATGCCTTCTCGTTCTACAGAAAGAAAGATTTTCTTTATCAGAAAGTCTGTGTCTAGTTAATACATCTGGAGACTTCAGTACTGTCCAAAGCAGATGGACCACAGGCAGGAACAGTGGGAGTGAAGGCTCCCTAAGATTCTCTTTTGTTCTTCACTAGAAAGACTATTGCTTTGGTTAAGGAAGAGTTCACATTCACATTGTACTTTGTCCCTGATCTTTTTCCTCAGGATCATCAAAAAGGGGACTACAGACACCAGCAGAAACCACGGTGAGGTTATAGCTAAGTGAAAGAACAAGAACTACTTCCTATCGCAGAGCTAATACAACTAAAGGAATTTTTTGTACCGCCTTCCCCACCCAGAAAGCAGAGGTGCAAGGACATATGAAAGAGTAGCATGAGATGAGTCATGACCCCATAACGGCATGGTGCAGGACTTCACCTTCCCACACACTGCAAGAGGATCAGGAGGCAGACAGTGATACTCACCTGCTTACAGGAGGAGGTGTTAGTTAGCAGGTCCTATGCAGGCAGCAGCCGCAAATAACGAAGAAGGAAACATGCCAAGAATTAGTCACAGAGAAAGATATCAAGTTTAACAAGGCAGCTGAATTTAGACACACATTGTTTTCTAAGAGAATAAAATGCTTAGCAAGTAATACTGGCCCAGATGGTTCAAAGGTATTTCAGCATTTCTTTACATATTTTAAATCAGCAGATGTTGGGGAAACTAAGAATTCTAGGTCTTTTCTGAAAAGAGTAAGTTCAGTCTCCAAAGCATAAATCTCTTAGGTCTTGAAACATTGACTAGGACAATGCTTAAATACCTTTACAAATCTAGTCCGGAGCCTTACTGAAAGAACTTCCAAGGTTGAAACTTGAGGGTCAGTTCTCCTCTCCTGACGCATGGGCACAGTTTGCCATTATTGGTAACAACTTGTTTCAACAGCATATTATACTCTTTAACAACTTATAGCCAAGTTTTTTTAAAGCACTCTGTAGCCACCAAAGAAGCCTTACAGCACTATCGGGTGACAGACTCCAACTATTTCACAACATATTCCATACTCCAGGAAAACACCAGATATACTGAATCAAAAGGTCAATATTACACAGGAAGATTGGAGCAAGGTCAAAAGACAAGTAGTCCAGCATTCTTTACACTGGACAATTCTGCTTTCCCTCATAGCCACCAAAAATGATACACTGGACTTGAGAGAGGAGAAAAGACCCTTTGTCATTAAAAAAAAGAAGAAGAAAGAAAAACTGTTTAATGTAAATGAAAGTGGAAAAAAATATGAAGAACATGTTAATAACAGCAAAGAAAGAAATGTCTTTATCTGTACACATTCAGCATTTCAGATGCAAAAGGGCAGGGCTTTGCATTGACATTTTTCTTTACAGACATTTGGATGAAGTTTAAAAGTCACAAACCCAGCGTAAACACATACTTGGCCAGAGTGGAGTATTTCCAAAAATAAAAGAGGCGAAAAGACTAAGTGTGAATCAACTGGAAAAGTTCTCATAAGATTTTGACTCAAAAGCAATTTTGGTTGCCTGGTCTTTGAAAAAAAAAAAAAAAAGAAAATTGATGAGGACTTGTTGATTGGAATCCAGTTCACACTGGAGTGAGTATAGATGAAAAAGAAAGTATCACATAAAGTTAAGAACAATAGAATATTTAAGTGGAAAAAACCCAACACAAAACCCTCAATGAAAGCTGGAACAGCAGCGATGCTCCTAACTACACAAAAATACAAGTAGTTTATATAAGTGATACTCTAGTGTCTACAGCCACTGTCATAAAGTGTGTTTAATGAGGATGGAAGAGAACTGTTCTGAGACCAGTGGAGATCACTCTGCAATGATGGCTTCATTCCAGTGGGCAGGGGTAAGGGTCAGGTTCGTTTACGCTTGAACAGGCCAGGCTGCTTTTCAGAGGTTGGTTAATGCAGCCATAAATATTATGATTCTAACTGAGAGTCAGCAGATCAGGACAGCTTTGGCTTTGGCTTTTGGAGCTCAGAGGAAGCAAGGCTTTGCAAGGTCAGTTCTAGTGAGAAAGCTGCAATGTTTGCACCTGAAACATTGGAATGGCACCGTGATGCTGCAATGGCTACTCATGTGCACAGGTGACAGTCAGGCTACTTGCAAGACAGCTGGGAGCTCACCACCATAGCTACGCTTTTGGCACAGGGTCTAAATCTGATCTTGTAACAGCACTGAAATTTCACATGCCTTTCTTCCCCTCTATGAACTAAGTTCTTGTTTCAGAGAATGGGAGTCACAGAAAGAGAGAGGGACCCACTGAAACAGCAGCAGCTATTTGCAGGAGCAGAGTAAGAAATGAAATCTCATCATGCAACGGGTAACGTCACAGTCTCCACAGCTCAATTTGGGATGCTTACCTAGGTGGCTGTGAGCTAGTAAATCAGAAGAGTTATTCATTATGTTTATTGGATTAGATAGGAAAATGAGGGAGAGAAGGGAACAGGTGGGAAGTCCAAAGACGAGGGGTTTGGTTGTTAATTTTAAGGTACTGAATAAGTTAATCATAATGACAATGAAGTAATCATCATCACTGTAAGGCTTAATCATAAAGGCTGCTTATGGCAATCGTATCTGTGTCTTTTCCTAAAACTCCAGAGCAATGATCCAATTCTGCAGAGTACAAAAGATGGAATTTCTCCGAACATATTCCAAAAGCAAAGGAAAGCTGGGGGAGTTCAGGGAGTGCAAGTACAATCTCTCTCCTGCTAAATCTCATTCAGTGGAGACAGACAGATTGAAGGTGACTCGCTTTCCAAGAAAAAGAGGAGAGAAAAAAACATTCTAACAAATGGCTGCTTTTAAAGTATGCTGTTTGTGTTATAATCTGTAATTCAGACAGTTTCTGTCACCTAGCCAGTTGCGTCAGTTGGCTGTTTAAGAAAAAATAGACAAAGCAAAAGACAGCTAATTCAGTCAGCTTGATCAGTACTCAGACAACTACAGACTTTTTCTCTGGATGAATAGGAGAAATAGAAAGATGGATATCAAGCATGAATGTAAAGCTCAGGAGCTTTTGGAAGCCAGTGGCCACTGAGTTCAAAGAGCATGACGTACTGGGAGCTGTTGTCTCTGAGAGCTGCCCATTAGTGTGAAGTATGTCGATAACAGAAGTTTATACTCTGGCCTATATGTCCTCCCCACGTCTTTTGGTCTTGTGATTTTTTGAACAGTGGCAGGGCAGCAAAGGGTGCAGCCTGACTGCAGGTGGACAAGGGCCCAGATCACTGTCGTATGTTCTTTCCCCCTCCAGAAATTCAAGGAAGACAAGGTGTGGAACAGTTGACCCCTACCTGGTGTCTCTGATACGCGGAGAACATCTTTTCAAAATCTTCTAGATCCAGCACCTTGAATGCCTTTAAATCATCAATCTCATTCCAGATTGTGCCATGGATCCTCTCCTGAAAGAAAAGGTCATATTTTAATGAGATAGCAAAAGCTGTTAGCTAAAAACATCCAATCCCATTTGGACAGATCATTCTCTCCTGCTTACTGGCTGTATTCCTACGTACTACTGCTGCCATTTTAGAGGGCATGCTTTGTTTCAAAAGTCAAAGGAGAAAAAAAATAGCGGTGTGTTTTTGGGGGTTTTTTGCGTTTTTTTTTAAACATACTGAGTATTTTGTATTTTTCATTGCAGCACCCCTCTGATGAAAGGGCACATTCCAAGACTAACAGACCACATCTCAACCAGTATCTATGATCCCATAGTACGTTTCCTTTCAAGAGTGGCCATCTGTCTAACACAATGATTGTGGTCATGCTGAAAGAAGTGTTACCATCATGAGGAAAAAGCTTAGGAAGGGCAGCGATGCATGACAAACCCCAGACATCTTCCCTTCTGCAAATTTTGCCAGGTTCTGTTGTAAACCCCAAAGGATGTGTGGTTTTCATTCTGCCTGCCTGTGAAAGTAGTTTAAGATTTTATTTTATTTTACTTTTGAGGCTCTGAGTCTTTGAAGTCTAATTGATCTCCCCTGTCTACATGAGTTCTTTGTTGACTCAGATAGACACAAACTATACCCAGATCTCTGAAAGAGCATCATCCACACTAACTGAAAGTGTTCACAATCCATGTGATACATTATCTTGAATGCCAGCGATCCTAGCTGTCTGGCAGATGATTAGCATGGAGGCAGACAGGCACAGACTCCTTCTCCAACTTTGCTGTCCATCAAGCCAGGACCAAAAAACCTTTTGTAGTACATGAATTAGCTGATCAGCAGTCATCCTAAACCAGGGGAAGGCCTTGGTGTCTCCTACAGACTTTTTCAGGACAGATGTCCTTGCTGGCAAAGAGGACACAGAGACTGAACTACCTTCTCCTTCCTACTGACTGTTAAGGCGCATGTTGTGTGGGACCAGCTTTGGGCAATTACCCATTCAGAAAACTTGCTCTTCACACCTGCCAACAATGTCTTTCAGTTCATTTAGTTAACCAAGTGTACATTTATTGTACTTTATTAACTGCAAAAATAAGGAAGGTGTTGATTAAAAGAAAAAGGAAATGGACAGAAGGGATTGTAAAGAGACCTAACCAAACCCCAGGAGATGAAGAGCCAGCAGAACACTGATGCAGAGAAAGCCAGGCACAGCAAGCAAAAGCAATGAAACCCTCACACAGGCTACCGCTCTGAAGTACCTGAATTGTACCTACACAGCAAAGTGCGTTAACACTTCATTATCAGAACTAATTAGGAACAGGCTCTACTTCCCATTCACAGTCATCAAAGGAATGAGGGAAATGTGCTAAGCCACAAGGCTCAAGCAGTAAGGAAAAACACCTAATGGGAGGATATGAAAGTGTGAAGTGTTCTGGAGGAAATTCCTGGCAGGGCAGACACTGTGGAGGAAAACCAACACCCTCCCTCCAGAGGCAGCCTGTGAGTGCCTGAGGGCAGGGAGGGGTGTCTGCAGTGCCATTTACAGTGAGGGCATACACTAGATGGGAGCAGCACCCATCCCTCAACAGGCTCACCAATATCATTGTATCGTTCCTTGCAATCAGTGTGGCTCTTCTTTCCATAGTAGGAAAAACATCACGACCCTGTGACTGTGACATGACAAACGAGTTCGGGAGGCGCCTCTCAGCCACGGGAATAGGAGACAAAGTTAATTTTCATTTTATCCTAACCCTGGACTCTACTGCCAACCGTAACCAGAAGCATCCAGGCAGAGTGTTCATTCTCATTCAATTTCCAGGCTGGCTTTATAAATCTTGAATTATAAATCCTGAGGGATGTATTTGAAAAGCAGACCAGTTCCCCACTGTTTCAGATTGTCCCATCAAACACTGAAATGGAAGAATATTGTGGATGCCACATCCCTGGAAGTGTTCAAGGCCAGGTTGGATGAGGCTTTGAGTGACCTGGTCTAGTGGGAGGTGTCCTTGCCCATGGCAGGGGGGTTGGAACTAGATGACCTTTAACATCCCCTTCCAACCTAAACCATTCTGTGATTCTATGATAATATTTCTTGACAGGAGCCAGTGGACATGACTTCAGGAGCAGTCCTTAGAGCCATCACTGGGATAGAGCCCTGAGGATGCCAAAAAGCTATATGCTGGATTTGGGAGAAGGCTGGATGTGACTCAAGAGACAGCTACTCATGACAGTCTTGCCCATCTACCTGTCCAGCTGACAAAACTCTTACAGGAGTGAAGTTTCCCCACAAATGCCAAGAACAGAGAAAACGTGCTTCAGAACAGGCTGGTCCAAATGAATTGCAGAAGTGCCAGAACAGGCAGTTCTGAGACTCACAAAGGAACTGGAGAGAGTAGTTCTCATCCATACTTTCCCAGAAAAACAAACTAAGGAAGTGAAAATGATTTCCATTTCAATTCAGATGCATTTTAAGACCCAGCTTGAATCTGGTCATGTACAGGATGGTTTATGTGCTACTTGTAGCAGAAAGACAAATTCCAAAGCAGCACCCATTGCAATGGCGTGCACAAATAGAACTTTGACCCAAGCGAGCCCATTTTAGTGCTTAAAAACCAAATGGGCTAATCCAGTCAAAGAAAAAATGAGGCAGCCAGAGGTATAAACAACCTTTGTTACAGAAAACACTTGCAGTGGGGTGTCCCTTCTATTTCTACCCTAAGGTCTGCCCTTGAAAACTTTCATGTTGCTGCCAGATAATTCCCTACACTGAGCTCTTGCTACTCAGTTATGGATTAACTGGCTGATAGTTCCTTGTCATCAGCCACAGACTGAGCATTTTAAGAGAAACAGACTTGCATAACGTGGCTGCTATGATAAATGATTCCCTCAGCACCATAAAAAATATTTATGGTCCCTAAATAAGAATTTAAAAATAAATTCTTTATTTCTTCTTCCTTTTTCCCTCTCTCCTTAAAAAAAAAAAAAAAAAAAAAAAAGAGGTCATTTCATCTGTAACATGCTTGTCTCCCCATATTTATTTATTTATTCATTCATTTATTCATTGTATAAGTCTTCCAAGATCTGTGGTTTCTCCGCTTTGCAAAGTTTTAGCCCCCTTTGAGAAGCAAATTCTGTGAACTACATTTCCCAGCATCCTCTACCAAAATGGTAGTACATCCTGGGCAAGGAAACATCTTATTATCAGAACAAGTATTGACAAGGCATTTGCTTCATCAAGCTCAGTTTTTGCTGTGCGGCATTTAATAATTTGCTCGCCGTACTGGTGCAGTTATGTCATTCCCCCTTTGTAATGAAGCCCAGTTTGCTGAGAGACCTACCAAGATTAGAGAATGAGAACGTTTCATGGAGCTATAAATTATATCAAGCTGTCCTCTGCTACATCTAACAGATTATTTTATTTACCCCGGAAGATAAATAGTGATACTCTGCAAGCCACAAAAGTCCATCATGCTTCAATAACCTCAAAGCATGAGTGAAAACTTACAGTACTTTGGGAAAGCCTTTCATTTGTCCTGCAGGTCCAGAGAAACTATAGAAACTATGAGTGTCCTGTGAATACTGGAGCAGGCAGTCCTGCTTATTAGTAGGTTAATATTTTACAAATCAAAAAATATTTTACATCAAAAAGTGAAGCAACTTAAAATATTAATTCATAGAATCATAGAATGGTTTGGTTTGGAAGGGACCTTAAAGATCACCTAGTTCCAACCCGACACCTTCCACTAGGCCAGGCTGATCAAAGCCCCATCCAACCTGGCCTTGAACACTTCCAAGGATGAGGCATACACAACTTCCCTGGGCAACCTGTTCCAGTGCCTCACCACCCTCAGAGTGAAAAATCTCTTCCTGAGATCTAATCTAAATCTACCCTCTTCTAGTTTGAAGCTATTACCCCTCGTCCTATCGCTACATGCCCTTGGAAAAAGTCCCTCTCCAGCTTTCTTGTATGCCCCCTTTAAGTACTGGAAGGCTGCTATAAGATCTCCCCAGAGCCTTCTCTTCTGCAGGCTGAACAACCCCAACTCTCTCAGCCTGTCCTCATAGCAGAGGTGCTCTAACCCTCTGATCATCTTTGTGGCCCTCCTCTGGACCTGCTCCAACAGGTCCATGTCCTTCTTATGCTGGGGGCCCCAGAGCTGAACACAGTATTCCAGGTGGGGTCTCACGAGAGTGGAGTAGAGGGGCAGAATCACCTCCCTCGACCTGCTGGCCATGCTTCCTTTGATGCAGCCCAGGATGTGGTTGGCCTTCTGGGCTGCAAGTGCACATTGCCAGCTCACGTTAAGCTTCTCATCCACCAACAACCCCAAAGTCCTTCTCCTCAGGGCTGCTCTTGATCCATTCTCTGCCCAGCCTGTATTCATACTTGGGATTGCCCCAACCCAGGTGCAGGACCTTGCACTTGGCCTTATTGAAATTCACAAGGTTGGCACAGGCCCACCTCTCAAACCTGTCCAGGTCCCTCTGGATGGCATCACTTCCCTCCAGCGTGCCAACCGCTCCACACAGCTTGGTGTCATCGGCAAACTTGCTGAGGGTACACTCAATCCCACTGTCCATGTCTCTGACAAAGATGGTAAATAGTGCTGGTCCCAATACCGACCCCTGAGGAACGCCACTCATCACTGGTTGCCACTTGGACATCAAGCTGTTGACCGCAAGGCTTTGAGTACGACCATCCAGCCAATTCCTTATCCAACAAGTGGATTTATAATTCCATTATGAATCTGAATAAGGCATATGAACAGAGTGCATTTTTCAGATTTCTTTCTTGATATCAGATACCTTCCTCAGTGTAAGAAAAATCCACTTTAAGCAAATTGTATTTCTGGCATGTTTGTTAATTGAGACAGCTGTTTTATCTCACTGTAGGACTAGGCACCACCAAAGCTATTATGAGTAGCTTCACACTGAGATTTTGTAGAAATCTTTCCATTAATATTGAATCTCTGGCAGCAGTCCTGCATCATTGTTTACCATGATCCTTAGGCTTTTAGGAAGAAAGTTCCTGAGATCAGAGTTGTCAATAACATTACAGAAACATTAAAAAAAAAAAAAAAAAAAA
>VFFE01007028.1:1328010-1348074 GCA_008921705.1 Burhinus oedicnemus | reverse complement strand
TTTGTTGGTTGGTTTTTTTGGTTTTTTTTTTTTGTAAGTCATATGTGGTATGTAGAACAAATACCTGTCTTCCGAGACAATTTCACCCAGGTCTATTTTAGGGCTGGCTAAAGAAAGCCCCTTCCAAATCATTGACTGGAGTCATTACCAGCCTGACTCTTAATGGGAAGCTGCTTCTCCAGCCATGAGATAACAAGCAGCGCACTTGAAGGTTGGCTTGGTTTACTCTGATAACTTCAAATCAATATGTTTATATTTATTAAAGAGGTAATTACATTAATCCATACTTCCAGTGTGCTTGAAACCAGTTCTTCATTTGGATTAACAATAAATGTGTGGTCCTTGTTTGACCTTGGTGTTGTGTAAAATTCAGAGTGGGAGGGCAAACTCCACTTGCTGTCCAGAAACAAAGGAAGGAATCTTTCCAGGACATTACAGTGGTTACATTGCAATATCTTTTTCTTAAAAAACAGAGATCCTTGGCACCAGGACTACTGTAGTGCTGTATGAATGGAATTCACAGACAATGCTACAGTGCTGTATGAATGGAGCTGTGGTGTGGAAGGTTTTCACCAGAGCCCAGCCCATCCATGCATCTAAATGGCTTTGCCACTGGTTGTCAAATCACATCAAAGCTAGCACAAAATCTTTAATTCTCAAAGGAAATTAGTGGGTTGTTGGAGTTTCCTTGTTAGAAGCACAAATACTTTCCAGTCAAACCTTTTTTCGCGGTGCCCATGGGAACTGTGGACAATCTGTTACTGTCAACTGCTAAAAGTTTTAATATATCTGATCATTCTCCTAACACCCAACAGCTCAGTCCTTTCCTTCCAAAGACAATATCAGCGTTGGGAAAAAAGGTGTCATATGAATTGCCCTGAAGAACAGCCTTGATTCTGCTACTGAGAAAGTGTATCACAGACAAATCCCTCTCGGCCAGCCCTGTCCACACTCCTCTCAGGCTCTGTTGGCTTTCCCTCACTCCCTTGAGGCAGACTGCATGGACAGAAAGGGGCTGGCTCTCATGTGGGCTGCCTCAGTCCTGGCATGATCTTCTCTGTTAAGAAAGCTTAGGAGAGAGAGACTCTGCGCTAACTGCTTTGAGAAGGATGGTCTAAACAGTATGCAGAGATAGCCAAGAGCTGAATAACATATTTGACCTGGCTGCAGCCCTAAGTTTGTGTACAGCTCTGTTTCCAACACTGTGTCACCACACCTCACTGTGTTGCGTGATGCAGACACGCCGGTGCTCTTTGCTAACTAGACTGGTCTTTTAAAAAAGAAAAATGTATACATGGTGTCAGATGAATTTTTCCTCAAAATGTTTTTGTGGGGAAAACTTGTATTCATGTGAACTGGAAGTTAAACACTACCACAAACTACAATAATACCATGCACACTTCCAGGCCTCAGTTTCCCATGCTCAAAAACTCAAGATATGCTGCTCCCAGCCAGTATGCTTGTTGTGAGTCTTCATTCATTCATGTATGGCTACTTTGACAGTTCAGAACACCACAGAAGTGCTGCAATGGTAACAAAAGGCAAGATGAGGCCATCTGACCTACCTGTGACTGCATTCAGAGGATTCATATCCATGTGACCAGAAAGAAAGTGCTCAGTACTGAAGCAGGGAATCTAGGATAACTGATGAAGATGGCCAAAACGTATCGCCTCCTCCAGCAGTCAGTGGAATTAAATAATTCCATAACAAAGTGCACCCCAAATAGCAAGGCAAGCCACCTGTGTCTGTACCACAACCTTTGCAGTTTTGCAGAGACCTTACTAGGTCAAAACACTAACACTGGCAAACACCCCAAAATGAGGCCCCCACCCTCTTATGCCCCTTTTTTCCAACTATTCTGCCTTCCTCAAAATAGCATCTTTTACCCACCTCACCACCCAGGTCTTCAATTTTATTAGCACAGCTGCCTTCACTCCTAACCAGAGGGCAGGATAAGCCTACAGTTACTGTACACTAAACAGAAACACCTGTGACTCTCTCTTTTTCATATACATTCACATATATACATATATTAGTTATTATTTCTTTTCTTCAGAGGACTAAGTCCCATGTTCTGCAAAGGAAAATAAATCCCTGTCCTTACATTCTCTCCCACACCCCCCACGTGGCCTTGACAGACAAGCACAGACGGTGCAGCAAATATTTCACTTCACTTTATTTTAAAGAAAAGGAGAGAGGGGGAGAGAGAATTCTTGTGGCATTCCAGAGGTCCCTGGACACTCATTCCAAATGCCAGAGTTGGGCCCTGGGTGAGTTTCAGTCTAAAAGAGAACCTGGGTTTCTAGGCAGCCATCCAAACTCAACACAGACACTTTTTTTCTTTCTAAATCAGTTAAAAAAAAAAATTAAGACCTAAAGAGAAAGGGAGGCGGGGAAAAAAAAATAGAGATGAGAGAGAAAGAAGAGAGAGAAGTGAAGGGGAAGGAGAGGCAACCAAGATAGCAGAAAATGAATGCAACAGGAAGAATCCAAGTCCTCTGTTTTTATTGCCAATTTGGATTTTTATCACCAAGACACTGAGTTGTAACCATGCAAGGAGAAGGGCTGCTTCCCTCATGGCCATGAAGAAATGGTGAGGAGAATCAGGCCACCTTTCCCTCCTTGGTGATAGCTCCTGCCAGAGTAGAGCTGATTCTCACCATGTTTTGCCCGCATTGGCTCTGGCCATCCTTTTCCCTGATGCGCAGGTGAGGGCAGCTCTGGCTTACGTACTCAGTCCCACTACAGCTTTGCCTAACCTACTGCCCAGATCTACTGCAGCTCATCTAACGAGCACCTTGATCATCACGGGAGATATGCTGCACTGCTGGAGAACTGGGGAGACTCCCTCAGGGCAGTTACTGACTCCTCAGCCCAAGGAAAGCCACAATATCACTCAGAATCACAGAATCACAGGGGCTGGAAGGGACCTCTGGAGATCATCTAGTCCAACCCCCCTTGCCAGAGCAGGGTCACCTAGAGCAGGTTGCACAGGATAGCGTCCAGGGTCAGAGACTCCACCACCTCTCTGGGCAGCCTGTTCCAGTGCTCTGCCACCCTCAAAGTAAAGAAGTTCCTCCTCATGTTTAGATGGTTCTGTCACCGTGCACTTCATGGCATTAATCAACACTGAGTTATACTTAGGAAGTAAATTAATTGCTGAGAGTACTGCAATTTCTTACCTCACTCAGCTTAGCCCAGTTGAAGGATTTCAGTGGGTGTGAAGGCTGTGGGATAGATTTCTTCTTCAGGCTGGTGCCACTGCTGCTGAAGGTGGTTGTTGAAGGGAGTGGCATCCCCATGCTGAAGAAAGGTGGTGCTCCTGGTGGGGGAGGAGGTCCTCCTGGAGGAGGTGGTGGAGCAGGAGGAGGGGGACAGCTGGAGAAAGGCAGAGGAGGTGGCAGCGGTGGCAAATTCTCAGACATGTGAGAAGAGGACAAAGCTAATGGGCCACCTGGAGGGGGGGGTGGTGGAGGTGGGAAGGAAATGCTGCCCCCTTGCTGGAAAATAAAAAACACACAGAAAAAGAAAGCAAACAGTTTAAAAGGCACAATAACTCCATGTTGCCAGCTGATGTGATTTTATTACGAGTCTCAAAATATTTGATGTTTTCTTTAAAGCCTCCTGCACTCAAAGCCATGCAATAAAGGGAGGAATCTCAGCTTTCATTTAAGAGAAAGTTTCAAGCCCTTGAAGTTGTGGAGAAGAGCTTGAAAAAAGGAACCATAAATGGCTCAGAAAAACAAAGCTAGTAAAAGAAGCCAAAACGTATTATTTTCTCCTTATGTATGAAAAAAGAGAAAAGTTCAATCTTATGAACTTTTGAACTCCTGGGTTTTAAACCTTAGGGTTTGAAATACTGAATACCTGTCATTAGGCCCCACTAATGCAAAGTGGGAGAGAGGAGGAGGGAATGAATATGCTTGCTGCAGTGTCTAACTTCTCAGGGCCGGGTCCTGGCAAGTTGAGGCTCAGGCATACTGCCGGGACAGGAGTACCAAGCAGGAAGGAGCAGCTGCAAATGTCACTTCTGCAGAGCTCCGAGGCAGTAAAGACCTCTTGAAGGAAATCTTGTTTTTTCACTAAATTTACTTTTGTATCTGGGAGATTCCTCTCTATTCCACTGAAATAACAACAAGGGCCACCCCACTCAGCAGTGAAAATTATGGCTGGAGGAGGACATACATGACTCAGCAGCTCCTGCAAGGAAAGTAGCTGAGGAGAAGGAATGGAGCAGCCCATGCATTATCCATTCTGTACCACAAGCTCAGGGATTTTGGTCTCAACTAAAAGCTGAGCAGCTTCTAAGTATTCATGTTTGTAGCTGGCTAGACAGACTCTCTCTGTACTGACCGTAGAAAGTGTTTCACTCATAATGTGCTATTGTTCATCATTCACTAGTTAGCAGGCTTTAAACAAGGATGGGAAGAGTCCCAGTCTCATACCGAGAACTCATTAAGTTGAGCCACCAGGTCGTTCATCTGGTCCCGGGTCTGGCGCAGCTCCAAGGATTCCTTCTGCAGCTTGTCCTTCATTTTGTTCAGTGTCTTCATCATTTCATCTTTCTCCTGGGTCTTTGTCTCACATTCCCGTTCCTTCTTCTCTAGCCTGCTCATCAGCTCAGCATGATCTAGGGGGAACAGGCAAGTGGGGCTGATGAAATAAAGCTCATGAACAGTCCCCGAAGAGATGCAGGTTATGCTGAAATAAAGCTGACAAATCTGTCTGTTCAACTGGGGATGTATAATGAGAGTAGGAAAAAGAGTCTGAATGTCTTGACAGTGATCTTCAGTGATCAAGACAGCAATGCCCAAGTTTAACTTAGGCTGTAAAATCACTTCATGTGAGGACTGAGGGAAGCCCCATCCTATGAAACACATAAACTGATCACCATGAGACAAAATGTACTGAAAGGAACAAAGCTGGGTTTGTCCATGAAAGGAAAAGTTGTGCCCAGCTCTGCTTCCTGCTGCTCTGTGACTGAATCGGGATCAGTCTTGCCTCCTTTTTTGCCTCCCCAAGCACAGAGGATGCACTCACCTTTCCGAAACTTCTCTGCCTGGTCCCTCCACTGCTTGACTTCATTTTCGTTCACCAGCCTGAAAGATGAAATCAGATTATTTAAATTTGTTCTGAGCTACCCGGGCTGAAATGCAAGTGGCCATTATGTGTAGTGATCAGCAAAAGGCAACCCGGTGAATGTACATATTTATACAGGATCATACCAGTGGTCAGTCTGGTTCCAGATACTGATCCTGACTGTAGCCAACAGCTAATGTAAATGTGATGGCTTGTTGCTCAAAGTCCTGAAAAGGGATAAAGGAATGCCTGGGGAAAAAAGTACTGATACGTTCCTGTCTTCAGGTTATGCCCTCAAAGTGCCAAGTCTACTTATTTTGAAAGAAAGAAGTCATCACTAAAATAATCATAGCTGCTGTGGGTTACAAATCACCCCACCCTTAATATAAGACCAGATTGCCATCATCTTTTATACTTTCTGTGGTTCTATTTTTTCTTTCTTATGAGGAGGGAGGATGCTTATCTGTTGGGTAATATATCAGTAACAAGGCAATGCTCATATCTCATACTGGCAAAGCTATTTCCTATTACTGACAGAAAATATGCAGGGCATGCTGGGGATTGATTAGATATGCAGAATGAGGAGTAGCTATGAAAGCAGAAAGGGAAGATCAGGCACGAGGTCTACAATGAAGTCTGATATTCAGACAGACAGAAAGACATCAACGCTGGTGTGTTTTTTCCATGATGAGAAAACAGTTTTGATTTTGGCTCATGCCTGTAACAGGAAGGACTGTAAGATTTTTAGTACAGGAGAATTTGGTTTCATATGAGGCTTATGTTCTATAAAATGCTCTTTTCAGTGGATAATTCAGAAAGGTAATGGACCATGAATTACCTGCAGAGGCAGATGGATGGAATGAAGAGTCCAAAAGTTTGACTAAAAAAGGACTGAGAACAGGGAAGTTGAGATGAGAGCCAGCTCATGTAGCTAGACTTCTCAAATGATGCGTCCTATGGGAAAAAATAATGGTAGTGCCCTCAGCCAAGTCTGTGGGTGAGAGCACGCAGATATTTTACGAAGAAGTATAAGGTTTTGTGTGCTAGGTGGGGGCTGCTTTCCACTATTTGAAATCTTTCTAAACTATGTGCTCATTAGTGAGGAATGAGATCTAAGTAGAGATGACCACATTTAATTTTTTTTTTTTAATATCAATGAAAGCTTTCACCAACATTCTGAATGAAAAAAGGCACATGAGGAAGCCTTGTTATAATATTATAGGTATTTTTTCTGCTCTTCTAACCAGCTTAATATTTAATAGAAATTAGAAGCCAAAGGCAAGGACTTTGCTAGAAAATACTGTCTGGTTAAGACGTCATTAGAAGGAAACTATTTAGAAGACTAACAAGACAATGAGAAGCTGTAACTTAAAATAAATCCTCAGATATGATATTTTATTTCCTAAACACCTGCATACTTATCATATACCTATATAACAGCAATAAACAATAATAATGCTGCTTACATTTTAATGATATTTTTGACATTGAAGTTTTCCAGTGGAGCTATATCCGGATCATCTCCTCGTTCATCCTGAAGAACAATTTGTTGGAGTATTCTGTCCAACAGCTGCCACTGCTGGAAGTTTCCTCCATTCCTCTTATCTGTATGGAAAAAGACCAACCCATGAGAACTTCCATTTCCATGCCAAAGTGTGCAGACCTGCCAACAGACTGGCATTCCTTCCTTTCCACGTTCCATCTCAATCCTGTATGTAGTAAATTATAGAACACAAAGCCTAACCCTGAAGTGTTGCTAGCAGATTATTTACAAACACCTGGCCTATTGGAACAGCACATAACAGGCATGGGCAACTTTGTGACTGATATGCACATTCAGGCTGTGCAACCCTTTTGGCAAATTAGCTCTAACTTCCACTTTAAACGCCTACAGAAATGATTCCTTTTTGATAGCTGTTACTCAGTATTTTCTGTGGGGTTGATGTTGGGATTTTCTTTGAAACCTAGGTAACATCGTGACCAGGCACTGTGAAAAACAATCAGATGTCCTATCTGCATGCTCAGTTCTCTGCAGGCCAGTGAAACTCAACTGGCATCAAAAATTCATACAAACATGACCAAAAAGTGTGGAGAGAAAGAACAGAAATTGAACCAAAGGGACTGACCCCACGGATATCAAACAGAAGAGCCAGAACAACATAAAGTTCATCTCAGCTTACTGAGTTACATATCCTAGACCTTCAGCTTCTTTAAAATTTCTCTGGTACAATCCTGTCCTGGCCTAGCAGGATTTAGCTCTTCTGCCACCAAAAACCCAGGTCAATACCTAAAGCTCAAGTACTGCCTTAAAGAGTAATATCAAGAAGACCACTGGGACAAATAACTACTTGAATTTGTGCACAGCAGTACTTGAATCTGATGAGTGCCTGAAAACATACCACATTACTTTCTGAAAAAGCACACCACAGTACATCTCCCTCGTGTTCCCTTTTCAGTTTGACTACTCAAGTATGGCTGAAAGTAATGAAGACCAGCACCTGGTACCTAACAGGACCAAGGCAGGCAGTTCTTTAGTGATCTTGCTACGCCTTTGCTCAGCTGCTACACTCTGGAAGCATAACTGAACTATTTTGTTACAGTTAACTAGAATATTCCTATCACTTCTCTTGAAAACAAATGCCAATGTTATTTCTCGGGTTGAGTTCAGGAGCTCTCCACTGATGCGCTGCCATGAGATAGCAGCCTGCCGACTTACTGTGGAATTTCCCAGTGACAGAACAGCTTTCTATACTGCATTGTTTCACCAGAAAAATCCCTCAGTGCATTTTGTTAATATTCAAAATGGTATCTATTTCTGGGAATTCCCTGATCTAGAGCACAAGGGCTCTTTCTTTTTTAAAGCTTCTAATTTAAAATCATTAAAAGCTCTGTCAGTGAGTAACTGGAATGTCTCAGCTACTTGCAAGTGCAGAGGGGTCAAGCTGCTGCTTTAAGTATTGCGACAAAAATCTGCTGGATGGAGTCAGTGTAAGATACCAAGTCCCTTAGCCACTGCCAAGTTCTGAATGGAAGACAAGGGCAGTGTGTGTCTGTGACCCTGTACCTACACCAAAGCTTCACCCAGTTCTTCAATACCCCTTGCTCTGGAAAATTGTGATGTACTCACATGGCATCTGCAAGCAGTGCTGGAGGATTGATAACAAATAGGGATAGGCGTCTGTGTGCTTCAGTCTCTTCTTGATCAACTCAAACATCTGAGAGGCACTTTTTGTATCAATGTGGATCTGAAGTTAGAGAAGGTAGGGAAAGAACAAGTAAGAGAAAAAACATGCACAGTGAAAGCCTGACTAACTGTGAAAGATCTGATCAACACAGAGACAGGCAAATTTCCAGCAACTAGACCTCTGCAGAGACTCCTTCAATTTCCAGCTGGAAGTTCCAGTGAGGAGCAGGCACATGGGTCTTTGAGACCAGCATTGCCATCCCCACTCCAGTATGGAAAAGATCCCCAAAGTAAAGGGCTAGAAAGGTGGGAGGCATGCAAAGCCACCAAGAGCTGTTCTGGAGCAAGCAAAATATTTGAGTCGTAGAAAGTGGCGGCACAAACAGTAGAAGCTAAGCAGGAAAGGGCTAGTTGTTTTGTATCGGTGTGTGGCAAGAGCTGGTCATGAAAACAGAGGAAACGATAACTATTCTGGACCTTACAGCCTCTTATTGTTGCTAGAGGTTGTGGAAACCCTCCTTGTTTTATGCTCATCTTTAAAATCCACCCAATCTCAAATACTGATCCTCTCCACAGGCTCTGAGGTGACAGTCTTCAGGAGAGTTTCCTGTAATCTTGGCAAAAAGTATCAGAGAAGAGCCCAAGTTTCACCATAGTCCTGTAAAGTGGATGCCTGAAACTAGAATACATCTGGATGATCAGGACTGAGAACATGAGAGCAGGGCTGAGAAACCTCCTCTACTCCTGAACCTTCGGGCAAACAAAAGAAAGAAGTCTTTGTCACTTTGCAGACAGACGCCCTGTTGGTGATCACTGTTTTCATTGTTCACACATCACAGACCCCCTACTTGCTAAATGAGAAGCAGTGAAAACAAGAGCATCAGCCACTCTCAGCACCAAAGTCAACCATGGTTTTCAGGGAACACAAAGGGAAGTTGCACCAAGCATCCGAAATGGACGTTCAGCTTTGGCAAGTTCAGGTACTCCAAAGAAAAACTTACCAGGTCAAACCGCTTGGCAAGTTCCAGGTCATCTTCATTTCTGACCATCTCAAAGAAATCTAAGTGCCTAAGAGAAAACAGAAAAACAAAACAAACAAAACCTGCCAATGTTCACGGCATAATTCAGACTTAAACTAAGCATGTCACTATAGAAGCAGCAACACCTCATTTCCAGCTAGAACACTTGGAAATTGGCAAGCCTTTCTTACATGAAGTGCTAGGATAGGTATGCAAGGCAACTCATGGGGGTCAGTGACAAGCCAAAAGGAATGGCTGGCTGAGGTATACGTGCTTTTTAATCCTTGTGCTAAGTCACTGTGTTGAGGTAAGGCTGCTAAAAATAAACTTAAAATAGGAAAGGGATATTCTATATGTGATAAATGCAATGCCTGCAGTGATAATACATTTCTAAAAAATCCATGCCATACTTGTTAACCACATATTAGATCATTAATAAGTTGTTTCTTTTACAGGGTGGAGCAGAGATGCATTCAGTGGATTAGTTAAACAGCACAGCTCACAGCTGTCTTTACATTTGCCTACTGATGAGCACAGCAACATGCTTCTGTTGGGATCTGGGGGACCTGGTGAGAGACACATTTGACCGTGGCATCTGGGCTTCTCTTGCATGGAGACCAGAGCACAGCAGATGATGTGGAGAAAGGCTGTGGCATATCGCCCTGTATAGACTGGCATATAGTCTATGTAATCCAGGCATCTGGGATCCTCTCAAACCTCTGTTATCATTCTCATCACTGTAACTTGTAAGATCTAAAAGTGCCCCTAAGCCCCTCCTAAATACTCCTGGTTACTGATCAAAGGAACAGGAATTGCCTATAGGACAGATTCTCTTCTTGGTTATAATGTTGTAGATCAAAGGTAACTTTACTAGTTCCAGCTCCGCAGCAAAATGTAGACACATACAACTGCATGCAATCTTTTCCTGTGACATTAATACGCAGGTATATGCCTCCACCTGCTCAAAGATGTGAGGCCACTCTTTACTAGAGGCAGCTGGTGCTAACCTGATGCTTATGCAGAATCTCAGGCACGTTACATTTGCCCCCAGGGATATCTCTATCACCTGATAGCAGCTCCTGACTGGATGTTTGAGAAGACGGTGCCTTGCAACCTGCAGGCATAGGCCTCATCCATAGGTTTTTCACCATATGCTTTGGCAAACTTGACACTTCTATCTAGGAAATCCCAGATATCAGATACCTACAAATCATCCCTGCTCTGTAAGAAGGGGCTTGGAGTAGCAGACAATAAGGGATAGCAGCACATAAGCAGGTCAATGCCTCTCCACAAAGTTTAATGTGGTGACAAGAGAAGGGAGACTCCTATGGCTGCCTGCTTTTACACCTTAAAATGCTGCATTTTGTTAAACAAATGGATTTTACCAGGCTCCTCATTGGTTCATCAGTCCTTTAGCTTCTTGAAGTGTCTCAGTCAAATTGTTCAGATTGTTTACTCCAAGTTTATTTCAGCATGTGGCTTTGTGAAGGGTTTAATTTAAGGTCGTTAGCAGCTTCAATTACTGTGGCAAAATATGGAATTGCTAGCGGGGAAAACATTTATTATCTGTATAACTTTTAACACAGTAATGTGAAGGTGCCATTCAGCGTTACGTTTTGTGCAGTAGAAGGACTGTTTGAAGATGCTCCTCATTCTTCTCTCTTGCCCCCTTAGTATCTCTACCCCTTCACTCACCACAGGTGCCTCTTCTCTCATAGTTGTGCCAGTGCCACTGTTTGGGAGGGTGTGGTACAAGCTAGATCACAAAAAAGACTGAGCTTAAAGAAAAACCTTGGGAACTCAGAACCTGTGCTTTGACCACACATACTCAGTATCAATGAAGTCAATGAAATACTGGCTTCCCTCCCTCCTACCAGGACAGGCTTTTGTTCCAGTTTTGGTACAAGAGAAAAGAATTAGAATTTTTTTTTTCCCCCTCTCCTCATTCTGATTGCTATCCCCAGCTTAGAAGAAAAGCAATTCAGGAACTCCTTGCCACAGCCACTGCCAATTTAGTATGTATATCTCCTACTTCATCTGCTGATTTTAATTCTAAGGACAAATCTCCTTTTTGTCTTTGAAGGAAGTCATTTTTAGGAAGAGACAGAGAGAGCTTAGTGCTTTAATCTGAAACCAAATGGAGAAGAGTTTCTAAGAACTCTTTCGGTTGATCAATAACTGTTCTCAGAAAACATGTCTCACCTGTCCAGTGTGGCATTCTCATGTCCTCTTAGCTTGTCAATGACAGGTTGAATTCCCAGCATTAGAAACTCATATCGTAGGTGTAATCGGAACTCCAAATTGTCCTTAAAAAGTAGGGGGGAAACCCAAGTTATTAGGTTCCAAAAGCTTTTAATCACATTTTAAAAAAAATTACTTAAAACCTCAGTTCTTCCCTTTTTAATATCACCTATCCTGACACCAAATTCACAGGATGATTAATTCTAGTAAAGTAAGTTAAAAAAAAAAAATAATAATGCCTTTGCCTCTGTTTCAATTAAAAATACAGTCCTCATTTACCTACAGTGAGTTCTGCAAGCCCAGTCAGAAGGACAGCACACTTCATTTTGTTGCATAAAAAGCAAAAGTTATTAGTGTTTGCCCTGCTAGTCCATTAGAGGTTCAGCTTCTGCTTACAGATGAACAGTACTGCAGTCTGCCTCCTAGTTTTTATGTTTATTTGTCATACAATCACCATATACTCTGGCAAACTTGACACCTCTTCAGTGGGATGTTACAGGACTGCCGCAGATAGGGGCAAATACATTGCCAGACAGAGGTCTTATGAGCTTGTTTTCTGTTGCGGTTTAACAACAAAAAAAAAACCAAAACCCAATGTAACAAAAGTAACACTTTTAATGAAACAAAATCAGTTTAAACTATCCTCCAGCCTCAAAAGAAAGTCTTGTTAATGAAAGAAAAACAACAAACTGTTTTTTCTGAAATGCCTCCCTTTGACATTTTTAAATTAAACTGTTTTGAGTTTGGCTTTGAGTCAAAACAACATTTCAAAACAGTTCTGAAGGTAAACCAAAATGTTTTATAAAAGGCTGAAATCAAAAAGTAAATGCTTTGCAGCTCTTAAAAAAAAACCAACCAAAAAACAAAAAAAACAAAACCAAAAAAACCAAACAACAACAAAAAACCAAAACACCCAAACAAAAACACCCAAACAAAAACACCCAAACAAAAACACCCAAACCCAAAGCAATTATTTCAGTGCAAGTAGTCTATGTTATATCAGAAGAGGCTGGGAATGAAATAATATGGAAGACATTACAAGATCAATACTAACAATTAAGCATTATTTTCCACAAACTATATCCACTCAAAACCACAAGATTTGTGACTTAATCTACTACCCATTTCCAAGGTAAATTAATTCAAGCATAACATTTTGGAAGGAATTTCCAGGGCAGTGACTCACCTCACCAGCACCAGCATTCAGAACAGCATTGATAAAGGACATGATGGCTGTTTTGAGATTTACTTCATCTCGGTATCGCCCCATGCTTCGGTCTAGCTCGTTCAACAATGTCTGAAACAGAACAGCAGGCTAGGTTAGAGGATATAATCTAATTTCTTGCACACAGTCTTCTTTTGAGTTGTTATATATTTGCTTGAAGAAATAATTTTTTTCAGACAAGGTTGTTAGCAGTTTTGGGCATGCCACAATAAACAAATGAAGAATAGTGATAGGAATAAAATGCCCACCTGACCCTAATGAAAAAAATTAAATTTAAAAAAAGCTATTATTTGAGAAAAAGCAGATGCCCTTTATAGTTCCTGCCAACATGATCTACCAAGCAACAGAATGATGTCCAGCCTAGTCAGTTAACTCTGTACAGTGAATATGATGTGGAGTTTATACACGCAGAAAAACAGCATCAGATTCATACATCCTTTCTACTCACATCACTCAAGTAATTTTCATTATTTTCTTGTATCTCAGCAGGATAGTCTGCACTTATGTATACAGGGGGAGAGAATTCTAAAGAGAAGCTCCCTTTTGAGGAATAAAACCTATATGTGGACCTAGGAAGATTTCTCTTTGTTCCTTCACTTACAAACATTTCACATGAAGCAGACAATTACCTATCTTTTGTAAGATCCCTTTAGGGATCTGCAAATAACAGGAATATCCCCTGTGCACACAGCTCCAAAGCTCAAGCGTGAATTACACAGCTCCACTGGAAGTACAGTTAAGCTCCAGTTTCCTTGTTACAAAATCAGAATGGTTTGGGTTGGAAGTGACCGTTAAAGATCATCTAGTCCAACCCTGCAATGGGCAGGGACATCTTTCAACCAGATCAGGTTGCTCAAAGCCCTGTCCAGCCTGGCCTTGAACACTTCCAATGATGGCGCATATACAACTTCTCAGGACAAAACTGTTTCAGTGTCTCACCACCCTCATCATAAAAAAAATCTCTTCCTTTTATCCAATCTAAATCTAGCCTCTGTTAGTTTAAAACCATTACCCCTTGTCCTGTCACTACAGGCCCTGGTAAAAAGTCTTTCTCCATCTTTCTTATAAGCTCCCTTTATATATTGAAAGGCTACTATAAGGTCTCCCCGGAGACTGTATGTCTCCCTGTTAACCAAATAGCAGGGATATTTAGCATTCAGGGGGTATTTAGCACAGAAATGCCTGTGATCTAGTCCCTGCATACTTACAGCTATTTCACCATAATCTTCTGAACACCAGGAGACAAAGGAGAAAAAATACTAGACAAATAATGTTGGTAGCCTGTGCCTTATACAGTCTATTTAGGATTAATTTCACTTGAATATTTACTGAAGAGGTTATATGCAGAAATTGATTAGCCCTGAAAGCAACTCTACTTTTAGCTTTGTGCTGATGACCATGAATCTTCTCTTCAGGATCTTCTCTGATCAGTTCATAATTTCAAGGATGATTTTCTTTACTGGAAGAGTAACAAATTCCACTTGAGATCTGACAGTTCAATTGTATGTGTCTCACTCCAGCGTTAATAATAAATGCCCAACACTCATATATTTGGTTTGCTGATGCACTAGAAAACACAGAATTCTTTTTACGTTTCCCAAGAAGTTTTGGCCATAAAGCGAGAATGAAGACAAAAATAACTTTTTAGTGTTCAGCTCAGCCGATCCATCTAAATAATATTTTGAAACTATGATGCTGAGAAAGGAAGTTCATTTTCCTTTAGTCAGTATTCTGTCCCTAGCTACTGAAAGTGTTCATTCATAGCAAAATCTTTCCTGTGCTAGTCATCAGTTTCATAGGTCTATCTTCTTTCCTGTAGAAAATGGACAACACCATGGAGATACGCCTCAAAAAACAGAGGGAACATCCTCCTGTGCATTCCCCAAGGGAAAGAATACCCTTCTGGCTTCATGCAAATCATTTGCATCTTTTTGTGCAAAGATCTTTTGATCTATCATACACTGCTACTGACAGCTGTTCTTATATCTGAGCATAGTATGTTCACTATCAAGCAAGCTTGATTTCATAAACTTCTTTTTCTTGCATCTTCTAAATTGTCCAGCTAGTGCTTGCAAATGTCCTTACTCCTGGCATTTGAACATCCACGATTTCCCAGTAGTTATATTATGGCCAAATACCAACCCTTCCCCCATTTTGTTAGAAATGGGAATGAGTATTACATAAAAATATATGAAATGGCCTACTAAGTCAGACAGAGGGGTCAGTCCAGTCCAGCATCCTATCTCTGACAATGACAATAGGAGACTATTTAGGAGGTCTTTAAATTCCCCAACAAACCCAACTCTTCAACTTGACAAATAAGCAGAAATAAATGTGAGAATTTAGTTCCGTTACTGTCAGATTTGACGCTGAAATCCAAAGCACATGGACTTCTTGGAATAATTTAAGTAGCCATTACTGCAGAAGCATCAAAACCAAGGATGGTTTTGCTGTTTTTCTTCAGACGCCTCATTCCTACCATATATTCTCACAGACTTTTATGAACATGCTATTCTCTATGCAACAACATATCAGATACAGCATCCAGACAGGTTGAAGGATCTGAACAAAAGTTCTCTATCCCCCATTTCAGAAGGCTAGACTAGGAGCAAAATGCAGTGGGGGCCAAGCCAAATTAAGGGCAAGAAAAAGAGAAACTCTGGGTTGCACTAAGCTAATTGAAGAGCAGCATATCTTCATGTGATTGTTCAGCTCTAGAAGGAAACACTGTAAGTTCATTCAATTCCTAAATATCAGAGTCTACACCCACACACTATGGCCAAACTCCAATATCTCTAACCCTTTGCAAATGGCTGTGGTTCAAGTCTTCACTTCAACATTTCCTGTGAAAAAGATTTCACCACACCTCTTGGCAGCCAGCTCTGTGGCCCAATTGATCTTATGGTTGTAAAGGTTTTTCCTACTATTTAAGCAAAACTTTCCTCATTTAATCCCATTATTCCTCATCACTGACATCCAGTAGGGTTTCATTCAATCTGTAGCAAACCTCAAAAGGCTTTGGATGAGCCCTGAGGGGAAGACGTAAATCAAGTGGGAATACAGGATTTTAATTTGTTCCTTGTTAGCTCCTGTACTACAATTCCAAATTGATCAGATTTCTCCCTGCAGATTATGGTCTGTGCTGACGGTGTTTAACACAAACCAGGCAAGGGAGCTCTGGAAGGAATGCTCCTAATCTCCACCTTTTCAACTGAAAATAACAAGCTTCCTTTATTCCTTCACCTCAAGCTTCAAAATTTCTAGCAGCATTAAGGAGGAAAACAAGAGTGTTCTGCCCAAACCAGCCCAGTTACTATTTTCATCGGCAAATGAAATCAGCTCCTTTCAGACAGTATCCAACACCTAGGTTCTCTCAAGACTAAAAGGAAAATTCTTTCTCCCCGCAGGTGTCCCCAGCTGTGTGTGTGTTTCAGACAGCAAACTAGGCTGGAAGGGCACCGGAACATCCGTATATACTTTTCTGGGCTGGTACGGCATTATGACTTTGCAACGTTAGTTTGACTCAAAATATGGCATGTTTAAAAGTACAAAATATTACAATGTTGTAACACAATGCATTTGCTCCACAGTAGAAATGATGGGAAGCAGCAAGCATAACAAGAATGAGAAAGGCAACAACATAGGGAAGAGCAAGATTGTGTCCCTTTTACAAAGGAAAACAGTCATAAAGAGGATAACGCAGACATGAATGACACTGAAATCAGAGACTCTTCTTTCTCATTTTTCATAGTATTTTAGAAACCTCCATCCTCACAGGAAAAGCACCTAAGAAATTCAAGATCAAGCAACATTTTCATGGTCGCACAGTGAACCAGTGACAAAATTACACTAGTACCAATTTTGAATACATCAGATGGAAAAGAATCTCAGCAAGGACACCAAGGGCTCATCTTCCTAATTCCACATTTCAGCTTTGAGGGTTTATTGTCTGGCTTTCCAATGTTTTCTTTCATCTCTCTGCTTTAAGGGGCAGAGTAGAATTTGTAGGCAAAGATGCATATTTCAAACAAAAACTGGATGAAGGAAAGACAGAGCTTTTCCAGATTGCCTCGGGAAGGAGACTGAAGGCATGCCTTTATATTATTGCAGTATTTGAGTAAAGATGGAATACTACTCTGAAGAGGACAGTTTTCAAGGAATATCTCAAAAGAGAAACTGCAGACTGCCTATTGGACATTAAAGGGAGAATTATTCCAGGCAGAAGCACAGCATGAAAGAAGGGTCAAAGATTAAAGCAGGCAAAGGGCTCAGGCAAGATGCTGCGGCAAATGTGAGAAAATAGGAATAGCCACAATATAAATTCAGACACAAACATAAAGTATAGAGTCTTGTTGCAAGTGCCAAGACAAAGATGATCCCGATAGACCTGTGAACACACTGAACAGCGGAGATATAGGGTGAAGTTGTAGTACTAAAAGGCATTTGAGTGAAGACTGAAGTCTCAACAAAGAAGAGTAAGTTCTGGAGAATCTCCCATAGTTGTAAAGTGACTCCTCTCTGATGTTAAGGATTAGATTGATAATTGCAGTCATTTTTATGTAAATGCTGGCAATTTAGAAAGAAGCAATATTCTACATCAGAGTTCCACTCAGAGCAAAATATGAAATTTTATTAAGGAGATAGTCCTTCATATTCATAAAAGTTCTCTCTATATTTTCCACTAACTTCAATTTAAAAAAAAGAACACATCAAAAAGCAAGGACATCCTTTCCAAAATATGTCAGCAGTTTGATTAGTGGTCTTCAGTTGGTATCACCTGGTGCAATTTAGTTAAATTAATTGGGATTACAAGTGTTTATATCACTCAGGAACCTCACTGTAATTTGGATTTTGACTTTAGATACACTAGCATAAAACTGTAAGTTTGCTATTCAAATAGTAGGAGTTATAGCAAGACAGAGCCAATGCAAGTTTAGTAAGAACTGTATCTTAAGTCACAGCTTTCCTTCTCTACTAATTCACCAGTTGCAGGGTCCTCTGACTATTGACAAGCTGTGCCAGGTAGCAAGAATTGTGCTTAGAACACTGACCAGCAATAACTTCTGACATTCAACGAAGCATGCCGTGTTTTATGTTACTGTGTTAAATACATGATGTCTACATCACTCCACCACACTTGAGAACATGCAAATTGGAAATAATCAGTGTTCAATCTAAAGTTGTCAGCAGCAATTTTGCACAAGCTCAAGTTTTAGATGGTTGCCAGTAAATAATTCAGAACCTCTCTTCCTCCTTCTTACAAAGAGGAGTGGAAACAGAACCATGCACTCAAAATTTTATTCATCACCATGATATTCCTCTGCAAGAAGACAAAAAAAAGAAAACAATTGGTGTCGGGGAAAAATAGATCTGGAACAGCGTTTCTTATATTTATCTCCTGATTCCTCAAAGTACTGTGCTGGTCATCACAGATGACATGGGGAGAGTGGGACACTTAGATATACTGCAGTCTGCAAGAGGGGAAAATAAATCCAAACACATAATATACAAACAAAGTGCCAGCTTTCATACATGAGGAGGGATAAATTGACAGCGAGGTGGCTGAAAGGGATGAAGAATATTATCAACCACTGCTGTCAGGAAGGCAACTTAAGGAAGAGCAACAACTGCACTGATGTTGTCAGAGGTCGGTGTTATCTGTAAATTATTTATTGGATATTCCAATAAAAGTGAGCTCAGTACAGTTTCCAGAAAGCCCTACACTTTTTACTTCACAAGAATTGAGTTTGATTTCCAAAAGTAAGAATCTGAAATTATTCTCCTCTTAATTGTGTCTCTAATTTGGCCACTGTATTATGGAGCAAGATCTAGAGAAAGACTGAACAGCACCTTTACAGTTCCCCCCCTTTCCTTTCCCCCTCCATTAGAATCAGTCTGCAATAATGAACCATAGAGCCATAGAGCCAAAGGAATAAATTCCTACTCTGCACATTCAAAGTATGTTTCTCCTGTTCCTACAGTTTAGTTCATTTTTTTATTACTTTTCACAAAAAGAATGATGGAGCCAGACTCTTTTCAGTGGTTCCCAGTGACAGGACAAGGGGCAACGGGCACAAGCTGGAACATCAGAAGTTCCATTCAAACACAAGAAAAAACTTCTTTACGGTGAGGGTGACAGAGCACTGGAACACGCTGCCCAGGGAGGTTGTGGAGTCCCCTTCTCTGGAGATTTTCAAGACCCACCTGGATGCAGTCCTGAGTAATGTGCTCTGGGCATTCCTGCGTCAGCAGGGGAGTTGGACTAGATGATCTCTAGAGGTCCCTTCCAACTCTGAAAATTCCATGATTCCGTGATTCTGTGAATTCTCGTTTTTTGGTTCTGCCAGATCTCCAGTTGTGAGGGAACATTTTCAGCATAACAGTGATTAGGTATGGCCAACCTACAGCTGTGAGCTCTAAACTGTTCAGACACTTCAATACACTCAGTGATGCTGCTAGTTGCCCAAGCTACAGGAAACACATCCCCTTGAAACCTGAAGGACCTCTTAAGATATTTGCAAAGTCTGGTTTACAAAGATTACAATCAGGACTAGGATAAAGGAAAAAAGGCTTTTACTGGTTTTTGTTGTACACCACATCTTTGAAGTTCAGAGTAAAAGCATAGGATAAGAGTTGTCAGCTCATCCTTTTCTTAAAATGGCCTCCCATAGTCAAGTTACAGTGGATGCTTCTCTTGATAATGATCTGAAAGACTGTTCTGAGACACAGGTGTGAGAGAGCAAGAGGCAAATAGATATAATGCTCTTTTAACTGGTAAGTCCTAGAGTATCACAGAACCTTCCACTAAAACTTAAGGAAGACCATGACCACATTTGTTTCATCAACATTTAACAAATCCCCAGTATCTCTGTTAGAAGAAAATGACTGAAGATGGATGAGGAATATCTTTCAATGAATCCTTACCTCCTCAAAATTAAACTTAAGCTGTTGCTTTGTATAGTGGAAAGTCCCATTCCAGCATCTAGACACAAGTGTTAAAAATTGCAAACAAGAACACATCCCATCTGCTAAATCCTCTGGGGGTTTGGGTGGTTTTTTTTTTGTTTTGTTAAAGAAAGAAAAAAGAGAGAGTATCCATTTATCTTTCATTTTTCCCCAGTAGAAAAGCATTTTGACAAAAGCAAGCGTTTATGCAAAGCATGCTTTCATGAATGTGAGAGTTGGTAAGCATCTGCAAATCATTACACTCACAAGACCTGTGCTACCACACTTTGCCCAGCAATGACTTATGTCAGTTATTCAGTAAATTTTAACCCAATTTAAAAGAAAAAAAAAAAAAAAGGGAGAGGGGGGA
>VFFE01007028.1:1294620-1327990 GCA_008921705.1 Burhinus oedicnemus | reverse complement strand
AGAAAAAACAGAAAAAAAGAAAAAAAACAAAAAAAAAGAAAAAAGGAAAAAAGAGGAAAAAGGAAAAAGGAGGAAAAAGGAAAAAGAAAAATGAAAAAAGAGAGTGAGGGCCCAAACAGGAGACATTGAATAAACACATCTATCTCCCATGTGGGCTTATTAAGCAGCGTCATTTGGCCAAGTAAGGATAAGTTAACACAGGACCACAACTGTTGTTAAGGCTGTGAGTTACCGCTGCTTTTTGCTGAGCATCTAAGGTTATGCTCACCTGTCTCCAAGGTATACAAGAATGTCAAATTAATTCAGGAAGGATTCTCCATTTTGGCTAATTACTAGAGAGCAAGCTGGATGGGACAGTGCACAGAGGGCTGGACCTGCCAATGCTACATATAGGTTAATACCAAACCAAGATCTCCTGCATCCCAGTCTCAGGTCTGAGTCACAGTCAGTGAATCCCATAGTGTATTCAGTCTAAACAACAAACATTGGCAGCTACTGTTCATGAGCACAGACTGTTTCCCCATTCACTTTTACAGTCATAGCTCATTGTAGCCCAAAATCCACTGATACATTAGCTGGGAGGAGACAGGAGATAATGGCTGACAGAAACCAGGATCCAAGGCCTGTTGGCCCAACACCACACTTATCATTTCATAACAGTAATTGGGTGAGGTTACCCCAAATTTTAGGAGCCACAGCTTCATACACAGCAACAGGTTCTGTTATATCTTTTTGTAAAGGTACTCAGCTCACTAGGAACAGGAACGTTACAATAGCAGCCAGCAGTATCCACAATAAAAGTCTGTCAATGATCTACTGACCTACCTCAAGGTCTCTGAGATTGAGTTTCCCTTCTGTGTTCTGAATGGGAGATATCTGAGCCAACAATTGCTAAGTGGTGACAATTCACTTGTTGATTGCTAAGTGGCAATTGAAGTGCCGCCACTGTCCATTATTTAATCCACTGTCACCATTATTTAATCCACAACTCTTTTATTACTAAATTAAGGGCTTTAAAATCAGGACAGAGGCTCCTGGAATTCTGTGGCTTCAGCTTCTAGGGTAGAACAAATTATTACCACCCCAGAAATGCCATCAGGTTAGAGTAGGAACAGATTAGCAGCTTTCATTTAACAGAGCAACATAGCAAGCCCCTATTTTAAGGTAAAATAGAGGAGATTTTAAATTAGCATTAATGACAGGCAATCAGCTCTTGACAAAAAAAAAAATAATGCTGATGATCCATTTGAGGAAGTGCCCTTCCTAAACCAAAATGAGAAATATTGCCTTTTTACTACCTAGCAAGTTTGCAACACATGCACTGAAAAATCACTCCCTGCAGAGATTCATCATAGTGGGTAATTCTGGCAAAGTATCCTCCTTGTACCTGGAATCTTGTCCTTTCTGCAGCATAGACTTGGTAGTGAAGCATGGCTTGCAAGACTTTCTTGTGACCATCTGGTACCAAGCAGACAGCCCCTAGGATCTCTAGCACAGCAATCTTGGTCTTAATGTTCTCAGTCCGTAAGCTCTGGGAGATGATATTGATACTCTCTGGATGAGCCAGGACATGAGCGCGTCCTTGGGAGTTGTTCATCAGTGCCTTGATACACCCTATAACGGATGTGTGTATACGGCTCTCTGAGGTCTCATAGTCCATGCTCTTCAGGAAGTTCAGCAAACAGCTCAGGCCATCCAACTCAATAAACCTGGTCACAAACCTGAAGAAAAAAAAGCAGGTAGGAAAAATAAGGAAAGTAGACCAAAGACAATTTATTCAAAAGATACCGTATTATTCAACCCTGTATCTGTAAAAACTGGCTAGTTTTTAGCCTAAGGTTCACAGAACAATTCCCAGGTATTTAAGAAAAACAAACCAACCAACCAAACAGGACAGAAAACAGACCAGCTAATAACGGTGTGTCACATAGTTTCAGGGTAATTATAGTCTATCACCCTATGACCCTGCTGTTCCCTCGCTGTGTTCTTTGTTGCAGTTACCACCAAACACCTGATGTGGTCCACCCCAATGGTTGCTGCATTTTCAGTGCTGAATGGATTCTTTCAAATTGCTACATCTTACATACATGCTAATACACACAAGATACGTTTTCATATAGCCTCATCACCACACTTACGAGTTCAGATTATCTTGAAAACCATTTTTAGACTTAGGCCAAACTTTTAGCCAGTACTACTTATAGGCTGCCACCTCCAGGAGTGGGTACACTGACCAAGGCAAACTCATGATCGCTGTGTCTGTCAGCTGTACCAACTTCACACTCTGATCCCATGATATACATACAGGAACGTATAAAGTTAAAGTCTAAAAGGCACATGTTCTTCAGTAAAAGGCAAAGCTCCTATAATGGCCTTGGCTGCTTTTTTTTGTTTGTTTGATTGTTTGGTTTTAGTTTGAGGAGGTATATTAAGGATGGAAAAGGTCCACTGGCAACCTGCAGTAGCAAAATGTACAGTGAAAACATCATAAATAGAGGATATACAGAATTAATCAGTTACCAAATGCCACATTGAAGACTGAACCTATAGTAGGACAGGTTTATTTTAACTATTGACATTACTAGAATTCTTTTTCTACTATATTCTACCATAAAATTTCCCTTTCTTCAGGTTAAGATTACGGAAACTGAAGATGAAAACAATATAGGAGAAAGTCCTTGGAAAAGTTTAAGGTTTTGTTGAAAACCATGATTAAAAAATCCAGATGGGTCAAATTAGACCATGCAGACAGCCTCCTAGACAAATCAATAGAAATGAATGGAATTATATGAGTCAATTCAAACCAATCATTCTAGCAATATTTCATTTAGAGTTCCCAGGCTTAAAAATGGGGATTCAAAGATATGAAAAGGGCTGCAAATAATTTCTCTAGATTGCTTTGTTTACCTCCTGCCTCCTCTAACAGGTTGTTCAGGTAGGTACACTTTTTTAGAATATCTAGATGCAAACCCATGTGAATTACATTTGAATTTTCAGTCTACCAAATGTACACCCATCAAATGTACACCATCCATGACCACACTCTAAACAGCATAATGTAGAAAGACACCTCAAACAAATGAAAAGGTTGTTAACAATTGCCACCTGTGTAACAAATTAAGAATACAAAAAGTCTGTGTCATTTTGCTTTTACCCAGCCCCTCTTCCTCCTGTTGGATACTTTCTAATGTACTATCTTTCTCTTTTCTATCCTTAAGTGAGATGCTGTTCCTAATATGCACCAGTAATGGAAGCACCATACTGAAAGACTGAATTGCGCTGGTCTGTTCATGTCTCTGCATCAGCAAGACAAACCTGAGCCATACTTGTATATCTCCTGGATCATATGGACTTGATATATGTATGGTCTTCCAGTGGTTACACCCCACATCACACAGGAATTTTCAGGGCCTACCTGAAAGTTATGCTCACTATGCTGATGGATTTGCCAACTTTCAGCTTGTTTGGGCCGGCAGTTTGACCACAAACATGGCAAAGCCTGGTGCTTTCAACAAAGTTTCGGTCTGAGGTTTGGGTTTTGTTCAAAACTGAATTTCAAAGTGAGTATCAGAGCTTACAAGCACACACAGGAACACGTGCACACCAAAAATGAAAACAAGGTTTAGTTGAACCCTGCTAAGACAATCTGCCAAGTTTCACACAGGTCTGATTGCACATTCTTTGGATGCATCATCTTGTCTACCCTAACAAATCATAGGAGCAAAAGCCTTTCTGCCTCCAGGCCAGAGAGTAGGATCAACATTGTGCACCAGGAATTTGGTAAGTCATGCAAAACAGTTTGGTTTTTAAAGTAGTTATATACAGATTAAAACTTATTTCAGTTTTTGTAATGCATTTAGCTGCTAATATGCCAAAGAAGACTGAGATAAGTGCATTCATGGCTAAAGAAGTTGCTGCTAAGGATGTATTTGGAACTAAAATAAGCACAAACTCAAATTCGTAACAAACCATGTGATACCAATGACTTCTGAGCATTTCTCTAAACCTGGCCTAAAAAGCAGAGTTCCTCTTTGACTCCACTATGGAGGGACTAGTTTAAATTCTCCTTCTCCTCCTTAGTTCCGAAGTTCAGTTCTATGAATCCATCCTATACTTTAGCTATTCTCTCCATATTTTAGGGGAGGAAAAAATAAAGGGGAAGGCGGGGGGCAAAAAAAAAAAAAAAAAAAAAAAAAAAAAAAAAAAAAGGCTGATGGTTTGCTGTTCTTTTCAGTTCCAGGGCTGTGGGAAGACTGAAGATGGACACCTTTCTGAAGGTGCGGAGCTCTACTGACAAAAGAAAACATCCTGAAGAAGCAGCTGAACAAAGGGTCCTTTAAACGTACTTTCAGATGGAACACCTGGTCTTACGACAAGACGTACAAGGCACTACAACCTTCATGTATTTTAGCCTGCTCTGATGACCCTGTGGAAAAATGGTAAATCCACTAAAGTCACATTGTCCCAATTAAGTACAATCCCTTACTAAATTCACTGGTAGAGCAATTTTTCTAGGATTGTTTGGATGAGGTCATTCCAAAAAGGAGGCATGCGCAGGAAAGTGGTGTGTGTCACAGACCTTGATTAATGACATAATTTAAAACAATGTCGGGATTTTCCTGTGCTCTTTCTAGTCCAGAGAGCAAACAGTAAGCTGCGTTACTCAATAGGAAGCAAAACCAAGTACCTTCCCATTTCAGCTGACATCAGAAGCAGGAATCAAATGATGATTTTCACCTTCCTTTTCCAAAACACTTAGTTCACTATTCCCCGGAAAAGCCAGAAATCACGCAAGAGGAAGATAAAGAAATGGCAATAGCAGTTTCTGAGCCAACAGACACTCTCAGTATGAGAATTTGCTTGCTGTAAGCACGTATGTGGGGAAGCATGTGTGTAAATCTCTGTACAGGAGAGAAAAAGAAGTGGGAGTTTAGCTGACAGGCTGAGAGCCATAATCCTCACACTGTTTGGTGTTTGTGCATCTGTACGTCTGTAAGCAGGGATGTGTATCGGAGGGGTTTGCCTGTGCACATACACAACTCATACAAATAAAGTACCTTCTTCCTCACAACATACATGTGTGTAACTAACTGCCATCCTATACGTCCTGTATGCTGCAAAATAAGGTCTTGTTCTAGTCTAGAAGGTGTAAAGTTAAGCATATATGCCAATGCATTCTGGCTAACACATTCAAAAACTCAAGTGTACATAAAGCAGGGTGTGTTTTAATAGGTGCTAAACAAGCAAATTAAAGCCTAACCTCACCTCAGACTCTCACTTGACCAGTTTAGCACACTTTAAAAGGCAGGGCGCCTCTTAGCCTTTCAAGTTTTAGAGAGTGCTGATCAGAATGAGTTAGCTAGCTCTAATAACAAACCTTTCATCCAAATACAGATGCGGCGCAGCCTAAGAGGTAATGACCCACTGATGGATTCCAAGTGTAGGGGGGGGACAGCCTCCCTGTGAGACTTGATCCAGCTCAGGAAAGACAGAAAGATCATATGCTGTGGGTGTGCAGAGAGCAGGATGTTCCCACCCTGTTAACAGGCAAGGCTACACTTCCCTGCAGCATCAGTTTTTGAATCAGGGGGCACACATAATCCTGACAACTACTGAACTGCTGAAAAATTCAGCATAATGGGTTTTGTTTGCTGGATGCACAAATGACCATCTCCTGTATGCACTTGAATGCAACGTGGCTAAATCAAACAAAAAATAACAGGAGGTAAATCTGAGTTAAACAAAAGGAGAAAAGCAGACAGCAAAGGGAGTTAGCAATGATTCAGACTAAAAGAAGTATTTTCCTGGGGTTCCAAAAAGTGATTTTTTTTCCAGTCCCTTCTAACTTTTTACTTTTGCTGCACTTCTGAACCTCCATTTTTGGGCACTAAAATACGAAAAGAAAAGCTCTTCTCTCACTGCTTCTGTCCAACAGTTTGTCATCACACTTGTTTATAGTCTTAAGTTCTTACAAACCTAAAAGAAAATGTGTTTCCTTACAAGATGCAGATGTGGGGTTTTTGTTCTCTAAGGCTGGGGTTGTTCCTGTGTGCTGGGACATAACCTGTCTTTATTATTTCAGGGCAGCTCCTAAATACCAGAACAAAATGCACTTGCACAAAGGGGGTCAACTAGCTGCCCAGGGATGCTTCTATCACCTTTTCTCCACAGCGGAGAGGAACTTGAGTTTGGGTAGTTTTGCTTCAGTTTTTGTTGCTGTTAGAATGAGTGGGTTGGAATAGAGGCACAGATTAGTATCATTACTCTGCATTTTGTACTAGAAAAGACACGGTTCTACAGTAAAATAAAACACAGAGCCAAACACATGCATTTTCCTTCTTTTGATTCCTCTAGATCAGAGAATTCAAGCAGAGGAGCCTATTGATAAGCTGTCAGAGCCCCTGTGTACCCTACAATCACAAATGGATTATGGACAGTCCATTCTGTGTGAATTTAGGTCTCTAGTTTCTTCAGAGGCCTGCTGAACAGAAGTGGCAAGGAAAACAGGATTTGATGTCCAAATTCAACTAGAAAGACTAGTATTTTGAAGGCTTGGGTATAGTACTGCTTATGAGTGGGATTTGATAGAGCTGAGGGCCTCTCTACTGCAACCTTTCCATCAAGAAGAAATTGGCTTGTTGATCAGGTACTGGCATGCAGCCCATTTGGCAGCTAACGAATTGAGTCGCTGGAAATTAGTTGAGACGTAGGACTTAACTCAAAATTTGGCTTGGCTTAACTATTTAAAAAAAAAAAAAAAAGCCCTATAACCATCGCCAGCGATTTAGAAGGGAACACTTTATAGGGCAGCTCATAGATGCTTGTACTGAAGCTTGTTAGGGTTATTATAAACAGATGAAGCAACAGGCTGTTGTCAAGGGGATCCAGCAGAAGCAATACAGGTCTGAGCAGGAAAACCTTGCAAGGCTTTCAGCAAAAGACATTGCTCTTTCTTCTTCTCTTTTGCCTTGCTCTCAACAAGATGGCCAGGCTGTCCTATTCAAAATGTCAGAGCAGACCAACCAATGGTCGCTACCAAAGTGTTTCAGCTGGACATAGCAGAGAGGCCTTGCTGCTGTGGTTATGCTCAATGAAAGCTACCACTTCCATAGAGGAAGCACCAAACCAGCACCACATTAACGTAATAGAGTTCCTACATCAAGTCTCAATAGCACAGGACTTTGGTTTAAAAACCCTGTGAGAACTGGGAGTTTGGCAGTTTTCTTAGCTTCCACTTTAACATTTTACTGCAGATAGCAACAGACAGGATCAAACAGCCACTTTTCCCCTTGGGCTAGGTCTCAATATAGGCCACTCTTTCTCCACTTCTATGTTAAAAGCACTCACCCTTCCCACACACTAAAGTTACCAAAGCCTGATGAATCTTTATGCCTCAGAGGAGCACCAGGATCTGCCTTTGTGCTCTCTTACAGCCCATCACAACAGGAGGTAAACCACTGGGGTTTAAGCTGACGTGCTCTACCTCACACTTGCCACAAGGTGAGAAGCTGCATGCAGTCAACTTTTTTAAACATCATGAAGGGGAGGAGCACAATCAGCACTTAGCTCTGCAAGAAGTCCCAGAAATATCTTCACTGCAAGTCAACATAACTGCAATGTAAATTCTTTGAGATTATTTTTTGGGTGATTTTAATTTATTTATTTAATTTGTTTGGTTTGGTTAGGTTCCCCCTAAAAAAAAATAATCTGTTTGATTAGGCATTATTGAAGCTCTCTGGAACTATGATTTCAGCATAGTGTGGATACAAACATATTTTGCCTATTTTGGGCCCAATAAAAAGACATTCAGAAACTTCTTGACCGAGTGTTTTCTGAGATCACATCAACTACAGTTATTACTTCTGCACAATGCTCTTCTAAGCGTTAAATGGAAAAGGTTTCTATGCTAGTTAGTTTGCTATTGTTCAGAGCTTTGTTCCCAGAAAAACAAAGATGACCTTACCTTCAAAGACACAGTACACAATAACGTCTCTTAACATTTCTCTATGCCACAGTTACACATAGAACGGGAAGAATGCCAAACCAGGTGATGTCAGATGGATTAGCTGCTTTGTACCAAACAGTTCACATTACTAAAGATAAGGGGAAGTCTGAATTCAAAGTTCAGAGTAGAGGCTGAGATTTTGCCCAACATGAATCAAATTACATGGGACATTCAGGGGGCTATTAAGTCTAAAATCTAATCTTCGTAGTCATTACCTGTGTTTGCACAGATCTGCCACAGGTTTTTCACAGCAGACTTTGTCTTTATTTTCCTGAAGCTACATGCTTCAGCATTAGTGTGCCCTCCCAACTAGGCAGGTTCAGACCAGGGACTGTAGGGCTCTCTGTGGATTGTCTGAAATATCAGAGAGGCTTGTGTGAGGTGAGACAATAAGGTTTCTGTCCTTGCCACTCTTTCCTGTGTCACATCTGACCATAGGGAGGCAGTGAATTGTGATGAAAGACGAACAACATTACCTCATGGGCTGAGTCCGCAGAGCTGTCTTCAAGTCTTCAACTATTTTATTTTTCATTTCTGTTTCTTCTTCATCGAAAGCATACAGAGTCTGCATCTGTTCAGAAAAGATGACGACAATCAGGAAAGCTTGGGGTGCCTGGAAGCTAAGAGACAGGCCGGGAATTATGAAAAACAACTATCCCATCAACCCATGCAGAGGTGCCTGCCGACCTCTCACCAGGAAAGCAGCGCCTCAGCTACAAAACTGAATCCAGATGAGGCTCCTCATGTGGACTGGCAGCAGCATACCGCTTTGCCACACTGGCAATAGGTTCTCAGATTACCCCCCAAAAATCATACTTGCCAGTATGTCCTCAGAAAACTGTACCTAATTTGGAACAGTGATCTGCTGTGGTAATCTATGGATATGTGAGGCAAAGTTTGTAGGGAGAGGTAATATCTTTTATTAGACTGAGATGACTGGAGGGATTTGGGGGGTGGGGGGGTGGTGAAGAAAAAACCCCAGATGTGTGTCAGGTTTCAAAGCATAAAAGCTTTTTCTTCAAGTGACTAAACAGCCTGCAAGTACCCTGAATTACAGTTTGTGTACATACAAGTTTGAGTTTTCTCCCCCGCCCAAAGTATATCACCTGGTTTAAGAAACTGATTTTCCCTATCTGCTTTGCCCTTGCTAATTAGCAACATTTACTGCAAAGAGCTGGAGCATCGTAAAATCCCAGTCCCTATTTTTGAACAAGTAAACTGAAGCACACGGACACTAGATTTTCCCCCAGTACGCAGCTTGAGATAACTAGAGCCTGCAGTCAACTGGAACTGAAGATGCTGTGGGTCACTGTAGATGAAGGTGAGAGACAATGAGTGGAATACACGCAAAAAATAAGATCCTCAAAGTCAGACAATGCCATTAAAAAAAGTGGTATATCAGGAAATCAGGGTTCCAGATCTACACTTAGCACCACTGCAACCTTGTGATGTGAAGCAAGACTCGGCAGTGCCCATCGCATATACCATTCAGGCTCACAACTTCAATGTGTGACTTTTTAAGAAGTCAAGACTCAGTGCTGGAAATTCTTAGCCTATAGCTATGTCTTCTTAGTCATTTTAATTGTAAAACTGAGAGAATAAATGCCTCTCTCATTGGTGGGACTTCTGGGGGATATCACTCAGTGGTATCTGGAAAGCAGCTCTGAACCCCTTCTCAAATGAAGGGGTTAATCAACAGGAGTAAACTAGTATCATCTACAGGGATCTGATATTATACCTCTGTGTGGTGGAATGCGAGTAACTACAATTATGGCTGCTTACAGCAAAATATTTAAGTCTTTATTTTCCTGTTCAGCAAGCACCAAAGAAAACCTTCCTCTCACTGAAACTTCCTTTAACCTTCCCCCACTCCCCAACACCTCACTTCCCTTGGAAGTGCTCCCATGTTGCTTGCTTTTGCAAACCATGTGGTGCCAACACATGTCAGATCCTGAGGGTGGTCATTTGGCTACATGCCGTTGCTGTCTTATGCTGAACAGCTGGCACAGGGAGATGTGTTTAACTCTAGGGGTCCTCTCTCTGATCCACGCTAAAGTCAAATTCACTCAGTAACAGAGCAAGCTATTTCCTGCCCTAATGGAATGACAGAGCGCTACTGATGGAAAATGAGCTGATGATGTTTTATCTTTTGCCAGCATCCCCCGACAGCCAGAAACATAAATTGAAATGCTTAAGCCAAGCCATATATGATCTCTCTCTTTGAAAAATAAACAGAAATCCTGAACAGGCATTATGGAATCTCAATGGCAGAGTCCTGGGGTGTGATTTGGGGCTTCATTTGTATTTTCTTGGGTGACAGCCCATCTGGTCATCTTTCCTTTGGCCCATAAATGCTCCTTTGAAAAGCTCCCATTCCTCCAACGACTTAATTTCTCCTCTGAGCCATTGTGGGGGGAAAGCAAATGGATGGTAGGAAGGTGCTCAACGGTATTTCGTTCAGAGTGAAAAAGGCCCATTTCCAAATGAAACAAATACAAATAATCTTGCCTTTACAACAGAGGGTGATTATAGAAACCCCCTTTTCTAAAGCTGCAGGCAGCCAAGAGCCTTTCATTTCTCACTCCCGTGCGTGGCCAGGAACTCAAATCCTCATGCCCTCTCTAAAGACAGACTGGTCACGCGTTTGCACTATGAAATAGCTTTCTCGGCAAGAGTTATAGAAAACATAACCGGCCCTGGGAGGCATAGGGGAGGGAACTGTCATTATTTGAGGCTGGATTTCATTAATGTGGCTGACTGATTAATTGCTTTCCTGAACTACAAACTGCACTCAAGGACCAATGTCTGCTGTGCTGAGGATGCAGCTAGTTACTATCAGTTAAACAAACATACTAGGAAGAAGCAGCAAAATAGTTCCAGGTCCTTATCTGGTCCCTAAAAAGTGGTATACATAAGGCTCTTTTTTACAAGCATGTTTTGTGTATTTAAAGTTTTCCAGATTAAGTGCATCACCCAGGAATGTATAGCATCTATTTACTTGATTTGCCAATTCAAAAAAAAAAGAATGAATTTGTGAAAACAATCATTCACATGGAATTTTATGTGTAAAACTTCAGGTAGTCCAAGAAATCACTTTTGAAAATTTGGTGGCTCCATTTAAAATGAAATATTTTAGTTTTATTAAAAGCACAGATTAATTCCCACACCTTATCCTAATGGCTAATCATTCCCCTAAACAGCTGGGAAAGAAGATACAGGACCATAATGACAGTGTGTACATGTGAGAAAGAGAGTAAAGAAAAAAGAAAAGAAAAAAGAAAAAAGAGCATGAACTAGCATCAGCAATACACTGTATGATGGACCTAGTTTTACTTAACAGTCTCACACAAATGAAATGAAAAAAGAGAAGCAAATAGAATAAATACAGAAAAAGCAACCTGGATGATCTGATTTCTCATTACAGTCCAAGCCTTTTCTTTAGATCTTGTCTAAAATCATAACTAATGAAGTATTAGCATTATTGAAATCACTTCCAGTTCGTAAACAAATGCAAGTAAAATTAAAATAAAAATTTTGTTAAAAAAACCACTGTATTGCATGCCTCCTATGACATGCCTGGACAATAGTACTTTAAAACATTTCTTCAAAGAAACAAGTCACTCGTAACTCAAGGTGCATCACCTCTCTAACTATGTTAAGGCTGAACTAAGAGAATAAACTATGAATCATAAACTATGAATAGATGTAATTTAAAAAAACTGAGCTTTTAAGCAAATAAATTTCAAGTAACATAGATGTCACCTGACCCAGATGGAGGAGTTATCATCCACCTGCTACATTTTGCTGAAAGATACATAATTTTAACATCCTGCGAAGCTGCTCTGCTCTGAACAAATGCTTTCTGAAAAGGAAAGGAAAAGGGCCTGGTTACAGCTGTATTTATTAATCTTGACCCGTCTCATACTCTCGACCAAGCCATCTCTCCAGAAAAGCTGGATCTGCAACTACTGTTCACCTGAAAGTCTCGCTGTGGAAATGCATACCCAGCCAAGCTCATAAAAGCAACACTGCGCTGTCAGAAGTTTTCCCCTCAGTAAAGTCAGGTCTGTGTTTATTTGTGCTGCCAAGCAGACAGTATCACGGAGTGAGGAGGGCAGGAGGAGCACAGGGAGGTTGCTTTACATGTGATATTAACAGGGCAGCTGCTGCATTTTTAAGGAAAGAAGTTTTGTGTGTTGATGAATCAGCAGAAAATGACAATGACCTGGATAATGGAAATGGTTTCTGACTGTGGGTGTGCAACCTGTCCACAATCACCAGTATTATTTATAGCATGTAGAAATCAGAGGACTGAGCAAATCTGGAGGCTCCTCTCTCTAAATTAGACATCATTAGCAGCTGTCCCTTTCTTTTAAGAACTGGTCTAGATGATACTCTACCAATGATCTACTTGGCCTCTTCCTTTCAGTCAGGCTACCTGAAGGATGGGACAGTCCCTCCACGGGAATTGCACACTACAGACTAGTAAAGAGACCCAGTTTTACTGTAATAGGCTCTTGTGAGAATTGGGTTTTAAAACTATTTTTTTTAAACTAGTTTGGTTTTTTTAAAAACAGTTAAAATCTAAAAAGTCGTAGCAACAGAAACAATTGTGGGAACAGAACTGCGCCTAAAACGGGTGGCTTTGTGAACTGCATCAGGAATCTGTGACCTAAAGTGCTTCCTAACATAGTGATCTAAGGTTACAAGTAGGGAATGTCAAACATGTCAGGAATCACCACATTGGTCTCAAGCATAATCTATGAGGGACAGATACGATGGGTAACACTGCAGCGGCTCTTCTGAGAAAATGATCCTTGAGAACAGGGGCCCTGGCCTGCTGAAATGCACAGAAAGATACTTAATGATATTAGCAGGATAAAGGTGCCATTTCAATTTCATCAGTGGGTAGGGAGAACTTTTTTTGCCAAGTTAATACTTGAAAAAGAACTTCTTAATTAAACAAAAGGACATAGAAAAGATGCAAAAGCCGCATGTAAAAAGATTCTTATGCAGTTAAGTCACAGGAGATGCAAAGATCAAATTTTATTTAAAAAACAGGACTTAAGGCACTTTAAAGTCACACTTCTGTGATTATTGCTACCATTTCAACTCTAATACTTCTTGCAATATTTCTCATTAAAATATTGCAATACCTGATAGTGCCCAAGAGACGCAAACTGAAATAGACTAGACAGTGTCAGGAAGCAACATGAAATATGTTTTTCTTTCACTACTTCTAAGCCAACTCCACTTGGATGCAGTTTAAAAAAAAAAAAAAAAATTAAAAAACCCCACCACTAAATTTAGGACTGAAATTATAAGGGACCCAAAATAACCGTTTGGAAGTTAAGACTCTCAGAGGTCTAAATAATAATGAATAGAACATGTCTTTTAAAGTGTGCTGGAGCTGGTTCTCAGCTGGATTACTCCAGTTTTCCGCTGATACAATTCCTGTGAAATCCAGTCGACTAAGTTTCACCTGCCTAAAAGGGAAGCAACTAAGTGGTAAATCAGAAGCAGGGGTTTTAACCCCAGTGCCTTCTTAACACTTCAAGCGTAAGACTAAATCATGAGGCTTGAAGCCAAATAAAAGGTTATCAGTCATTCAGTGCTAAGGCATGCAAACAACATTACGGGGCTGGTGTTTATTGGTGCTCTTAAAACATGTTTAAAATTAGAAACATAGGCCAAAATGTAGTCTCATTCCATGGAACTGCTCCAGATTTACAATAGTGGCGTGTACATATTCACTCCAGGTTTACATCAAGATCATTTAAAGACTCATCCAAAAGTCACTGAAATCAATGGAAAAACTCTCAGTAGATTCAAGAGGACCTGGATCAAATCCTACCAGAAGTATTTGGCTCAGTGACACTGCAAGGTTTCATACTCATTTTTTTCCTTAATGGCCCTTGTAGAGCAAATTTGTTCAGTCAGGAAATCAAAGCACAGTATCATGCCAGTCACAAAAGCTCAATCTCTTTTCTCAAAACAAGTCCATATTCTTTCTGTTCCATTACCCTGCCCCAAGAAAATCTGGCATGAAGGAAGGTGATCATTTTGGTTATTCAAGACTCACAGTAGAAAGCAGCTTTTCTTTTATCCTCTTACAGTGAGTTATAACAACTTGTAAATCTTGATTTTTTTTACTGAGCAAGACATATTTCACCATGAGAAATGCATCAGTATTGACACATTTAGCATCCATTAAGGCATTACTTTTATAAAATTATTTTATAGCTCATAATCATGATACAAAAAGCACAGAGAAGCCTTTAGAAATCAATCATAAACGTGTAAGTAAACAAATAAGGTGTGCTACCTAAGATGCTAGGAACAGAATTCTATCATCACTTCTGCACAACTGCCAAAAAAAAAAAAAATCTAAGTAGACATTGCACATGAATAACTGGAGGCAAAATTTGGCTGTAAAATCAGTAAAAGAATCTAATTTCAAACTATAAGATCTACCATATCAAAGGAGATCAGTGGATACTATATGCAAGTGTTCTGCTTCTGTTGGTGACCAGCTCTATTGGATGCTTCAGAGGAAGAGACACATTATACAGCTATTGAACAAGGACAATTAGAGAAAGATTTTCTCAAATATCTTGTTGGCTTATATCTGATGTCTAAGGTGTTACAGCTTTATGTTCCTCTATTTATCTGCTGTTATATAAGTAGACATTATCTTACATAAACAAGTACCTTTTCTTTAATTCTTCTACTAGACTAATAACCCCAGTGTTATTTTGTAGATCAGTTAGAAATCAGTTTGAACCCACACAACAAAACAAAACTTTACCTAGTTTTCAAACAGTTGCTTTTCTGATTCATCAAATATTCTCTTGTTTTTCTATTCTGAAGGGATAAATAGGGGCCTTGGCTCCTGCTTGTCCACGATTTCATATAATCCTCACTTACAGGCTGCACTTAAGATTCCTCTTGAAGAACCAAATTATTTCACCTCTACTTGACCCAGATGACACACAGGTCTCCAAAAATGCTAACTGCAGTTAAAAGTATAGTTTTGGAAAAAGATGCTTTCAATTGTCACAGTTTCAGACTGGCTAGCCATGCCAAGACACAAGCACGAGTGTGTGCATGTGCTGAAAGCTAGCTTTACATTAACATTCCTCAAAACTTCCAAAACAGGGGTGAAAGCTGAACTACCTTTGTGTTCTAACAACACTCAAAAGCATAACAATCTCTTCAAGATCATTATGGTCTACTACAGTTTAAAGCCAGCTGAATTGTACAGGCATTCAAAAGAAGCCCACAGCCATTTTCGTCCTTCTTTTCAGGACCAGTGCCAATGAGCAGACATCTAAGGATCAGGACCATACTTTGGATAGGCTTCACAGCTGGCACATAAATAATTTTAAATAATCAATTTCTTTACTCCAGCTCTGACTTTTCATTCCAGAATCTAATTTGATTGCCTTCCGTTCTCAGTATTGTAGAAATAAAAACTGGAAATGCTTACGGTGCTTTCTAATCTATTCTTCTGCTAGAGCAGGGCTCTTTCTTAATACACATACTTGTCTTCTTTCAGAAGTTCTATTTTAAATCAGTCATGCACTTGGGCTAACATTCTTCTCCTTTGGGGACTTCTTCCTAAAGAAACACATCTCTACGGTAGGAAGTCTTCCCTGCTTTGCAGGAGAGGTAACTTACTGCTGCCATGGAATTGATGCGGTCAATGTAGTAATCTGGCCAGCTGGTAGCAAGCTTATTAGGATCTTCTTGTTCCTGAAACAGAAAGTTAAACAAGCTTACACAAGGAGCCTTTACTGGACGAAATACCACTGTAGAACCACCTGGGATTCTTCACTGCGCTGTTCTTTATTGTGGTATATCCCCCCATATTCTTGTACAATGCACACAGATGTGTTTTATAGCATTTATTACAAACATTTCTGAAAGTGTAATGTTAGCACCATCACCATGGTGCGTCAGATAATAAGAATCCCCTTCAGCTAAGGTTACTGAACACAGAATAATAAAGTTTGATCGAGACACAGTTATCTTTGGCATCTAAGCAGCAAATCTCAGTCCCTTAAACATACTATGTTTCTAAGTAGAAGGATAGCCCATTTACAGATAACAGGTTTACATTTTGTAGCTTTATATTGACAGATCTTATAAATTATTTTTCCTCTATACTGCTAGAGTGATGTTGGGCTTCACCAACAAAGGCATTTAACATCTGCTATGGAAAAAAAAAAATCAAGTCAAGGAACCTGAAAAGAAGCCAAAAGCCTCATTTTGACACGATAAACCAAAAAGTGGTTTAGATGGGACATTAGGGAGCATGTCTTTACCAAGAGGGTGGTCAAACACTGGAAAAGGCTTCCTAGAGAGGTGGACAATGCATCATGCCTTTCAGTGTTTAAGAGGCAGTTGGACAATGCCCTTAATAACATGCTTTAGCTTTTGGTCACCCCTGAAGTGGTAAAGCGGTTGGACTAGATGATCACTGTAGGTCCCTTTCAACTGAAATATTCTATTCTATTCTATTCTAAAAAGTTAAGCACAACTTCAGAACATCAAAAGGAACAGAACAGCATCCCCTCAACTACAGTAGGACCAGAATTAGTCCTTCTATAATCCCAAATAATCCACTTGAAATCATCTTCACTAGACTAAGATCAACCAAGCTCAACTTCTAAAGGAAGACCTAACCCTAGCCAGGAACCAATTCTTTCTCATTCCTTGGCTGCTCAGTGGAAATGAGATTTCATTCTAATGTGTCTAGTTATTTCTAGATAGGTGTAACAGTCACCAACAAAATGAGGGTTAGTTTCTAGGATCCTAATCTATTATAAACTAGAAATAACTCATATTAAGACTCCTAGAATACGATAAGAGATTGAACCACTTGACCTATCCTAAGGATGTCCAAAGGTGTATGAAGACTGTGTGGATCTCTCCAATGTTATCTGTGTATGAATGCTTACTCATCCTAGAAAAGTTACTCTGGAAGATACACAGAACAATATTAAATGTGTAGGTCTATCGGAGTACCTCAGCTATTCCAGAACTGTTTGGTTTAGAGATGAGAAATAGCTCTACATGCTCCCTGCTGAGCCACATTAAGAAAACACCTTGCTACCTGACAAGTTCCTGCCAGGCTACAAACCAACACATGGCAACAATTCTGCACAAACCAAAATCTTCACATTTAGAATTAAAAACAAAATCACAGCTGAGACTTGGATCTTTCCTTCCCCTCTCTTCATTCCACTGGCCTTTCAACATATAAACTAAAGGAATATCTCTATTCATGATACTGACAAAACACCGTTGTCCCCATCTAGCAAAGAACTGCAGTAAAGACACACCCTAGACAGATCACAACACTTTATTCAGCCCTTGCAACCAACTGAACAATTAAGAAGAGCAGAAGATTTAAACAAAGCGTCATATAGTAGGCTACTGCTGTATGAAAAGTATGAGAGGCTGCCAAAGTGGCAAGAGATACCAATTACATCCACACTTGCTGTGCACTTACCACCTCATGATAATAAATAGCGCAATTAAGAACAAGAGGACCTTTCTCAAATTAAGTGATAAGTTCTGCTGATTTTCCTTACTTCCCTTTCCTGGCTACAATCAGCAGGAATGTGATGGACCCAAATCCATGTCAAATGGTACAGTACAGAAATATGCAACTCCCTACCAATAGCCAGTTAGAATTGCCGCACCATATGTTATTGGTAGGCTATCTTTTGCTACCCATTTTCTGTGAATATATAGTGGCAATCATAACCCTGACAATGGTTTCACACTTGGCAGACCTTAACCTCCCATGCAAAAGTCAATATATGACCTTGATGATGGAAAACTAAATTAAAACATACAATAGATAAATACAGCATTATTTTTATAAGATAACCTTATCATCCCCAAATAGAACAATAGAGATGGGGAGTTAAGCCAGAGGTCGTGAAGTAAGGTCATTCTGCAAGGAACCAGGTCGAGCCACCAATCTGAAGTGCTCATATGTCCTTCTGAAATTTTTCTCTGCATAGAATTATAAAAGCCCAAGTGACAGCTATAATTGTTTGCAGAGTATGGGTGACAAGAACATTGCCAGAACAGGGCATACGTACATTCCATATACTTCTGCCTCCATTCTGAACTTCTGAAAGTAAAGAAATAAACACACGTAAATTAACGACTGCCTGTATTCATCCACTATATCCCAAAATAAGCTACATTACTTTTTCTCCTTAAAATTCTTTTGGGGGGGGAGGGGGAAGTAAAAATGCTGGAATGTCACAACTAACCTTTCTCAATGTCTAGTTTAGACATGCAGACCGAAGAGTATCAGGATTGATAAACTAAAAAAATCATAATTCTGAATAATTTCCTACCTGAACACAAACCGTTAGAGATTACACAATCAGAACCAAGGCCAAGAAGACTCTGATCCCCTAAAGTATGTCTGTATACGTGGTTAGCTTGGCAAATGAGATAAGGTCCTTGGTATACCCTGCTTTTGACCATTCTCCATCCACTACAAATTGGCCTGAACTCAGTCTGCAAATCTTATGTTTTGGGGTTTGTTTTTAACTAGAATTGGGAGAAAACTGGTTTCAGTGGAACACAGCAAGTGTAAGCTTTTTTCCTGAACTAAAGCCCAGACTGAAGCTGTACATTGCTGAGGTTAAAAAAGTTTTAGCAGATACTCCACTATGCAATCCCCACTTTCTGAAGCTGTTTCATCCCAGATGCATATTAACCAGAAAAGTCCATCTAATTTCAGCTGTCCTCCACACTCCCTGTTCAGAACAGAATTTTATGCCTGTCAATGTGTGTTTTACTTCACTAAAATAAATGTGGTTATGTGCTTAAAACCTGGCACTCTATTTCCCTTATGAAGCCCCAGAAAGCTACTTATACTCAGATTTTTGTCCAGCCCCACAAAATCATTAGGTGGCACAGAGTTACTTATAGCAATCATCTGGGTAATGTTTTCGAAAGAGAGACAAGTTCACACCTATAGCATCAGAGCCATCGGAAAAAAACCCCAACATTTCATTGCCTAAATTATGTGAGTTCTGCCCACAGTAAGAAATTGCTGTACCATGTTTCCTTTCAGAGAGGGGAAGATACGTCGAAAGTAGAAAGCAATTCAGGGAGGTGGTGGGGAGTGGGGCAAAAACAGGGTGCTGGGGTTTTTTGTGTTTTGTTTTTAGTGTCTTCAGGGTTTTGACCCTCAAATAACACCCCAGAGAAAACTGCAAGGCAACTCGATGATAATAGGAAAACCCTTCCCTTGCTGCAGGAGACAAAGAGAAGGGGGGAAAAAAAAAAAAAAAAGCCAAACCAAAAAATCAGGCCCTAATATACAAAGCCACATAGGTATCAAAAGCTGGAAACAATAACCCATCTGTATAAGGGAAAACATTAGCTGAAGGAACCTATTAAAGCAAAGCCTTCATTTAGCTCCTTGAATAGTGTAAATATTACATTCAAAAACAGACGTCAGCTTGTGGACTTTATAAGGGGCCATATCATTCTTCACTGGAGTAACAACTATGTAACTGCTGTGAAAACAGGATCTTGACACTATACAAGCCTACAATATAGCCAAGGTATTATATAGGCTTTGACACTAATTTGGACAGGCTCCATGCCTTGGTGGAAAGTGGAACTTATGACTTCATCCCAAATAGGACTTAATGGAGTTCTGCAAATATTTGGACCATCTGAACCAATCAAAATGAAACAAAATAAAACAAAGTATTGTGCGCAGAGCTCAGCTGATCCTGAGAGCCTTTTTGCAAATCCTGGGAGACCTGACCCATTAGGCAAGCTGCTCTCTAGAGAGCAGAGACCTTTAGTGGATGCCATGCCAGTGAGACAAGCATTTGCAATACAAAGACTGCCATAACAGACATAATCAAGATTTATAGACCACTGCCTTTTTTGCAAAACTTTCTACACAGAAGTACCAAACACCAGTGTTAAAGAAATCATGTGGAAATGCCAGATATTCGTGGCTGAGTGGATCATGAAAATGAGACCCTGTATATATGGTGGGTGCTTCTTTCAAAACGGTTTCACTTTTGAAAGAAACAGCACAGGGAAAGCCTGCACAGTTACTGCCGGCATCGATGCTGTTTTGTGGCGAGCACTGGGTTTCAGTTTCCAGTGATGACACATTGGTATTCTACTCTACACCAAACGGACCCCAAACAATGTTGAGCAGTTCTCTAGAGCGTGTCCTGAAAATCTGAGCATGTCAAAGCATTAATAAATACATCCGCAAAATAAGCAACTTTACAAGGCTTCTGTCCTGCAGATGGAGACAGGGAGACATATATGATGACATGACAATTAAAACCCATCCAGGAAATCATTGGCAGAGTTAGCAACAGACACTCATCTGACACTGAATCCAGCACTCTCTTATTTCCACCATAATTTATATCAGGTTGTGTTTATGCAATGTAGACAAACCCCAGCTCCCTGAGACCGGCAGGTGATTGGCATCCCTGGGTGTCCAACCATTACATGGACTTTGCCACTACCTGCACACACATCCCTGTGATAAAGTGCCAGGGCTGATGACTCATGAAGCCTTCTAACATGCAAATTAAAATAATGCTTCTTTCTTGAACATATGCATCAAGAAATACACCATATGTTATGGATGTCATACAAGCATGGGTACTATTGGGCTGACTTCTATTCATTAGCAACATGACTTCCTTCTCAAACCCGTCTCTTCAGAACTACAGACAGCTGACCTTACTGCTTTGCACTGTTCAGAACAGAATGGGAACAAGCCACATACCTGATTGTTGCAAAATGTGGGTTTAAAATCTTTCTTGGGCAAGGAACCATGATACCATTCATTGAACTGCCCTCTATATCAATAAAAACAGCATGCAAACACAAATGGAGAATATGAAATGAGGCTACTGTAATATAAATTCCTGTTCCAGTTTGTTCACTGTATAGTGTCCGGACACTGCATGCTTAAGTGTATACTTGGGTCACAAAGAATTGCATTTTCTTGCAAAAAGCCACATTAAGGTTAGTTTGGTTCCTCTTCTCAAAAGCCTGCACGCATCATTTTAGTACCTCACAGAGGTGAAAGTCAGGTGTGAAGGGTCAGTATCATCACCTACCGTTCAGAAAATATAAATCATGGAGTTCAAGCTATTACAAGAAATACCTTTTAAGAAAAAGTGAAATATGTTATTTGTCATACTGAGTAAGTCTCTGTAGCTATTTTTTTCGTATTTCCCATTAAACGGCAATGGGAATTGGGATCCTGATTACAAATAACTTGGGAGTTTTCAGTGATTTTTTTTTTTTTTAATGCCAGTTCACTGAAACTTTAACTTTTAACATGACTTACATCAATTGAGATCAAAGCTTTGCTGGATAAATATTCTGTGCTTCTGGATGAAGCCCTCCCACACTCCAGAACAACAGCTGGTAAAACTTTCATCTGAGATGTGCAGGATTCAGACTTGTGTCCATGTTCTGTTTCAAAGTGAGGTGCACGACCCTTGCTCTCTACATGAATATTCTGGCCACTATAAACCAGGTGGGTTTTTTGTTTGCTTGAAGCATGGAAGATGGTTGTCACTTGTGCTGTATTTCCCACAAGTGCTCCTCTTCTCTGTTCAGATACCTTTTTAAAAGACTCAACTTACCACAACATCTGCTATTAATGCTGAATACAATACAATCTTGTAACACCTTGCACTCTACACTGTCAAAGGTCCTCAAGAAATTAACGTATTAGGTTTTTCAGTCTCTTCCAGTGAGATCAGCAGAAACAGGAAAAATGGGATGCACACAATTACACAGTTCCCAGTTACAAAGGGAATCTGTAGCACAGCCAAGAATCAATCCACACTGAAGTTGGACTGCGCTCTCATCCAAATCACCATTCTCCCTGTTTTCCACAACTGACTTTTCTTCACTTCAAGAAGTTCAGCTTTCAAAGAAATATTTACCTGTTCATTAACATACTGTCCATCCTATTGGCTATGTCTCAGTTCAGAGCAGCCAAAGTTGCATAAATAAAAAGCACTTTCATTAAAAGACACAAAATGTGTTTGATCTGCTGAGGGATGAAATACTAGTTCAGAATTGGAGCTAAAATACATCTAAGCTTTTCAGACAGTTTACGTCTCCAAAAAGCCAACCACGTCCCAAGAGATGCTAATTTTGAAACACGACAGACCATAGGACTGAGCCATTCACTAGACAGATGTGGTCAGTACTCTGTTTCTCAGACTCCATGACTAACATTTACACAAATATTCTCAGGGTTTGGGGGAGGGAGATATATCCAAGCCTTTTAAGCACAATTTATCCAGAGTGAGAAAAACAAACACTACTTCTCTCCCTGGAATTAAGCTATTGATGTGCAGATAGTAATCCTTCTGCCACAAAAGCAGTCTACTGTACAACTTATTAAAAGAGAATATTCATTAATTACCAGCTGGACCATGCAGCTGAGTAGTTCTAGTTGCCTCTCATAAAGGTCAGGTATAGCCACACATGCTTCCAGTTCACTGGATTATGACACAGGAATATTTTACCTAACAGACCACAGGGTTGTTTTTTTTTTTTCTTTTTTTTTTTTTTTTTTTTTTTTTCTTCATTTCGCCTGATCTCTGTCCAGCTGTCAGTAACTTGATGGACCTAATAATGACCTCTGATGCTGGTTACTAACCAGACTTTCAAAGGAAGAATCAAAGACTTCATATTATTATTTATATCACAAAATACTGCCAAACTGTGGAACTCACTGCCACAAAATATAATAAAGTCTAAAAGCATAAAAGTGAAACAGGGATACATTTATGAAGGATGAGGATTCCTTCTTAGAAATCTTTTCATAATACTGAGAGAAGCTTCAATGCTGCTGAAATTCACCAGCCTTTAGAAAGTAAAACGGACTATCCATTTCTGAAAAATGGTTTGCCGTACCACAGGCTGAAAAACTTTCAAATAAAGTTAAATACATACTTTGTTTTGAACTGCTTATTCCATCCATCACTTTTTTGGCTTCCCAAGCACCCCTAGATACAGCAGCTCTAGAAGTTGTGCATTATATACATGATGTTTCATTTCCAACCTAATCCAACACTCAAAATCACTTCAAATTAATTACTTCTAATTGGTATCAGTCTAATGGAGATGAAGACCATGCTTTTATGTCTTCCAGAAAACATGCCAGATCCATTGCATACACACAGAGACATACACAGTTTCTCACTGAAAATGGACTGGAATGCCATACCTGGCAGGTGGAAAGGTTGTTGGTGCAGTGTTATGAGCTGAAGATAAGAACTAGGGTTTTTTTTCCTAAAACCTCAGAAGTCTCAACCACTGATTTTAATGAACTGTATAAGTGTAGTGTTTAAACCAAGATTAAGTTTTACAATAACCATGTCTGGCACAAGACTTACTATAGATTACTGATGGAGAGAATCCCATTTTAATGAACTTTAAATTATAGCAGGGTTACACAGTACACTTTTAGTTTTAAGAACCTTTCTTCTCTTTTCTATTCTGTTGGCTTTTTGTCATTCTTCTCAATACAGACAGATGTAAACTTGCTGCCAGCACTGACTGCATCAGCCTCCTCTTACTATTTACAGATCATACAAATGTGCGTGTCCCTCATCACATATATTTAGCCCTGCTGTAGGATGAGGATTCCACCATCACCAAGCATTAATTTATGGGTATAGTGCAGTGACCAAGAGGACAACTTGTCCCTCTATTTACAGAACTACTAAAATGTACAGTTGAGGCCACGCTGAATTATCCAGTGCTTTTAGCCCTCAGGACAAAGCTTACTTGCCAAATTGAAGTCTACTGGTATTACACATTGTTCCTCTGCTGAATGTTTTGCCGTTATCACGGAAGTTGGTGTCTTGCTGGATATGTTCTCCTGACTCTGTTGCTGCCTAAAGATCATTCTGTCCTATTAGCTGAAGTCCATACTCATGTCTAAAACCTCTCATATGCTCTACTTTTCACAAGCCCTGAATCAATCAACTGATATTTTGCAGTTGACAAGAGTGTAATCTAAATAATGAGCTGCCAAATAAGACAATTCATTATTTCCCTGCACTTCCAATGAAGAAGCTCTCAGGAGCCTACCTGCCCTCAGGCCATTCTGTATACTTCTTTTGGAGGTGAAGGGAAATATCCACTATGGAGGATCCTACCAGTCAGCAGGTCAGTTCATGATCATTCTACTCAGCGGGTCTTCAGGAGAGGACAAAACATTTCTCATAGACACAGCCTGCTCTCCGGGTGAGTAGCTGTGGACTTAGATTGTACTCCTGAACCACAGCTCTATCCCCACAAACCTGTGGCAAGCTTGAGGTCAGGGTCAAAGTTCTTCAGTAATTCCTGTGGCAGGTGAAGCCAACAATCTGTCACTATCCCAATACATCCTAAGCAGCAGCAGGGCATACTCTATTGTTTCATTAACATCCAAGCTCTGCATTGTCCCTACTACTTTTCACTGTGTTACGTAAAAGTATTGTGTGTACATTTCCATGCTATCATTAACCCTCTTCAGCTTACAGTCAACTTGCTGTGGATACAGAAAGGGACTTTTTCCTCACCCATCCAGCTTACCTTGTTCCCTTTCCAACAGCATTCTTTTCAACTGTATACCTACGCCACTAGTATTTATGTCATTTGGATCTTCTCTTCCTCACTTCCTTTCCTCCTCCTCCTGGCATTCTTCATGCAATACACAAAAAGCCACAGAAGAGCCCAGTGTGCGTAACTGAGCCTCCTGTCTGCCACATGCCTGCACTGAGAGTTTATCTTTTTATCCTACTCTGTTTATCTCCAGCAAGCAACCACTTACAATCTTTTCTAAATAAAATGAAGTCACCTACCATTCATGGTAATCACCCTGCATGTTGCTTGATGACAGGAATGAAATGTCACTAACCATGCTCAAAGAAACACGGACACACCTACCTCGAGCAAGCACAGCTACCTAGGACAAGTCCTTCTGGGGGCACACACAGAACCTATTAATGCCAAACTCTAAAAGACTTCTCTTCACTGTCCACAACATATCCACTGTCTGTTTTTCCAGTAACACTGTTGCTTGCTGCAGCTCACTTCTGCTCTGGGCTCTTTACTGAGAGTGATGACAACTGGATGGTCAAAGCAGCCACATATTTTCTATTTGTCTCCCTCATTTAACCCCAGTCACTATTAAAAAAACCAGTAAAGTTAGGAGCTGTTGGACAGGTGAACAAAGGGAATAAATACAGACTGAGAGACCCATGGCTTTTAAGTTGCTAACCCAATATCTGAGTGTATCATTTGGTTGCTTTGTCTATCTCTCACCTTCCACAAACTCAGGTAAAACTTTCCTTTCTCCCAGACTTCATTTCTCTCACCTATTACATCTGCAACATGTTTGGGATGCCAGGTGCCTTTCAACAGATGACTGAATATCATGGAAGACAATGTGATTTTCCTGCAAGACTACGATCTAATTAGCATCACAGAGACATGGTGGGATGGCTCCTATGACTGGAGTGTTGAAATGGACGGATACTGACGCTTCAGGAAGGGCGGGCAGGGGAGACGAGGAGGGAGTGTTGCCCTCTATGTCAAGGACCAGCTGGAGTGCATGGAGCTCTGCCTGGTGATGGATGAGGAGCTGACCAAGAGCATATGGGTCAAGATCAAAGCGAGGGCAGGGACACGTGATGTTTCAGGGAGGGTCTGCTACAGGCTACCTGACCAGGAAGACTGAGCAGATGACGCCCTTTATAGCCAGATAGGAGTAGCCTCACGTTCGCAAGCCCTGGTCCTCACTGGGGACTTCAACCACCCCAATATCTGTTGGAAGGACAACACAGCAGGCCATAAGCAATCCAGTAGGTTCCTGGAATGTGTCAATGATAAATTCCTTCTCCAAGTGACAGAGGAGCCAATGAGGAGAGGTGCCATGCTGGACCTTGTTCTCACCAACAAGGAGGGGCTGGTGGGGAATGTGAAGCTCAAGGGCCGCATTGGCTGCAGTGATCATGAGATGGTGGAGTTTGAGATCCTTATGGTGGCGAGGAGGGCGTGCAGTAAGCTTACTACCGTGCACTTCAGGAGGGCAGACTTTGGCCTCTTCAGGGATCTGGTTGATGGAATACAGTGGGATAAAGCCTTGGAAGGAAGAGGGGCCCAAGAAAGCTGGCTAATATTCAAGGACCGTCTCCACCAAGCTCAGGAGCAATGCATCCCAACAAAGAGGAAGTCAGGCAAAAATGCCCGGAGGCCTGCATGGATGAACAAGGAGCTCCTGGACAATCTCAAACAGAAAAAGGAAGCCTAGAGAGGGTGGAAGCAAGGACAGGTAGTCTGGGAGGAATACAGAGAAATTGTCCAGGCAGCCAGGGATGAGGTTAGGAAAGCTAAAGCCCAGATAGAGCTACATCTGGCTAGAGGTGTCAGAGGCAACAAGACAGCCTTCTATAGGTCTATCAGGGACAAAAGGAAGACACAGGAAGATGTGGGCCCAGTCAGGAAGAAAACAGGCGACCTAGTCACTTGGAACATGGAGAACACGGAGGTACGCAACAACTTTTTTGCTTCAGTCTTCACTGGTAAAGACTCTAACTACATCACCCAAGTTGCAGAAGGTAAAGGCAGGGACTGGGAGAATGAAGAACTGCCCACTGTAAGAAAAGACCAGATCTGAGACCAGCTGAGGAACGTGAATGTGCACAAGTCCATGGGATCTGATGAGATTCATCCGCAGATCCTGAGGGAACTGACAGATGTAGTTGCCAAGCCACTGTCCATCATATTTGAGAAGTCCTGGCAGTCCAGTGACGTTCCCACTGACTGGAAAAGCAGAAACATAATGCCCATTTTTAAAAAGGGGACAAAAGGAAGACCCAGGGGAACTACAGACCAGTCAGTCTCACCTCTGTGTCCGGCAAGATCATGGAGCAGATCCTCCTGGAAACTCTGCTAAGGCATACGGAAAATAAGGAGGTGATTGATGGCAGCCATCATGGCTTCACTAAGGGCAAATCGTGCCTGACGAATTTGGTGGCCTTCTGTGATGGGGTTACAGCATTGGTGCATAAGGGGAGAGCAACAAATGTCATCTACCTGGACTTGTGCAAAGCATTTGACACTGTCCCGCATGACATCCTTGTCTCTAAATTGGAGAGACATGGATTTGATGGATGGACCACTTGGTGCATAAGGAATTGGCTGGATGGTTGCACTCAAAGCGTTGTGGTCAACAGCTCAATGTCCAAGTGGCAATCAGTGACAAGTAGTGTTCCTCACGGGTTGGTATTGGTCCCAGTACTATTTAAGTGACATGGATGTAGGGACTGAGTGCACCCTCAGCAAGTTTGCCAATGACACCAAGCTGTGTGGAGCAGTTGATATGCTGGAGGGAAGGGATGCCATCCAGAGGGACCTGGACAGGCTTGAGAGGTGGGTCCGTGCCAACCTCATGAAGTTCAATAAGGCCAAGTGCAAGGTCCTGCACGTGGGTCAGGGCAATCCCAAGTGCAAATACAAGCTAGGTGGAGAAGGACTTGGGGGTGTTGGTAGATGAGAAGCTTAACATGAGCTGGCAATGTGCACTTGCAGCCCAGAAGGCCAACCACATCCTGGGCTGCATCAAAGGAACCATGGCCAGCAGGTCAAGGGAGGTGATTCTGCCCCTCTACTCCACTCTCATGAGACCCCACCTGGAATACTGTGTTCAGCTCTGGGGCCCCCAGTATAAGAAGGACATGGACCTGTTGGAGCAGGTCTAGGGGAGGGCCACAAAGATGATCAGAGGGTTAGAGCACCTCTGCTACGAGGACAGGCTGAGAGAGTTGGAGTTGTTCAGCCTGCAGAAGAGAAGGCTCCAGGGACACCTTATAGCAGCCTTCCAGTATCTGAAAGGGGCCTACAAGAAAGCTGGGGAAGGACTTTTTACAAGGGCATGTAGTGATAGGACGAGGGGTAATGGCTTCAAACTGGAAGAGGGTAGATTTAGATTAGATCTCAGGAAGAAATTTTTCACTCTGAGGGTGGTGAGGCACTGGAACAGGTTGCCCAGGGAAGCTGTGTATGCCTCATCCTTGGAAGTGTTCAAGACCAGGTTGGATGAGGCTTTGATCAGCCTGGTTTGCTGGGAGGTGTCCTTGCTCATGGCAGCGGGGTTGGAACTAGATGATCTTTAATGTTCCTTCCAACCTAAACCATTCCATAATTCTATGATTTTCACCTCAGTTCAGGTGTGCAGCTGAAACTGTCACATCTGACTGTAATGAAAACTAAACAGTTCTCCAGAATAGTAGAAGGAGATTTCTTTTTTTCTTTTCATGGCTATCCCTAGATCCCACCAACAATTATTTACTGTGCCTGTTTCTAAACTCTTCACTGAAAAGACAGGGAATTCAGCAACTCTTTCAGCTCGGTATTCATTGGATTTTGAAAAGCTGGTGAGCATTCAGTGAAATTCAGAATACAGAGAAAGGTGAGCCCTGGTCTGTAGCAAATCTGCTTCTCATGTACCAGAGAAATACGCTAGTCATTTACATATTCTTTGCTCTTGCTTATCCACCTAAGACTAACCTGAATGGTGAAAACTGCATTATACACAGTATATATTATTATTATTGCATACCACCACAGCAGGACTGACTCATACTTGGATTGTGGAGACCCAGAACTTTTGCAAGAGGACAGACAAGGACAGAACCTAATCCAGTGGCAGCAACTAAATCTCACAATCAGCATTTACACGTATTTCCCATACAGCAGAATTGGATTGCTCACCATTATTTTTGTTCTTAAGTACAGCAAATTACACCATTTTAGTAGGATGACAGCTGGATAAATGTTTTCTCTTTTTTTTTTTTTTTCTCCTTCTTTTTTTCCATGGTAGGGTCAAATCTGTTCCCACTGAGCTCTCTCAAACTCCCACAGAATGCAAGCCAAATGCGAAACACAGCATTAGGCGTGATGATGATGATTTTCCAACTATCACTGTATAAACTCCAGACTATTTTGGGCCTGATTTTTGAGAAGTGTTGAGTGCTAACTTCAACTGGAGCAGTAGTAACACACCTGAAAAACGCAGAACTGCAAAACAGACACCCAAATTCTACATAATCAGAATATCTATAGCAAATACCACGGCAAGTTTATGGCATTTATGTCTTCAGCAGTCTGAAGAAAAGAGCTGGGAAGGCATTTTCTAAGCAACAGCTAACCTTTCTTGTTGGAGAGAGAGAGAGGGAGAGGGAGGAAGAAACTAAAAATATTTCATGTTGTTCCCATGGGGGTGCGGGGAAGAGAAGACTTTTTTATTATACACAAATAAATATATAATTTCAAGGCCCTGACCCAAAATAACCTCTTACACCAAGATAAATAAATGAGTCTGTAACTGTTAGCATTGCAGCATGGAAAACATAAACCAAGTAAAATGAATGATTTTGAAAAACTCCTTATCTCCTCTTATGTCTGCTACAACATGATCTTTTAGGTATCATGATTCCAAGCTGTCATAATGGTATATCAGCTAAATCGTGCCTCCTTGACACAAAATTCATCCTTTAAACCACTACAAGAGTGACTCCAAGAAAATAAATATATTTTTAAGAGGAGTCTCTCACATCATTAAGCCCACTATACTGTTTCTCAAAGTAACCACTTTGGGGTACTTGCTATAGAAAGGAAAATATCAGGTAAAAAAACCCATGAAGATACAATTACAGGAAGTTAATGATAGACCATACAAAATGGCCAATATTTCTTCTCAGGTATGCTGACCTACACATGGAATACTTATGCAAGAAAAGAAAAAAGCCTAAATGCATAATTTGGAACTATAGAAGAATGACATGGTGTCTTATATGAATCTCAAGTTTTATTCTTCCAAGAACACATTCTCTGTCTTAAACGATGTAGAAGGAAATGTATATCATTTTAGGCTTTATTTTACACTGTATTAACCATGTTGCCCAAATTTGGGAGCTACTACTTCAGCCTACAACACACATCAACAGGTGCCGTTAATCAAACAGCTCTTTCACACTGAAAAGACCCAAGCACGCCACTGATCAGGAAATATGTGCATTTGCTGCATTAGTGACACTGCATTTTGTTGTTTCCCATTATGTCCTGTGCTTGTCATAGGCCAGAGTCTCTGAATTTACTGCTCTAAAGCCTACTTGCATTTCTAACAAAGTAATTTTTTAAGCCATGTGCCTGTCTTCCATACCTAGACTAAAGATACTGCAGTGACCCAATGTCAGCATCAAGCTAACAAATCATCCCAAATATCTGAGGATGAAGTCATTCTGTTAACAGAAAAAGGAAAGATGCTGGTGGGAAAAAAGCAAGTTAACTCCACAATTGCTGGCATTTTCCAAACATCCAGCTGAAGGAATGCCACGGTTTAAAAAGGGCAACATCCTCCCACTGTGACTCACCAGTGTTATGGGATTTCCACTGAGCCATAGGCTAACTGAAAGCAAGTCTATTTTCAGAGAATTCATTTGAGAAATTCCACATTTCAGATTGTTTCACCAGCAGTGTCCTGAGCTAAGGAAGTCATGCAGTCACTTAGACCAAAAGCAACTATGGATTCCAGGCACTTAGAAGGAACCGTATAACATCTTCTGATACTGCCTGTTTCAAGGAGTTGGTCTCATAGCAATAATACGGGAGACAGTAGGTTGCACGGAGCCTTACTGTTGCCCCCTTTCTTTATAGGGCCATACTGCTGCTTTCCTACTTTGATTTACGGTCAATTCATAGAATTACAAAACAATTTAGGATGGAAGGAGCCTTGGGCAGAAGGGACCTGCTCAAAGGAGAGCTAATTTCAAAGTTAGATCAGGTTGTTCAGGTCATTGTCAAGGTTTGAATACTGAGTCAAATAACAATGTTGACTAAAGAGCTGAACTGACACAAGCTTCTAAAGCATTGGTAGGAAGAGAAACAATTTTCTGATGCATCAAAGACTATCTGAAGTCTAATTCTTCAGCTCCAATGCGGCTTTGGGTGGGCTTTGCCCTGTGGTCATCAGATATCCTCATCGTTTAGCCAGCAATACACTTGCGCTAAGCACTCCAAGTCTCACACAGCTTCTTCAGCCTCCCACTGTCTACCAACTACTTTTAAGCTATTCCATGTGCTATGAGGGTCACTGTGCATTTTTCAGACTTCCCAGGGGAAGAGAGAGTAGAAGGACCCGCCCACACTCCCCCTAAACACATCATGCAAAGCTGGGAGAAAAACTCTAATGAAGTCACATCCAAGCCTCATCAAACTGGGAATCCTTATAAATGGCTTCTCAAATACTGCAGCAAATCATCTTGTGTGTTCATGTCTGCTGCTCCCAGATACAGTGTGTGGAATAACAACTCTAAAGAAAGGAACTTAAAGGGATATGTTAAATGCTCCTTATAGCTATAAATCCATAACAAAACAGTTTAATATTCCAAATCAGTAACAGACTCTAAGAGTATTTCAAAGAGGAAAAAATACTGCAAGATAGAATTGAAAACAATACAACTTCAAACCACCCACTTCATTTATTATGAGACAACCACGTGCTTGGCACTCTTCATACAGAAAGGATGAACCCCAAAGGGCTTTCATAGCTCAGATCAGACAATACAAAACCAAAAACCCACACTCAGACAACACAATGGTGTGATCTTCATCTGGTGTATTGTATCACTAAATGAGACCAGATGAAGATCCATTTTCTCTCTTCTTTAGGGAATATCTGTCTTCCTCTGAATAACTCCATGCATATCTCCTACTTTAAAGTAGGAACCCGAAGAAACGAACACTTTCCTACAGCAAGAATTGCAGAACTCCTATCTAAACACAACAGACGTAACACAGCCTCCTGCTCTTAGAGCCTCCATGTGAAGCCTTACATGCAAAGAAAAGACCTCAGGGTTTTGGAAGAAAAGCCCTGCCAGTTCACTTTAGCTGAGAAGTAACTGCCTCTCCACCCTAACCAAGCTGAAACTACACTTCACAGTGCAAAAACATAAAACTGAGCAACTGAGCAACCCAAGAATAAACAGTAGGTGAAGGAACTTTTCACTCCCTTCTTAAAAGTTTTCCCCAAAGGCAAAGAGGACTCTAGGTTTTATATTTGTATCCATCTTCCGCTTCATCCCCGGTAGGCTAAGGTAATTTTATCAAAAGCTACGAAAGCAGCTTAGGTTCCTCCAGCAGATGTCTTTTTTTTTTTTTTTTAAATATACACACACATATATATGAATTTATAGTATACATATAAATTAATGTTTATATTTATAGTTTTAACAGGAGGATGAATCCAAGGTATAGGGTGAATTGCACTCTCTAGAAGCTAGAACTGTAGCTAGGTTTCAAGCAGGGTTTATGGCAGTAATACAGCCTGGTTTTGGATTGGAAATTTTGCCTATAGCTCTGCAAGAGTCTGAAGACAAGCGTGGGCATGGGGGTGGAGGACAGAAGTATCTTACTCTATATCCAGCTGCACAATATCAAGCTATACTGTTTATGGTGACATTTTGCTGACAATGCAAACCTCAAGGGCAAAGCTCAAAGACAAACTCTCAAAGAAAGAAAAAACCTAAAACCTGATGTGTAGACATTATCTTCATTAACATTAGACAGCCAGCATGGGACCAAAGTGGGAGCTTGTGAAATTGAGCTGCAAATGGTATAAAAAGACTGCACTAAAACTACTAAAAGTTAAAGTCTGACTAAGGCTAGGATTCCCCAGGGCATTCTGAAGCCTAATGTGGGGCTGGATGTGGCTGTCACATTAGGAAAAGGGAATGGAACAAAAGGTGATACAGCAGTATCTGCTGCTTCTTTGTGGGAGAGATGTAAACCTTCTCTAGAAAGGCATCTGGGGCACTCTGCACCTGGGCTGCAGCTTCACTGGTTTTAGCATTGACCTGTGACCTCAGGCCAAAGGCCCTGGACTCCTTAGTGATTGTGTAATGCACGGAAGTGCCTTCCACTCCATCCTTCCTGCTCCTTGCAGTGAGCTCTCCCAGGTCTGGAGACTTCACCACAAAATCAATTCCTACAAGAATACCTTAGAAGACAGATGGGTGCAGCAAGGAAAAAGAAAAAAGGAGCAGGAAAAGGAGGAGGAGGGTGTATTACTGCCATAAACCCTGCTTGAAACCCAGCTACAGTTCTAGCTTCTAGAGAGTGCAATTCACCCTATGCCTTGGATTCATCCTCCTGTTAAAACTATAAATATAAAAATTAATTTTTATATATACTATATATACTGTAAATTCATATATATTGTGTGTGTATATTTAAAAAAAAAAAAAAAAAAAAAAAAAT
>VFFE01007028.1:1277631-1291724 GCA_008921705.1 Burhinus oedicnemus | reverse complement strand
TTTTTCTTTTTTTTTTTTCCTTTTTCTTTCTTTTAATAAAGAGCAACTAACTTGGTTTTCTAATCCATACTGCTCTTTCTGGAGTCTGGTAGCAGAACAGACAAGCAGCAAAAGCTCTTCGCAGAAGCTATGCGCAAAACTGAATGATGAGCTCAACCAATATAGTTCAAGACAACCATTTAATCAAAAGAATGCTCCTATTGACTAAAATCACCCAGAGGGCAGGATGCTGACACTTAGCAGCTTCTAGAAACTGCCTCAGACACTGGCAGTATCAGGGACATAAAGAGCACTCTTCAATGGGGCAATAAGAATATGCAACTTGCAGTCATGTAATTTTGCATCCTGATAGTATGACATTCTTTTCAGGATAGAAGCCTAGGAAAGGTAGTTTGAAAGGACAGAAGGTCCAGTGGCAACAAAGTGCATTCACATCCTACTTTATTACGACTCAGGAGGGTAGATTAAGCCAGAAGAACATTAGAAGTCATCACATTAGCTCAGGTAACATAGTAACAAGGAAACTGCTGAGGGTTCCAGGCATAAGGTGATCACCAGAGGCAGACCCAAACACAGCTGACTGGAAAATAGCACATGGAGGATGGATTATCCTTCCTTTTGAAACAGCTAGTGTTTGTCTTTGTTAGGAGGCAAAATGCTGGGTTCTGACACCCCAGTCAGATGGGCAGGTAGCAAGCACAATTATTCAACAAGGAAAGAGACACCTTCTCCAGAATGCAAAACAACAGTCAAGCTTTTCAACACCCTTTCCTGAAGTTAGTCTTCAGCAAGCGTGCTCCTTCACTGAGAGGAAGAAAGGACTGGGAGGAACCGAAGAGGCCTACATGTCCCCCTCTACCTATACCATTAATCAAATCCCACCCTATAAAGAACCAAGGAATCCCTGCAAAATACAAGAGGCATGAAACCTTCTGGAACCCTCCAAATCATCTTACCTCTCCTGTCCCCGTCCCCTTTCTGTAGTAGAAGATCAGAAGACCACTGTGACTGCACAGGAAATCCCTGGATCTAGCTAAGAAAGAAGATCCTGGATCAGGGAGACTGTTTTCCTGTTCTGACTCAGGATCCTTAGAGATGGCACATAAGGATATTGATGACTTGGAGGGAAGCAGGAGGAACAACAGAAGGAATAAATTTCAGAAGGGTAATTTGGTTAATGAATAGGTCATTCTGACCCAGCGACAGAGGTAGATTTGTCAGTGTGTAGAACTTCAGACCCTAGAGTTAGCTCAGTGACAGCAAGCAGCTATTGAAGGAGAAAGGAATTGCAAAGGTTGGCAGGAAATGGGAAGAACTACAAACTCTGAATGTAGTCATCAAGACTGGGGTTGGAGCTAGGCTAAGGAAGCCGATGCGACCGAATGCCCAGGGAGCAAATGTAAGGGGCAAGAAAAAATGGTCAGTCAGAACAAAGCAGGGAAAATGCCCTCCTTAATCACCTGAGCCAGTTTCCCAACAGAAATGTAGTAACTCCTTTTCTATGCCTTGGATGGGTGGCTCAGTTCCAGCAATTCATGCCAACATGACCCTGCACAATGGAGTTGAGCCTCCTGGCTCTTAAAAATACTTGAAGTTGCAAGTGTTCTCATCAAACACAGATTAAAAAGACATTTGCCAGGCTGGCCTGAGAGAGAGGTAAAGTACCTCCAGTTAATATTCCTTACATTTCTTTCCTTTATCTATTTCCTATTTTATTTTATTTACTGAGAGAGGGAAACATTCAGTTAATTTCACTTTCATGTGGGCTTTTTTTTTTTTTTACTTACACAGATTGAATTTCAATGATAAAACATTTAAAATGTACTGGGACTGGATTTGAGGTTCAAATATTTCCAGTCCAGTTCTCAAGCCAAAAAGGGAAGATGGCCTCCATTCAAAATGGCTACAACCCAAGGAAATAAGAGACAAAGAGAAAGAAAGAGAACAAGAAGGAGGAAAGGGTAGGAAACATAAAACCAGTATTTTGTGGGATTTAAAACCACATTATGTCCCTTGGTTTTGGGAACATTCATTAAAGTGTGAAAGATGGATTTGATGCTGCGTAGCCATCAGCTCAGTAATGATATCACTCAAAGCCTTGGAAGAGCTGAACAGAAAAGCATTTGTCACCTAGACTGGGCACCACTTTTCTTAGTGATGTGAAATGAAATTAATACAGAGAAAAAGTAATATTTTGGGAATATAGAAGAGTGGTTCACTTGGAGAGAGAACCACTAAAGGAGAACCTGTAACGCCTATCAACATGCCTGCCTCTCTAAAGGAGAATCATTAATGCCTACCAACATCTCTGTATTGAAACGTATATTGCATCTCCACCATCCAATCATCTGTGGGAAGGTGGGACAGAGTCACAGGACAGCTGCTCCTTCACCAGTCTACTTCACCTGGCCTTGCAAGAAGACTTATACAGTCCATAGGAATTTTGGAATTTAAATGGAGAAAACTTGAAACAGTTTGAAAGGCAAACTTAGTAAGATACTCAAAGACAAAATGAGACTTCCCATTTTCAACATATTGGTGCTGAAGCCACAGCAGGGGTAGGATGGAAACCTTAAGGCTATAAGTACACAGAGTATCATGGCTTCGGTGCTCCAGCACCTCTTGGCTTCAAGGCAGAATGCTGGAGACCAAGAGCCCCAAACTTGGTTCTCCAGGGATATTTGGACAGTCACGGGAGATTTCCTCAGTTCCAGTTTTTCGTTCTACTTGTCCCAGCTCTACTGGCTGCCTGACTTCCTGGTCACCAGAGAGCTTCCTACTGACTTAAGGTCAGACAACTGCAACCGACCAAACAACCAACCTTCAGAGGCTGGCGGGGTTGGTTTTTTGGGGTTTGTTTTTTTTCAGCTGTTGGTTTTTTGGTTTTGTCTTCATAAAAGGTTAATGAATTGAGCGTAGCATTTCCAGCATGATGAAACACAGAATTCTGACATGATATGTTTTGTTTACTGTAGGCAATAACTTGATTAATATGGGCATAACACATATTTTGCCAGGAGGGAGAGGAGATTTTGCTTATTTTCTTATGTTTAGTTGGATACCTGTCTTGTTTCATCAATTTCTTGTGATTTCAGCTACAGATACTTGAGTTACACTTTTAATTTCTGTCTGTAGGTAGCAGTCTCACAGTGCTCTTGAAAGCACATCCTTTCTATGAGCATCCATCCTAGGCCTGTGTTTCACATTTAACAGTGGGTTTTTATGACTGAGAGAAGTTAATGACACCTAAAAGCATATTTTCATTTTTAAAATGTTTATTTCTGCCTGCAAACATATTCAGGCAATTATTAAAGAATTATTAAAGAATTAAATCCTTTTACCATCCCCAGAGGGAATAGCTTTGGCATGAAATCAATCCTTATTTTACACCACAGAATCCAACACTAAGATGTAATACATTGGCAAATAGGCTTCTTCACTTTTGCTGGTCAGAGATGCCTATATTGACTGTCTGATTGCACTGTTTGGTTCTTTAACAGCAGATGGGTACTCAAGCAAAAGGACAGCCAGGTCTCAACATCAACAGGCACCACGGGAACCAAATCTTCAGATGGCACAAACTGGCAAAGCTCTCCAGAAAGGTTAAACTTTACTCTCCCTTGTTAAACTTGAAATGGAAACTTAACAATTTCTAGAACAGACAAGACCAGCAGTAATCTGACCTGTGACCAGCACCAAAAGCTACCGAGGGCTGTGCAAAAGCCCTGCAAGTACAAAGCCATAGAGCAAACTCCATAGATGGTCAAACACTTCCCAACTCCCTGCCACAACAAAATGGCTGATTCTGTGATGCAGGTGAGTTAATGTCCTTTTCAAGATGGGGAAACCATTGGTATTTGCAAATATTTTTTCGTGCAGCTCCAAAGTTTTCCTTTCGCACAGTCACACTAACATTATCCTTAATGGTACTTTGTGAGTCATCCAATAGGGAACAAAACTGAGAAAGCAGAAGTTACATGAGGATGCCTTTACACATCCTAGAAAACCTCCATGATTTGAAGGCTTTTTATTTGAGTAATTTGCTTGCATAGCCACCTCAAAAATTTAGGTTCCAAGGGTACATTAATTTTTACATTATGACCTTGCACTGTATAAAAATGGTGCCTTTAACTAAAATTTATCTTGCTTCCTGTTCACATCCCCATTCCTTCTTTTTCCTTTCTTTTGCACACACCTACCTTTTCTTTTTTCCCCCCTCTAATCTTTTTCTCATTCCCCTTGACTCTTTTTTCCTCCCATACATAAATGCACTCTCCCTTATCCACCTCATCAATCATTCTCTCTCAGTCTCTTAACAGCATCAAACCCACCCAAGTTACAAAACGAAGTATAATCCAATGTTGCCAGTATAATAAATTCCGTGTACAGTATGATACCTGTTGCCTCAGGTTCCTCAAGGTCATTTATAGATGTCTGTCACCATGTCCCCAAAAGGGTCACATTCCAGTTCCACTGATGCTCCCAAGTGGCATAGTACAGCTGATGGCCTTATGCCCTGGATGAATTTATTTAAATCTGGTACAAAGTAAACAGTGATTATGACACACCATGGGATCCCATCCAGCACCCACTGGCAGGACCCAGAGAAGGTTTATGTTCACATGCAATCACTTTGAGGGAATAGTTGATGGTGGGGTAATCAATGCTGAAGTACAACTCAAGCTGACATGAGATAAATGGCAGTGACACGTCTGGGACTGTAGAGGAAGAGGAAGCATTGGAAAGACATCAGGGAGGAGGCTGTCAGCAGCACGCTACAAGCTTTTGCAATAGAGAATCCAATCCAGCATAACTATTATAGCTTTAACAAGTGAAGTGAGTAGGACCACATTGCTAACACATGACTTACATTGCCTGAAAGCTACACTTTTACATTAACAACAGTCCCAGGAACCTTTATGTTTCAGTTCATGCTGCCTATGCCAAGTTCCATTGGCAAATAACAAATGGGTTAGTCTGGTGGCTCACATTCAAGCTGTGCCTCTGCCCACCAGGGAGGGAGGTCGGGGGGGAGCGGAGACACTCTCATCACAGGTCCAGAGGCAGCTGTCCAAAAAGCTGCTTCAGAGATAACTGCAGTGAGTGAATTAAAAAAAATAAAATAAATTAAAAAAAAAAATCAGTCTTCTTTGGATCTCAGTCTCTTTGCAAAGAGCTTATGAATCCTTCAAGTAGAAGAGATAAACCTCCCCTATCTAATCACTGTGTCCACCTCCAGGGGACAGTATAGGATTGTTCCCCTACAGTTTTCCTTCCATTGCTTTGTTCAATCCAGCTCACCAGGCTGACATGCAAGAGGCAGCCTGCTGGAAGAGTGCATGCTTCCAATACCGAGGAGGTCGATAAGGTATTCTAAAAGACTGCCTGTCTGAGCTGTCAGTGAATGAGGTTCATTGGACCGCGCAAACTGCCTACATTCATGTACAAACTGGAGCAATGAGCAGTGCAAGAAAAGTACTGCTCAGGAAAGCCCCCTAAAAAAGAGAAACATTTCACAGGCTTTACCTAATATGCAACTGCAAACACTGCAGTGTGATTGAGGCAGGCATGGAGAGGAGTGAAACAGAGCCTCCTTCTCTAGACAACAACCAGTTCCCATCCCTACCTTCTCAGGGCTGTGCATGGCATAACTGCATGGCTCTACACACAGCAGAACTTGATGGCAGATGCTCTTTCAACAGGCAACAGCACTACCACCCACACAGGTAGCACATCTCCAGATGCAGCACATTGGTTGAAAGTTCTCACTTGGGCACCTGGTATATGTCCCGAGTCAACTGATAACCCATGAAGAAAAAGCAAAATAACCCCCAAAACAAACCTTTCCCTCCCCTCAAGCTCTTCCATCTCATCCTAACCCTTGGAATTAAAAGCAGCCTTTGTAAAGCACACAGAAACAACATACCATATGAGGCTGGGGAGTAGCATTTTGATCAGTTTCCCAATTGATACGAATTAGGTAGATCACTGCAGAACATCATCGAGTTTCCACACATTTGCATACACATAGTATGTGTATGTACAGATATGTATGCCACTCATACCTTACATACACAAGAACTATATACATAAGACATATCACATAACATCTGCCCACACCTACAATGTTTTATTGTTACATTCGTGCATGATGAAACCACTGTGCACACACGAGTTGCTCACACAGCCTGCTGGCATAGGAAGCAATGTTTACATTTCAGCTACTGCCACAGACCTGACTGTAAAGCAGAAAAGCAGACAAACAAAAGGCTGTGATTCCCATTATACTTTTTTTCCTTCTTGCTTTTTCAAAAAGTTGCGGCTTTAAAACCCCTTCAGTACTAGGGTCCCAAATCTCTTGATTCTCAGTCATAACAGTAGAAGACAGAAAGCACCTGATGTTTACGTACTGGAAGATGTGTTTGTCTTCTACCCTGCCAACACAGAAGTTACTCATTCCTAAGGTTCAACAGCAGAGTAAGACTTTCATCCATCAAGGGCGCTGCTTTTTGGCAGAGAAATTTATCTCACAGAAAGTCGATTAATATGCCTTCCCCTTGCCTTCAAACACACCTCCTAGCATACTGCTTCCTTTTTCGCTCCTTAATCGTTGGTCAATTGCTTCTTTGCTTCCTGGAGAAGAGCTAAATCCTGTCTCTCTCCTACTCCTCAAAGCTCTCTGTGACTTGACAGCATACAAGTACGTATAACCAGCAAGGCCTATTGTGGCAGTCCCCTTTCACAGGCCACTAGAAGCAGCATCTGCTGTTTATTCTTCTGTCCTTCACAGGCAAACCACATGCATGAGACAACAATTTGCTGGGCTAAATAGCAAGAGAAAGAATGAGGAAAACCAGTACCTGTTTATGCAACAATACACACCGATGTTTAGAGAGAGATAGAGATCATGACTTAAATACGCATTCTCATATGCAGGGCTCCAGTATGGGTAGAGCAAGAGGGACATTTCAGGGATACGGGTAGGCATATGAGGACAATAATGCAAACAGTTGACTATCATCACTGCTTTTTCTGTTAAGGTGGGCTGCATGTCCACGTCAGTGAATTGGAATGAGACCAATGAGAGGGATGGGGATGAAAACTGAATAGTCAGGCTCACGTCTAATCTAAATCCCTGCTGCTGCAATTTAAGCCTATTACTTCCGGCCCTATCAACCACAGACATGGTGAGCCGATTTTTTCCTTCCTCTTGATAACAGTTTTCAAGCCTATTAAAGGCTGTTTTAATGTTCCTCCTCGGTCTTCTTTCTTGAGGCTAAATAAACCCAGCTCTTTCAGTCTTTCTTAGAGGTCATGTCCTCCGGACCTCTCATTCCTCTTCTAATTGACTTCCGGGCTTTCCCTGGTCAAAGTACATCTTTCTTGAAGTGCACTGTTCAAAAGTGGGGACAGTGTTCCTGCTGAGACCTATCAATGCTGAGTGTAAAGACTACTTCATGCATCTTCCAGACTGCATTGCTGGTTACATATCCCATGAAGACAATGACTTTTTTATTATTTTTTTTTAAATAAAAGATCTCAAAACCCACATGACTTATGTTCATTTGTGATCCGCTAAAATCCCTAGTTTCTCTCTGAAGAAGTGTACCCACCTGACTGCTTCCCATTCTGCATTACCAGACTTGCTTCTAAAAGGAGCATGTTTTAACTGTCCCTGTTGAATCCTATCCTTTTTCACACAATTTCTCCATCTTCTTTTAAGCTTATCTTTGAACATATCCACAGTGTTTACAGCCTAGTGACATCTGGAAAGTTAATAGGTATGCTGTGTATTCCACTATCCAGTCAATTAAATGAAAACACCAAACAGAACTGACACCGTTAAACCTCCGATTGATATCTTTTCACTGTGACAGGTTGCAAGTCCTCTAGGGCAAGTACCACATTTACCTCCCCATTCTGATTACACACAGTATATCAAATATCTCTCTCAAACAGAGCTTCTAGTATCACTGTATATAACACTAAATAACAATAAAATTTGCTGCTTCAGCACAGCGCCCATTCCCCGCCCCTCATTTCCTTTCCTTCTCCTCCCCTCATTTCCCCCTCCTTCCCCCTCCCTATGCCAGGGTTTGTTTTTCATGCCAAGGTCCTTTAGATGAGACCCTGTATGGGAAGGTAGGTGTGGGAAAGGTTATTAGGAAACTGCCATCTTAACTGCTACCTTTCCGGCTTCCCCACCCTCTCCCTCCCTACAAAGTCTCCTCTGTTCTGTTTTAATACTAATGAGTTCAGAGGAGGTTCCTAGGCTGGAGCAATTCACAGCTTGGACTGTGCCAAAGCACACAGGCACACACCTCTCTGATCGCTTCCTGCCCAAACACAGTCCTGCTGGCTCAACCCTCAAAATGTGGGCTGGGAATTGCTGCTGCAGCCCTGTGCCAAAGGCAGGCTGAATTTCCAGGGGTGTTGGTGCCACCTACTCCTCTCCTCCCAGCTTTATCCTCTTGTGTGCATCCTATTTGCCATATGCCCCTATGGAGGAAAACAAGGGTAAGTCAGAGCTTGGCTGACCTTTAAGTCTCCGATAAAATATTACGTAAAAGGGCAGGAGGAACTGAGAGGTTGGTTAAGAATTTAATGAGCAAAATTAACCTCTTATTTAGCTTTGGTTGTGCAGTTCAGATACACGTGCTCAAATTTATATGCAGGGTAAACTGAAAGGAACTCCAATAAATCAACATCATTTCTAGCATGAGTTCAGGTTTACACAGATAGAAGTGAAATCAGGAGCTGGCTTTAGTTCTTCTCTTGCTCTCTGAATAATTACTCCAGATTTAGTAGCGCAAACCAGAGACCAGAATGTCCCTGACTCCATTAAACTGAGTGGACTTACTCTGGATTTATACCAGTGCAAAATATTAATCAAATTACCTGCTTTAAATTGTAACAGAGACTAAACTGTCTCAACTAGACAGCCTGTAACACAAGCTTGTTCTACAGTCTGCAGCACAGACTTCAGACATAGAATAGACTGAGCAATCTATCAGTCCCCTTTTCGCTGTTAACTTCTACTTCAATAAATGGAGATGAGCTGTATTTACTGCTAATCAGGCCAGACCAGCTAAAAGAACACCCACATATGAGGCTTCTGTTATCTCCTCTGGGGTGAGGTGGAGGGCAGTTCCACAGTGCTCTTTACTCACATAACCCGAGTATTTCCATAGTCAAACACTGATCTGAAGGCATGACCGTATATTTGGTTATTCCCTCACACCCTGTCCTGTCTCATTGCTCAAGTATTCTGATAATCAGAACAGCAACTACCGCACTGACATCACTGGGCTTAAGAAAACACCAGCCAAGATGTTTTTCTCTAAATATTTATAAGAAAGAAATTGTGAGAAACTTTCACAAAATACAGCAAAAGGAATAAGAGAAGGATGAGGATTTGCCTTGCAGAACAAACTCATCTCCTAACCACAAATCATAATTGCATTTATTATCTGGTTAAGTATTTGTAATCCAAAAGATCTCTCGCATCATTAATGTAGAAGCCAACAACTTTACACCGACCAACAAACTCATCCAGCTGTTGCTCTCTGTACAAGATGTAATGCTGAAACACAGCCACTAAAGCAATCCCAATGGATTTTCCATGACTCAGGGATCTCCCTGGAAACCTTCCAAACTGGGAAACTGCAATTTGCTTTCCCCTTGTAATTTCCTTTAGAGAAGTTATTCTTCAAACCTCCACCTACTAAACCACTGCATAACATTGCTGCACACACTGCTAAGTTCTTTTCAAAAGGTGTTTGTGTTATTAGTCTGGGCAGCCTTTCCCTTTGTGGTCAACAAATGATGAGAAACTTCAAAATTAAAAGATGCCCTTAAGTGTTTTTTCATATAGAAGTGCATAGAATATAAAGATGTTGACTAGGGCCCTTTTGCATACAGCACATGTGAAAGAAAGGAGAGTCTGCCCAAGAAGGCTGTAGAGTCTTGTATCAGATTCTTCCTAAAAAAAAGAACAAGTAGATAAGAGCAGGGCAACATCTACGACAGCAGGCAGTAGTAGAGATTTGCTCCCAAGATCTTAAATACAATACATTTTGCCACTGGAAGACTCCTGTACTGCCTATGACCTACACATGCTACATCTTTTCAGCACTTTTTCAATCTGGCTACAATTCTGTACTAAAACTGGTTTAAGAAGCATCACTATTCCCTGTTTCACACCAGGGAAACAAACTCACAACTGCATGAAATGAGTTGTAAAAGCTTGCAGAGGTACCTAGGGAAAAGACGTAATGCTCTTGAAATACGTTTTCCCCCCAGCAAGTTTACAGACTTTTTCCATTTACAGAAAACAAGGTACCTAGCATTAAAAGCTCTGGGTCACTGGTGTTCCAGTGCCAGGTGGAAGGCATCTGTCTACACTTCCTCCAGGCAAAACACGCCAAAGACAGAGCGGCTGTGGACGCAGCCTGGTGCTATGAGTGACAGAAAAAGTACCTTCTGGCACTTGCCTTCCATGTACTGCTCCTACCTGACGCTGAAGGGATGAGCAGAAGGGCCAGTCGTCTCCTGTACTGAGTGACACCAAAAGCTCCCCTTTACCCAGTTTGGAGGAAGGTGCCAGGAAACTGCCACCCTGAAAACCTTGTGCCCTATAAAGGTGTCACTCCATCTACTCAGCCTCAGCTGTGGCAACTTGTGCTTCCCACTTCGGAGTCTTGCAGACCAGGCACATGACAAGAAAAGGCCATTTCACGCCAGCACTGGAAGAGCCACCCCAGATTACCTTAACAGGTTCCCTGAAGGATAAAAAACCTCAAGCATTGTTTGAAGACACAAGCCACCTATAGAAGGACAGAGATGCATGACATAATTATAAACGCTTCTCCCCCACTCTCCTCTGGCCATACAATCCACTATCTGAGCAATGATTGTATCTGATATAAATTGCTACTAGACAAGCAAATTCAGAAACTAATTTGAGTCAACACATTAAACAGATGATCATTTGTGATTGTTACCTACTCCTCCATTCAATGATCTTATTTTGTTAACAGTTCCTCCTAAACCCCAGCTATGCTTTACCTCAGTAGGGGTAACTCCTATCCTGCAAAGTACTTGCATCCCGTCCTCTTTCACAATTTCCTCCTCACTGGAAAATTTCACTGGTTCCCCAGCTTCAGGTGGTTACTTTTACATTGCTATTTTGTTACAAATTTTATAAGGCCGCCATCATCACAGGGACCTGGCTCCCCTTTCTTGCTCAAATCAGGCTAAATGACAAATACCTCCTACAACATCTCAGATCTGGCCCTTCTATAGGCTGCAGAAGAAAACTACATCCGTCATTCAACCTCCCTTCATCAACATACAAGCTCTCTCTCTCCAAAAGCATAGCTAGAAGATCATCTTGGCCTATCATTCGTCCCACGTCACCTCCATCTTTGCACCCTGTCTTTGCTCTCCCTTCAGCACCACAGCTACTTCATTTGTTGTGTCGTCTTCTTCAACACCTTGGAAAACTTTGTCCCTCCTTATCACAATCTCCTGTCCAGTTACAACCTGGCCATCGTGCTCCTTGCATGCTCTTTTCGTACTTTGCCCTGCTATTTCTCCCAGATGCGTCTCCAGGTGGCATCTTCTCATCCCAAATGACCTTTCTGACCTGATTCATAAGTGTCTCCCACCTCTCCTCAGCAGACCAAATCTAGATTCAAATATCCTCTCTAGAAGGTGAGGAATAAGGTCTTAATAGATTTGTAAGTCATCTAATACAGCTCTAAACAACATAAGACACTAATAAAGAGAAGTAAAGAAAGGACAGAAACTGCAGAAGGGCAGGAATCATACTCAGAAAAGCCATTTCAAAGCCCAAACCATGACACAGTGAAGCAATGGGACATTCCTGTACTGCTGCTGGCTCTATTTTTACCAGAGAGGGCAGAGCCTGGTACTCTAAGTCAGCAGGCATCAAAATGGCAGGAACTATGTAAGAATGCTGGTTCAATTCCAGTAGGAAGGTAGGAAGTTGTCTACTCTCTATCCATCCAAGTGGAGCTGGAAAAGCCCCAGAAAGCTGAAGTAAAGATAAATTAGCTTGATCCTTCCAGCTAGCAAGTATGACTCCTACTATCAATATCATCTCAGTGTTTTATCACTTCAGCAGCCTTCAGACTCAATCCAGAAAGTTCCTGACTCTTCATTATAGCCATAATGCAACATAAAAACCATTCAAATATTAATGATGTTTTACTAAAGAAAAAGGCCACAGTAGACTTTTACATTATTTTTTTCTTTCTCCGTAATGCTGCCTAACACTTGCAGCTGTGCCAAAACAAGATAGTATTATCAAATCAGCTGATAAGTTATTAGAAACACGTGGACACAAGATTTCTGAACAGTAAGCACATCCACCCTGTCCGTGGCTTAGGGGGTAGGATATCATGACAGCTTCCAAGCATTCAGCAGAGGGAAGACATGAGATTGACATCTTAGCACACCCATTCTCTAGTGGCAGGATCTGTTCTGTCCTCTGTTTTTGCATCCCAAGCTACATATCTCCTGTGCTTCCAAAACCCAGTACTTCTCCTCTTGTGCCCTAGATGGACTACAGGCATTTCCTCAGTTAGGGAGCATCAGGATTATCCTGTTAAAAACATATAGTCCAGTAAGTAGGTCTTTCTCAAACGTTTCATGTCTACTGTAAGTAAACGACACTCAGAACACACTCAAACATTCCTTTCATGTTTTCCCACCATGACCACTACCTTCTCCACCTTTCAGAAAGGTGGCCAGTATGCTCTGCTTGTGATATTCAGAAGCCAACAATCACCACAGAAACAGAAAAAACCACACAGGCCAAATTTCAGGCAATGTAGAATAATATAACTCCACTACTGTCTTCAGTGGAACTGAACTGCTTTAGATCACAATCGGTCCATAAGTTTTATAGTAAAGCAACAAGATATACAAAACAGTGTATCCCTGCACAAAAACCTTATAGGTACTTTGGTAACACCCGCAACTTCTTTACACCCAAAATCTGGCACGTAAGCCCAGATCTGGATTTACATTTGTTTATGCAAGCCTATTAACTCTCAGACACGGAGTGCGAGACCTGGCTCCCATCTCATGCTCCTCTCACAGCATCTGGGTCTCACACATTTGCAGCATAGTGACTGCTGCTTGTTACACAGCTGGTCAGGGAGCTGGGAGCCGCCAACCAGCTGCACCTACTGGAAAGGAGCCTAGAGAGACAAAGTGCTGGTGCTGCGCTCACTGCCACAAGCCTGTCCCTGTCACAGGAGTCCCAGTGCATGAAGGGGGAAGCTGTCTCTGCCACGAAGCCTAAAATGTAATACCTCTTATATACTGGGACTTGAGTCACCATAGAAAGCTGCTTGTAGTGATATGTGCACTAAAATCAGGGACTTGTACATATGTATTGCACATGGGACACATGCAAAGCAGACTCGACATTATGAAGAATTTCTCTTTGAAGAGCAGGAAGAAAAATAAAAAAGGTATCCTGGATATGGACAATTAAAAAGAAAAAAAAAAGGTGTCCTGAGTTTGTGCAATCTTGAACTGAAGGACTATGCCGGACATAAATGAACGTCTGTACATAACCAGACAGACTACGAGACCATGAAGAGCTTTTGCCTCCCAATTGCTTCAGAAATCTTAAACCACCCAGTACTTTTGCCATTTTTATGACAGAAGACAAGTGCATCTGACTGCGTGAAAAATGTTAATCTGACAACTATAAACAAACGCAAGAGAAAGGGAAGTTTTTGTGGCCTGCCCCTCATCCGCAGGGAAAGCAATCTGCTGCCTCAAAGCTTGGGTTTTTTCTGCCTTCAGAGACAGTGTCTTCTACTCAGATGATGATGCTAAGCCTTCTTCCTGGATATGAGCCTCTGGTCATGAAAAATCCAGCTTAGTCTCATCATTAATATTTTCTTACAGCCTCCACTGGTGCAGTCTCATTAAGTGCAAGAAAGGAAGCAATAATTGGGGTGGGGAGTCTCCACTGAGCCAAGGCCAGCAAAGCCTCCTAGTTTGCTGGAGTCAGAGCTCATCATATGCAAAAAAAAAAAAAAAAAAAAAAA
>VFFE01007028.1:1244033-1275568 GCA_008921705.1 Burhinus oedicnemus | reverse complement strand
GGGGGGGGGGGGGGGGGGAAGCTTCAACAGAAGTCTTTTTCCTATCCCGAATAAGTCCCTTAAGTCCCTTTACTCCTTCTTTGAAAGGAGGAGTTCATTCATCTGCTAAAATATATCAATCTGCCAGCAGAAACTTACCACAAGTTCGGAGAATCTGGCATTGAGCTCTTCTGCTGGTGGGATTGGGACAGAAAACTCAAGGAATTGGAGGGGGTTATTGTCCTTGAGGTTGATTTCAGGGAGGTCGCTACCCCCAAAACAACAAAGAAACCCCAACGCATGACGATTCCTCTTCCGGGGGGCCATGATCATGGTGTATGATGCTATCTTCTGATCATGTTCTGCAGAAAGAAGAGAAAAAAAAAAAACAAAACAAAAACAACAGACATTAAATGATAAGACCGTGCAGCTCTCTGTAGTTATAATGCTTATCATTAGTGTAACAGCTGGCAGAGGACAGAAGGATCTAAGACACAAAAGAGCATATTAAACACTCAAGCTAGACAAGGTAGCTAAGCTTTAATATCGTATTAACATGTTCTTGTAGGGCAGTGTAGAATCACTTTTCCCAAAGTTTCTCAAAAGGTTTTACAAACTCAGCGTGGGATTTCCCAGCAAGCAGATTTATCAGTAATGCTCAGTCGCCAAGGCTGAATCCTACCATTGAATGCCAGTATCGGTCTTTCTCTCACTACTACAGTAAAGGAATCAAAGTATCAGAAGCTAAAAGCATATACTGGAGAATTTACCCAGAATAAATGGAAGAATCCTCCAAAGGTATCCCATTTGATCAAAATAAAACGAACAATGAAACAATGAAGGAGAAATCAATTTTTCACCACTCTGGAGCCAGACCACCAAACACTCACTTATCCCTTTATGGCCAGGATTATCACAGTTGGACCACTTTGTCTATCCCATTTTCAAACACATGTAACTAGTTTGGGCTGCTTTATGTATCCAGGGGAGAAACTGCACAGTGCTAATGCATGCTTTCAGATTTACATTTGAGCTGCCAGATCCCATCTTGACAGGACCCAGGCTTGAGGGGCTTTGGTATTGGGAGAGTAAAGGGAGGCAAAAGGAGGCCTGAAGGGAGGAGCTGGGAAGTGACTGATTTCACCACACAACACCGTTTGTGAGCGGCCCATCCAAACAGGAAGTCTCCTGCCAGCAGTTTGAAAGGAGGGATCTGTGCAGTCCACAGAGCGCCGCATATTTTGCCCTTTTAAGGGACTTGTTGTTTGACAGCTCAGGGGCTTATTTGTGTTATATTTTTTAAGGACTTCACTTTTTCACTTAATTTGCAGAATAAGCCATATCCTTAGAGAGTAAATAATTAAAGCCTGTTGAGAAGCCCAGCTCCCTGGGTATGGGGCGGGGGAGCAGGGATGGAGGTGGCAGGTGAACTGAACCACAGGATGCTGGATGCTGTATCAGCAGCAACACAGCTGAGCTTTGTCATCTGCTGCCCGAACCTGCCCTACAATGCTTTGGTCTGCTTGCTTGCCAGAACAAGGCTGCTTTGAGCTCTCCTAAAGACTAAGTAGCTGTGCTAGGAGAAGCACCTTTAGGACGTCAGTTGCATAGCGAGACTCCACATACTGCACACAGGCAGAAGCTCTCCAGGAACTTTTTGTGTAGAAATCAGCACGCTCCTTAAGAAAAAAAATAAGCAACAAACAACAAAAAAACCCCCAAACTGCGCAAACCTCCAGCCTTGTGGCACTATGTGCTTGGCAGGAATCACCTGCCCTGCTTCTGCTGGTATTAATTTATCTAGTACCTCCCCTTATGCACTGGAGGTGATTCAGCTGCAACTCAAATGCAGCTGAAAGGAAAGTGAGCTTATACTAGGCACTGTCTTCTAGCATGTCCACTTTCCTTTGCTCTCCATGCCCCTAGAGCTGGCTTCAAAAGCACATTCAAAAGATCATTGGATTCTCACTAAGAGATGCCAAAGGCCAACTTAACGCTGGAACATGTCTCTGACACTGGTTCTGTCAGCAAAACCAAAATGCCCTCAAATCTAGCACAACAACGTGCATGGCAACTTCCGTTTCCTCTCAGTGGTGGAGACTTAAGAGATTCAGTTCTTAAAAGATTTCACAAGAGAGCCTCAGAAGAAGTTGAAGTTGTCCACCACAGACCATCTTCTCAAGGACTTTATGGTAATCTGGTCATGGATGACATTTGAACCCATTAGTCTGACAAAAGTTTGCTTTGGAAGGAATTCAAATCAATGAGCCAAAACTGATTTACATATAATATAACTACATTTGCATCAATTCCGTTGCAGCCATGTTCTGGCCCGCTGTCTAGAGGCTTCCTCACCAACCATGAAAGGACCAGCATTCTCTGGGCACAGACAATAAATCCTCCTTGGAAAAAGGCCGAGACATTGAAGTAATAGGACCATAACTTCTTCCTTTATGAGCTCAGGTAAAGACTTTGGTAAATACTCCTCCAAAAGAGGTAACCTTACCAGGACATGAGTACTACGTGAATGGATATGAAGGCCAACATTTTCTACAGGGAAAGGACTACCCTGGTCAGAGCACCACAGATTGTCCTGTACTAACATTTCATTACTTAGCTTTCATCTTAATCAGGTTCACTGAAGAGGTGAACAGTCAGTCTCTAGGCCTTCTTCATCCATAATGCTGAAAAAAACACAAGCTACTGCTTGTTCCTGTAGTGTTTTTATAAAATTGGCATCTGTTCCTTGGGATCCATACTTGAGAAACTCAGGAAAGCTACTTGGCTTTTACTACTCTGCAAAAGCACGCAGAGCTCAAACAAACAGTAAATTTGTATTGCCTCACTTTCACAAAGCATCATTCCATTGCACAACTCATACTCTTAACACTGGCATTTTCCAGATCCATCTATAAGTGGCACGCAGGAAATTCATACTGACACAGAGGGGTAAAATGGCACTTTTGTATAGCTACAGCACTGTAACTGTAGATAGGTGAGGTGTCTAGATGCTTTCAAAGTAAGAACAATTGAGGACTGCTAGAGAGGAATCTAGCAGAGGTATTTTAGAACTGAATCACTGGGTGAATGAATATTTCTAAGTGGGAGCACTGCTTTTCTAAAGGTTAAGCCTGCCAGTCACAGGATGCTGAGGGGCATTTACTTAAGTTGCACTGTTTATGTTATTTAAGAACTAATTACAACTCCTTGATTTTTGTTGGTGGATATAGTTTTAAACAAAATAAACATTTTCTAATAGCCTCCAACTTAATGATATTTTCCTTTTCTTTCTCTCTCTTTTGCCTTTTCTTTGTCAAGAACCAGATCTGGGGAAAATGTGCTTCCAAAGGATGGGGCGGGGGAAAGGGCAACAAAGAAAATGAAGAAAAGAACATCTTTCATTTTTCTGAGAGGTAACTGATAATAAAGCTGTCATAAAAATTTATGAAAATAACAAAAGGTGGAGGGTTTATTCTAATAAAAGCTCTATTGCCTTTCAACTTCTTCCAAGTAAAGTGATTGCAAAAATGAAACACGTGCAATTACCTATTTCTATATATACCTCCAGTGAGAATCAATGGGAAATCTCTCTCTGGAGAGAATCCCACTATTACACATAACTCCCTCCCCCAGCTCTTCTCACTTGTACTGTTTTACCCTTTTGCACAACACAAACAAGTTGCCGTCATTTCAAACAGCTAACCGCACACCCGCTCCTCATAGAGATCCCCCTCTTGCTTACCAGCCCCATCTGTGGTTCGGCTCAGGTCAGGAGTCACAATCTGGAACTTTGCCCAAGGTCTAATTATAACAACGTCCTCTTCCTCTGACAGGGTGTACGTGTTCATTTCTAAACCAGTTGGCCCAGTGACCAAACATAATTAAGCTAATGCAATTTTTCCGAGTCTTATCAGAAGGTTTAGCCACATGGGATGGGATCCACACTAACTGCCCACAAGGATCCTCTTTCAATAGCAGCTTTAAATCATTTCTTTAGTCTCAGTCTTTTCTTCATTCTCATCTCAGAACTTATAATTTTCATGCAAACATATCCTAAATAAGCAACATTCCACAAACAGTAAGACACCTGAAACAACTGCTATGCCAGCAGCTCTCCTGTGCAAGAGAGCTGATTATCATAGTTTTTACCTCACTGTCCTGTCCTTCACCACAGTGAACAGCAAAAGCACAACTATAATTAAAACAGAGAAAATCTCTTTTTCCAAAGGTGATGATACAAAAGTAAAGAAAGAGAAAGAACTCTGTGGGTTAACTAAACACATGCAGTCCTGCAAAACCAGTTTGCAACATAAGGAAGCATTAATGGAAAACACTGATGCGCTCACTTACAGAGCTGAATCTCTACTGATCATCAACAGACACACCATATAGGTAGATGTAACCACAGCTCTCACCTGAGTGGGAAGCATGGGACTACATATATGATGCAGAATCACTGTCTACACTGGTTTATTCTAACAGCAGAGGAAACAAAGTAATTCACTTCCATTTCCCCATAAATCTGTACCTTTCTCTGTGGCAGGATAAAACACATAAACGTGATGTATTGTCACAGAAGTAGAAAGAAACCTGGATTTGGACTGGTTTGGAACATAAGCCAACTCACCCCCCACCCCCAAATCCAAGTTAAGTCTCTATGTTTTTCAACTATTAAATAATAAACCACCAGAACTTCATGGTATTATAACAGCTACCTTCATCGTCACTTACTGATGATGAAATGGAGAAAACAAGCACCATGCTCAAAACTGTAAAAATATACACATTGGGTAAATCTAAACAGCTCCATACTGACCCTATGCTCAGTTCCCTGGACAACACTGCTTCTCCAGCACACAGATGGCGGAACTATGAGCTTCATGGCAGGTTCCAATTACCATGGGAATTTTCCATGTATGTCACATATAATGTGACAGATGTCAGATGCAATATAAGGTAATTGTAGCATGGGGGATGGGGAAAGGGGCAGGCAAGCAATCCATTTGTTGCATCTGCAGCAGTAACCCAACTCCTTTGGTTTGGATTTGTCACCATACTAAGGAGTTTCCTGATCTCCAGGGCACAAAACAGCAACAAAAGAACCAACTATTTAAAATCCACAAAGTTAAAACCTTTCTTTCAGGTGGGAGGGTCAACCTTCCTGAAGAGCCACCTGCCTACTGTGTTGGACAGGAAGGCATCAGACCCAAAACAGATCAACAGATCGCAGGAAAGAAAATCCTGGAAAAAGAACAGGGCCTTGTGCAGCGACAGCCACCCAGTCCCGGTGAGCCATGGCCCACACTTAATAGTTTCACCAGAAGAGAGAGCTCAGCTTGCAATGCACTGTGCATTTTGAAGCCAGTTCATGTCCCTCCCACAACACATAAAAAAAGGGTGCAGATCTGAAGGTGGAATAAGGACTTCGCAAGCCAGCCCAAGCACTCAGCTGCAGTCTGTTTTACACACCATCCCATCAAAACTGGGATGGTTGAGAATTTCAAAGCATTCCACAGACCTAAAGCTTGTTTCCTGCTATAGTATTATATCTTATTAATACTTTATTTAATTTTTATTCATTTATTTGCCGAGGAAATATGTCCTGAGATAAGAGAAAAGGCAAGGGCTATTTGAAGACTGTCAGGTGTAACTATACCCATGAACCTACGTAATGCAACGTGTCTGTCAAAAATCTGTTTATTTTTAATACTTTAAGGATGCTCGGGATGTGCTGAATGACTAATGATGGCTAATGTTAGTCTGTTAACGCCCACAAATCCAATACCTCTCACCTGATAACAGCTTATCAAGACAAAAAAAAGCTAAAGAACTTTAAGAGGCCTTTCCCTTTGGAAAGATTAATTTGCAACACTTTCTCTGTCTTCGCCTGGGAATGAGGGGAAAAAAATCCTACCAAAAAAACCAAACAAACCCAAAATCTGAACAACCAAAGAAAACAGAAAAAAAAAAAAAAAGATAGCAGCAGGTTCCTCATGTTCCTCCCAATCCATTTATCTATCCGAATTGTATTCATAGAACAACTATTTTAAAAGAACACAGCCAAATCAAGATTCAAAATACAAAGTAGAGAGAGAACAAAGCAGTTAGAGTCAGTATCATAAATCCGGCTACTAATCACGTTATTCCTTTACCCCTTTTTTCCACCTTTTAATCAAGTACAGATTAAGAATTTTATATACCTGACAGAGCTGACCGAACAATCCATTCATTCTTTTACTGGCTAAGAAGTTATTTTATTTTCACAAATCTATTAGTTTACTGAATTCACACAAAAATTTGCAGGGTCAAAACTAATCTGTCCTCCTAGATACCAAAAGCTGAGTCCTAACTATAATCTTGCATCTCATTTAGATGCAAGTAAAACTACACATCTTCAACATTTCTGAATGGTGATGTGACCACTGCAGCTGAAACTGCAAACCAAGTAAAACTCACAACTTAAGTGTTTATCTAGAATACAGATGTCCTTCATCTCCTCAGTGTCTAAGCATACAAGGTATTTGGCTAAGAGGGGAAGCAGAGATGTCCAACTAAACAGCAACTTTGGAGGCAGGAATACATTTTGCATAGTGCTTATTGTACCACAGGTTCCCATATTAATTTATCAATTCCACACTTAAGCAAACTTGCCTACAATTCAAACCTTCATGGTGGTGAATCCAACAGGATTGCCTACCCTTAAATACAAATAACCTTTCTGGTTTGAGTGCGGTAGTCTGCAGTACCATCTTTCTTTCCTTGCCCCCTCCCAGTTATTACTTCCAAGTTTTCTAGTGTTGCAGCACTGCAGTTTCAGTAACATCAGTCCAGAAAGTCTAGGCTGTTACCAAGGTTAATTTTCCTGTCTTCCTCACCATGAACCACATTTATTCTATTCATATACCTCACTAAAGATCGACCCATTCCCTTCTATTAAAAAAAAAAAAAAGGCAAAAAAAAAAAAAGCTTCTCATTCAGGCAGGGAAGAACGACACTTTCCAGTTCTAGCCTTAGTTCTCTCTCTCCTTTTCTATCAGCTTTGGTTTTATTCTCTACTTTTTTCACTGTTCCATTGCAATATCCTCACTTTCTTTCATGATAACTCTTAGACTTGGACTGGCTTCTAGTAGCCACTTCCTATGCCCCAAACTGCAAAACTCCTCTCTTTTTTTTAAGCAGATATTAAGGAGGAAAAAAAATCCTGAAGAGACAACTACTGCATGATAGAAGCTGTAAAGATTGCACCACAGTTTCTGTATGTTTTATTTTTGTTGTATTGTACTCCATTGTCTCAGCTGTGGCACTGAGGTTGTAGGTTCTCCGGTGCAGGGTCTTAGTTACCTGCTTAAATCAGTTATTGTACAGTGCCAAGTAGACTTATGGTACTATACAAATAGCAATAAAAAGAGTAGGTCAGCAAAAAGTAATCACCCAACTGGAATCTGGCCAGGACATGATGGTTCACACCCCAGTAATGATGCTGCTGTAGAGGCAGCATTTAGCAGTGTCTGCAAATCCAGTGTGGATAAATTTACACTTTATGAAATAATTGAATTTATGCAATGATTTCCCCTACCACAGCATTAGCTTCACTAGATGGGTTGGTTTGTTATATCATTGTTCTTCTTCAAACTGCTGTGATTGTAAGAGCTTCTGGGAAATACACTATATAAGAGCAAACATGGGGCAAGAAACCCCCAAACCCCACAGATGCCACTCCAGCAGCCAATCATAACTGATGGTAAGACCATCCAGCAGGACGTCTTTTCAAACACTCTCTACAATCCCCAGATTTTACTCCTGAAAGCAGTCAGGTGCTCAATATTTGGTTTTTAGGAGTTGCCAAGAATGTACTGTAATCTCAGGGCCATGAATGCAGGACAAGACTACAATCTAAGTTGTGTCTGTGCTACCTAACAGAATGGGTCTGAACTGCCTTTTCATCAAGCTATGGATCTAGACAGCAGAGCCCAGGCTAGACTCTCTGACTTTCTTTACTTTCTTTTGGTGGTGGGTACAATGCTGTGATGCAATTTCACAAAGAGAGTGCCTTGGAAGCTGGAGTGTGAGATGAAGACTTTATTCAATATAAGAATTCATAGACTGAAGATGAAATAGATCATGATGACATTAGTCAAGCCAACATACACATTGACAGCGAGAACCAGTACATTGCTCCTTGAGTTCTAATGCAGAAGACTATTTTGCCCTACAGGAAGATTAAAGACATTTCATACCTTAAGACCCATGCCTTTTATGTCATTGGTTTGAAACTGGTTGTAATGAGTCACGTCTGTCAGTTCTATCCATAAGACTAGGTCCCAAGGATGAGACATCCACACCCCAAAGCCAAGTCTTTGATCACCTCAAGAAAGAAGTCAAGGATAGAGTGATCTGGAGAACAAGCTGTCTCACTCAACCCTCTATGCCAAAAGACCAGGAATACTGGTAGGGCAGATTAGCACTAAAGCTTGGTTTAGGGACTTGAAATCTCTGCAATATTTCTATTGGGAAGAGTGGAGTTACAGTACAAGGGATGCCAATCCAGAGTTTCCCAGTAGCACTAAGAACTGCCACCTTCAAAAGAATGAACACACAAAAACCCATTACTAAGAGCGTCCCTGTCTTGTTTCAGTCATTGTAATTTTTCCATTCTGTCATTGCCCAATTATTTCCAGACATGATGTAACTATTTTGCCAGGGGATTTGGGAGTCAAAATGTTGCTGTTGTTGTCATCATTATCCTGGGTGCCTGAATTTTCCAGACAAAATAAGCAGCTGAGGGCATTAGAGTGCCTCTGCTGAGAGAGAAATAATCTGTAAGGACTGCCAGTGTGCTCCAAGAAAAACAAACAAATGGTAAAGGTCCAATTACATCTTCCCAAACTCCAGCTCATTTCCATGTGAAATGCTGTTTTCTTATTCAGACAATTAGTAGAAGAATGTTTCATCTGTTGTCTGATGTCATCACAGCATACAAAAATTTATTTCCATTCTAACACTGGGTTAAGGGCCACTACAGGACATTAAAACTCAGCTTGACTGGAAATATGTCTTGAATATAATCACTGGCAACTAGCCACAGATGTAGGTGTACAAGCGCTGTCTTTACTATTGACAGGCAAATCAATTACCTGTACCGGTAAAATTTTCCTGAAGTTCTCTTATTGGAAAAAGCAACTCAGTCTTTATAGAAAATGGGTATAACTGGGGAAAAACCCAACACAGACAACATTTGGACTTTTACATGTTTTCCATGGATGGTGCTGAATCTCTTCAAAACTAGTGTTCATCAATGCCACCTGGGAAAGCTAAGTTCCAGGCTGCAGACTTCCTACTTAGTGCTCCAGCCAAAGTACAGTGTATTTCTACATGTCACTGCAAACCTGTAAATAATAAAGATGGTGGTTCTCAGTTCAGTCCCATATACCGAAAAGCCACTGATGGGGATGACAGTTAAAAGGCTTCTTTAGTGAGTCACTAAATGGAAAAAAAAAAGTCACTAGACGCATCACAAAGGGAATAAGTCTTGGGATTTTGATGCTGTCTCCATCTTAGACATTGTTTCTGTAGGTCAAGGCATAGACAGGGTGAAAGTGTCATTGATTTTATATACCTATTTTTGAAGTTACTCGGATTATAGAGTTGTCGATTTGGCACCAAAAATAAACATAGAAAATGAAGTTAAGAAAAGGTCATATACAGCATTTTATTCCAGCATTTTTATTTTTGTTCAACATTCTGACAAGGGATACTCTGGGTTCAATGCCCTGAAACCTCAACATTACGCAAGTAGGTTTGGATTCCAAGCCAGCAGCTTGGTGAAATTGTTGAACTTTTAACCTAACGCATCTTCATGAAGAATGGACATTTGGAAAGAGTTCTGCTCAAGGATTTTGGATTGCTTTCTGTGTGTATTTTTAAGTGGCATCCAGATAAAATATATTTTCTGGCTGCTGTAATATTTACAGGAGGAGACTTTACACCAACACTGAAAGCTGGTTTCAGAGCCGTAACTTACTGCTTTAGGTTTTGGGGCTGTTAAGTGTTTCATGACATTAGGGTGAACAAGGCCTCATCTATATTAAGGTCAAATTCCACAGAGCTGATGCTCTGAGTGACACAGGTAGTGATCAATTATGAGGGTCTGAGAAGAAAGCGCTACCTAAAACCAGCCACCTTCTTTGCATGGTCAGTGGGTGCTTTTGGCCAACAGCAGTATGTTGCAAAGATTGCAGTAAAATGAGGGGCAGGGAGAACCTACCTAAAATACCCAAATGTGAGGATCTTCTCTACAAAGCGACGTACATCCATATAGTCTAGAGCATATCGTACACAAGTGTGTGGTGCCTCTGCCAATCGTTACCAACTCTATTCTACTGCCTTCTCTGGGCTGACAATAGCAAGTTCTCATCTCCCGGATTCTCATGGCATGAGGTCATATCCACGTCAAGGCCCTTTACTGTTCATGATTAAGAAAAGTTTAAGTACTGAAATATATGTAGAGAAGATTTCCTAGAACTGTAACTGACCAACACGCTGTTCTTCCCCAAGGATAGGTCATTTGCTTAAATGTATGCTCAGATACCCAAAGAAAACTGCAGAGAAGCTGCAGAGAGTGGATGTTTGGGCAGTCATCTCTGGACTTCCAAGTATCTACAGCAAGTCAATAGCCTGCTTGAAGATACAGCAAGTTCTTTCAGCTTCTGAGCACAAGCTACTCACATCTTGTTGATGAGGATTTGAGCACACTCCACAGAAAACCAGACTGCAGTAAAAAATTCCCTCAGCTCCCCACTACAGCTGCACACTACAATTAAAAAAAAAACAAAAACAAAAAAACCCCAAACAAACAACAAACCAACAAAAAATCCAACCCTGCTTCTAAACAGCCACTTGATCTGAGTGGGTACACAGTCCTTAGACATGATTCAAAAAGAAGGCCCATAGTATACAAATAGAACGAAAGTCTATCCCCTATAAGAAAGGGAACATCTTCTTTATCCCCTTAGGGCTGCAAACATTATTATTATATCCAGTGATGTATGTCTTTGAAGAACATGTACCAATATCACTGCTTGTTGTCTCTAGTTCTGTACAGCACTAATTTATTTTGATAGATTGTATAGGGCTTTATCCAAATCATCACCTGCTGCAGTTTGTTTTGTCTCACCCTTTGGAAGCATATTTAAAACTTACCTAAATCACTAATTTTTCTTGCATCTTATATCTTAAATTTATGGATAGAATACATACAAATAAAGACAGTAAGCAGTCATACATTGCCTCCTACAACAAGTTCAGGTCTTGGCTCTGCTGCCCTGGTCAGGCAGGGACATTTATAAGATAAATACATATTATGCAAGAATATCTCCCACTGCAAGAAAGACTGAAATTGCTGTAATCCCCATTTTCTACTTGCTGTAGAGAAGACACAGCCAACCAGTGTCAAAATCTTTCCAGTTACAAGAAGTAGCAGCAGCATTTGACCCTTCCCCTGCCCAGAAACCCATTTGAACAAGGAAGCACTATCAGTTTTCACTCAACGCTTTGCACCTACCTCCCAGCAAAATAAGTGGGAACCGCAAAATATCAGAAGCTCTGAAACATCAAGACCAACTATGTATTTGGACTAGATGGCAAGTCCAAGCAGAAATGTAACCCAACAATTTGCATGCAAGCTGCCAGCCTACCACTAATTTTTAACTATTGGCTGTTGGACCAGTAAATATGAAATAAAATGGTACTAACACTACTGAATCCCCACGTTTTACCTTTTTTTCCCCCCATAGTCATTAATATTACAAGCAAAGGGTCCACCACACTACAGTGGTGCCTGACAATGCTTAAAACAGAGAAAACTCTCCCTCTCCAAATCTCTGAAAAGAAGATAAACTAGCGGATGTATAAGGCAAAAACTGAGCCCACACCACTGAGACCCTCTTCAGGGTGACCTCTTTCCTAGTGCTTGTTCTGTCCATACCCTAACACAAGTCAAATGCAGCCTGTAAGAAGCATAGCTACTGCCCAGGAAATGTTCTTCGTGATGGGTTTACAGTGTATCAGCTATTAATCACAAAAAGCTCAACTGGCATAACCCCAGAATTAAACACATTAAGCAACACAAGTCTAGAGAGGGGAGTTGGTGTGAGAAGTAGTTTTAAGGAATGTTATTTTGTTTCCAAGAAAAAAAGCAGTTCTTTAGGCAGCAGCAAGTCCACAAGGTCTTAGAATATCCTGTTCATGCTGAGATTTCAAACACAGGCAAAAATTTTCTACATTTTTAAGAGGTCGTGCACGATAAGGAAACCATTCACGTCCTATAGGCCCTACTGATAACAGCACTAACTCTCCTTAATTCCGAGAGCACATTTCATATCCACATCAATATTGTGGGACACATATCCAGTATCCACTGGAATACTCCTACAGTAAGAGTTTCTCTCCATTTACACTGCAATAGCATGACTACATGGCAAACAGTTCTCAGTCATCAAATCCCAGCATGATGACCACCAAGTCACCTGTTTCCCAGAAAGCTGCTCACAGTAGAAGTGCCCTCCAAGGAAGCGATTTTCACAGCACCTCAGAAACCTCCATGCAAAAGAGGATGAAACATAACATTGCCCAAATGAAAAAAACAATAACAACAACAAACCTTTAGTACTGGGATTGGATCCACCTTGAGGAGCAGTTTTGTCTCGTTTATTTAATAGAGAGAAACCAACACTGAGAATATCTTGGAAATATCTCTGCCCCTTCTAACCAACCACTCCAGACCAATTAAAGTATTTCTCTAAGTTAGAAGGAGTGTCTCTAAGGACCAAAATTTGAGTTTAAGTTACTAAATAACTGAACAGAGGGAAACCACTTATCACAGGAAATGGAGCAAAGGGCAAGAGGAAAGATCAGTTTTCTAGCTGGAAGGATGCTGTACTCTGTGGGAGTACTATAGCAAGTCTCGTGCTGTGGAAGGACTTTGGTGTGGAGGTGATGCCAGTGGGTCACCCAGCCAACAGTTCAGTCAAGAAAATAAATTTATGCCTTTGTATTCAGTTCTTCAAATATTTATGCTGAGGTCACTCCAGAGGAAATCTCTTTCTCATCAGATACTAAGGGCCTTACATTCTGTAAAGCAAATTATTTCAGACCTTTGCCATGCAATCCCCCAAAAACCATATTTATGTAGGCAAAGTCAGCAGGAAAAGAAAAAAAAGAATAAAAAAAGGCACAAAGAAACATTTTATCCTTTTCTTCAGAAAGATATTGGAAGGTATACTCAAAATTCTGTTCAGCTTATCAAGGCAGTAATTCCAGGGTGAACATACTACTGGAATTAGGTTATAGACACTTTACAAGAGCCTTTCAGTCCTCAGATGAGTGAGCAACATACATTCCCTATACGGTTTCCTCTCCATGGGTATAACAGACTCCTATTAATTCTGACAGAAACACGTAACCTCGTAGGACAAGAGACCAACTCTTCCAAAGAGAACTCAGACTCAATTCATTTCTGGAATTGTGCCAGGTGGGCACCTGAGATATTTTTTTTTTTAGTCTTCAAAATATTTCATTTTCTCCAAAGGCCTTTTGAGCTGAATTTAGCAAAGTTAAAGTAGAGCATCCAAATCATCATTTCCTGACTCCTGGGGAATGTATTCCAAGTCATACGCAAACTTCAGGAGGCATCAGTATGAATGCCTCTTTTTAACTGCATTCACTCATGCAATTTCTATCATTAAAAAAGGGAGAGAAAATCTGATGGTGCTAGGAGCAGAGCTGGTAGACAAACGTTCTTCTTTTAGTAACTGAGATTTAAAAATGAATGGTTAGATTGAAGATAAAACACCTTTTCATTTGGGCTGTAAAAACGTTTTCTTCACTCCACTTCAAGAAGTGGGCAATGCAGTGAGGCAGAAAGCTAAATCTAAATTGGAGGTAATACCTCACACTGGAACATGAAAGCATACATGCGCTCGGTTAGTGTTGCATAGACCTCTTGCCAGGCTGGATGTACTCAAAAAAGGTTTAGTTTTCAACCTTAATCCTAACTCTGTGAAAGTGTCTGTTGACAGATTCAGAAAAGCAACACATGCTGTATGCCAGTAGTAGTTTTATGCTTCAGCTGCGCTTCCATGCTTCCCCTTAAACCTTGCTTGCCCAGGAATGCTCTTATATGCGGCTTATAACAGCTCAACCAGCTTGCCTCAAATTAGAAATAAAGTGAGGGCAGGGTTGTCATTGCTTCTGATATCACTAAGCAGAAGCTGCTCTCAAGCTGTGCAGAAAGTCAAAGCTGCCCTTTCTCTGTGTGCCCTGAGCAGAGTCTCTCCACCTTTACCAGACAGTGCCAGAGTGCAGAGCTGTGCATCATGGACTGCACTGCAACAACCTTCAGCTCTCTCCATTCTGCGCCCCCATCACCACCATCGGCAAAGACCTAGATGTAGTTTGCTCACTGTTCCTTCTCAGTCAGATTTTCAATGTGTCACAGAGCAGCAGTAGATAAGCAGTAATCACTCTGGAGAGGATAACTAACACAAGACATAGAGGGGAAAGTGACTTTAGATGCAGGCTTTTTCCTCCACTGCTTGAAGAACTTGTTGCGATATGCCAGTGTTCTGCATGTCTCTTAGCTGGTTTCAAATGAACATTTTATGTTCTTTTCTTACTTCTATTCACGAGTTCTCTTCACCAGCTATAGCTTTGGAGCCCACCAAACAAAATGCTTCTCACTTGCCTACCACTTCTGAGACAACCCCATGGAAATAAGCTAATGCGAGCACACTGACACTCAGGAGCTGCTCAACGACCACATAAGCTGTTCTGCATCAGCCACCCACAAATAACACACGTGCATTCACAACCCAAGGCACTGTCAGACAGTTGGTGAATAGTAAAACAATGTCCTCCTGTTCTGCTGGTCAGTTAAACTCCCACAGGTAACTCATGACTAAACATGTTAAAAATGGATAAGAGGTTTGGCTGGTAGAACATATACTTTAAGCTCAACTATTGAAATATGAGTCAAAATTCTAAGCCTCTTTCACTGCTTAGTCATATATCCCTGGTTTTCAATGCAAGGTGTTTCTACACAGTAAATGTTTCCAGACTCAGAAAACCAAACACACACATACCAATGCAGTTTTAAAAGAGAAAAACAAAAACAAAAGAAAACTTTCATGCAAGTCTTTTCTTCCCTATCTGAAAATAATGAAAGCCTCAGTCCAGACTTCTGCACTCTCTTTCAAACTCCACTGACTGCCATTGTGGCAAATACTCCACCTTAGTTCAAGCTCTCTGTCCCCTCTAGATAAAGCAAAATAAAAGGATTTGCAACCCGTCTCAGAAATAATCTGCTAGAAGGAATTCCCTTCCACCAGTTTTATTAGAACATTGAGAGCACGGGTTTTTGCAACACCTCTTTCCTATCTTCTTCCAGCCAAGGAAGTACTTCAGTAAGGAGATTTAAAGATAGAGGGCCTAAAACAAAGCTTTACTATGGTCCACATAGTCCACATAGATACATATCTAACTCACTTCCTTGTCCTCATTCCCACCACCAACCAGACCCAAAAACCCACAATGTTTTGATAAACACACCAAAAGTAGCTGGGAACGTAAGTATTAAAACATGTACAACAAGTTTATTTTATGCTGGTTTGTTTTATGGCTCTCCTCCAGTATTTCGGATGCACAGCCCCACTAGGGTCACAGTGCTAAAATTTTCCTTAAACAAGTCCCACTCGAAGGTCTAGGCCTGTTTTTTTCTCTCCATACCACCTGCATCCCAGCACTCCTGAAAGAAAATGGAATTTATCCAGTGCAGAAAAGAATAATGATGTGTATGTACATCTCTCTGTACTGAGTTGTCTCCTGGCTTGGCCGCAAGATGCCACGCCTTCCTTCATCAATGCAGTTTCCCAAGTAGTACGTGGGGAGGGGATCTGTACAAAGCTGCAAAGGTGACTAACCGCTTTGGCTCATCAGATCCAAAAGTTGGTGGGGATGCAATTTGAGAGTTTTGAAACAATGCTGATGCCCCATTTTATGTTCCAATCCATATTTTTCCAGTAAGAGGACATTAGAACCACATATTTTATTCTGTCCATCTCTGACAGGTAGAAAAAGTTAAAGTCCACATTTTTTTACCAGGCGCTAGAGGCTAATCTATATGAAATATATGGAACAAAAGGGAAAAAAAAAATGGTTGAAGGGAAGACAAAAAAAGAGAACATGGCCTTTAGCCTCACTGAAGAAAATTTGTATGTCTTTCTGAAGGAATGATGCTTCTTTCGTACACATATAAAGAGAGTTTTCTTTCTTTGCAAAGACTACAGTGTAAACCTAAAAACAAACAATCCCCAGAGTAACAAGAAAGATCTGACAGGTTTTCTTTATAAGGCAGCCTGAACAATTCTTGAAGCAGATAGTGGTGGGGTGAGCCATGACGCACCTTTCTTTCAGAAGTTGATCAACAAGTTCTGAGTAACTGGTAGAGGCAGAGAAAAAGAGAGAAAGAAAAGGAAAGTGTGAAACGATGAGTCAAAATATCTCCTTTAAGAAAAACATATAGTTTTGGTCTGCAAGGGGGATTAAAGACGACATTTAGAATGAACGTGTACTACCAAGAATCTTTTCCAGGGAAGGCCCAACTTCCTGGCCCCAGAAGCCACACGCTGAAAACTTTCACATGGTCAAGAGCCAAAAGACACACACCACACACCTTGTGGAGCTGAGGAAAGGGAAAGCGCTAGGAAGTGGTTCACAGGCTGGATATGACAATGGATCCTCATGACTGCTGCTGCTGCTTTTGAGATAAGGCTGGGCCAGGTACGTAGCCAGCTCTTAAGAAAATGCTGCAATATTGATCTCAGCAGTTGAGGTTTGAAGGGACCTCTTGAGACTGTCTAGTCCAACCCCCTTGCTCAAGCAGGGTCAGCTAGAGCAGGTTGCCCAGGACCATGTCCATTTAGGTTTTGAATATTTCCAAGGATGGACTCACAACTTCTCTGGGCAACCTGTGCCAGTGTTCAGCCACACTCACAGTGAAAAATTTGTTGTGTTCAGATGGAATTCCTTGTGCTTCAATTTATGCTCATTGCCTCTTGTCCTGTCACTGGGCACCACTGAGAAGAATGCGCCTTTCTTAAGCAAAGAGTCAAATTCCTCAAAAGTCCCCCGACCAGCAAAACCCCGGTCTATGCAAGCGTTTAGGGGACTTAACTTCTGTGTACAGATCTAGATTGGTTGCATGACGAGAGAATAATGCAGAAATTCTCTTATGAGCCAGCATCTGTTAATTACAGACAAGAACAAGCTGCAGAACAAAGATCCATGCATTGAAGAGGTATGTTAGAAATAAAAACACCAGTACCTTTTCCGATAAATCAAACTCACAGGCTCTCACACCACAAAAATTCACAGACAGGGTATGAATTGCCCAAAAAATAAAGACTCCTCATATTTGTAAAAGGCGAGCCTTCACAGATTGTTACTCCACTGCATTAGGCATCTGCCCCATCCCTTCTCAAAGCCAAATGTTAATGACAAGACAATTTTGTCATTAATATTAAAAGTTGTGATTCCCCAGACAATTTAATACCAATAGAAGCAGCCTTAAAAAAAAGCTCTTGACTGGTAACACTTATCAAACTACTGTTCCCAGTTCTAGTACCATCCACAGGGTAGACGCCGTCCTTGCATTAACATAGGCAGTGACAGTGACAAACACAATGGACCTGTAAGTCTACTGGTTCTCATACCAGGTAAGACCATTGCTATTGCCCTGGCCTGCTCCAAGGCATTCCCTAGATGTGCTAGTCTACAGTCTTATTACTTCATTGCTTGGGAATAAGTCTTCGTAACTGGAGATGATCCAAACTGAAAAAGAACCCTTGGGTTGGATTTGAATTCTCCAGAAGTTTAGGGCTTTGCAGAATTGTTCCTTTTGTATGCCTCAGCTGCTTGCACTGAAGTCAGTGGATGTTTGACCACTGATTTCTGTGGGAACAGGATGGGATTTTAGCCACAGCAGGACTGCTAACCACTACCATCTAGCATTTGCCCTTCAGAAGCTCTTCAGGGCAAATGCTTAGAAAGTAGTTGAATTCAGTTTTTGTAAGCAAAACCCCAGAAAAACCCTTTCCCAGAGGTCAAGCCCTGATCCCTGAGATCTGGGTGTAAGCTTTCTGGCAGGACTTCTCCTGAGCCTGTTGTGTGGAAGATAAGGAATTTGAATGATTTCCTGCTTAGCAGCATGTAGCTCCCCAAACATCTGATGGTTTATGTGCTAGGGACTGTCTCCACAGAAACCTGGCTAGAGACACCATGTTGCTGAAAATTACAGCTTTCCAGTAGCAAACAGCTCATCTTCACTCCCTCGCATTCCCCATCCTGTACTACTTTCTGACTTTATTCTGTTGCCTGTGGCTTTCCCAAAGTACACCAGGTACTGCACACCTCCCAGCCAGGTCTAAAGGAAAGGGTATTAACTCCCACACCAGTGCACCACGGCTGCAGATAAAGCCACTCCCCGTGGAATCCTGAAATCAAACACACTCTCCCAATTCACCAAAACACCATGTGCCAAGTGAGCATACACTTGGCCCCGACTTGCCACCCTCCCGCACTGCATACATTATCTATCAGATAAACCCCTGATAGAGCCCTCAGGTGATGTCTTTTTCATAACCATTTCAAAATCAGAAGGGCTTTCCCTCAAGACAGCTTGATTATTTTCTCTAAAGACATAAAAGACAGGGAAAAAACAAAAGCAACCCTTACATTTCAGGTTATCCTAAAACAGGGCTGCCTGCACCCCTATGCCAGAAAAAAAATGTAGCCCCCAAGGACTACGAACTGGGTGTTCTCTCTCTTCAGGCAATCCTTTGCCATGCAGCTGCTTGTTCTCTTCAGGACACTCGCCTGCTAGACTACACCCAGGAGATGCTGTGAGTAAGATTCCTTTCAACAAAATTGCCCAGCCTCCCTTGGGGCAAGGCCTATCACATGCAGTAGTTGAGCTTATCCAGCCATGTCCAAGTTGTAGCCTCATGGCATTAGTCCCTGAAGAGTAAGAAGGATTTGGTACAACACAGTTCTAAAGGCTTACCTGAAATGATGCCTGCAAAAACAGCTAGCCTGGCCTCTCCAAGTTGTATGTGGCCCTTCAGGGCATTCATTCAAAACAGGCATTAATTGAAGAGAACATCTCAATTAGTTGATGCTTTTTCTGTTCAACTGCACACCATAAAAGGAACATTTTACTATTTAGAGGAAACGCAGGAAATCCTTTCTCTAAATGCACTGATCTTATCAGTCTGCTTTGCAGCCTAGCCTTCTTCACCACTGTTGCTTATAAGAAGAGAATTATATATATAATCTGCAAACTTCACTTGCCACGCATGTAAAACATACGTTTGAATTTCAATGATTAGAATTTAATTTTAAAGAGAATTTGGCTCTTGCCATCAAGAGCAGATTTTCACAAAACTATCCAGCTTCCATTTCAGTGCAAAACAGGAGGCAAATTCCCAAAAAAAGTGCAGCTTATTGAAAAGAGCTGGTCAAAAGGAGAAAGAACTCTCTTGAAATAGAAAAAAAACTCATTTGGAAAAGAAGCAAGCTATTTTAGTGTTGGGAATTCTATAGATGCTTTTTGAGTTTGTTTTTTTTTAAAGGAAAAGAAAAAACAGAGACGTATCTCCTTTCACCAATATCTCTTCCCATTCTACTGAACCCAAAAGAAATAGATAGGATAAAGAAAATAATTTAGAAGAATGTATCACTGTTGATTGCATAGCATTCAGCAGCATTAAAAAAAAAAAAAAGAAGGAAGGAAATACTTACAAATAAATACATGCTTCTGGTGTGATTTATCTCAAATTTTGAAATATCCAGCTCTCATAAGAATGTGGAAACATTAGGGAAACTCTATGTTTTCTTCAAAATTTGGCAATTCAGAGAACAGACCTTTTCAGGGGAAAATCTCAATGCAAAAATTTGCAGGAGACATACTGAGCTCTTTTGAAAGTCTAACCACCAGTGTCAGTAAGGGAGATGAACGCTTACCAAGATCTAGTCTGTCTTCTCAGAACAGTCACCCAAACAGCCAAGTGATTATGCTCTCCAACTTCAGCACCTGTAGGCTGTTAGCAGCTGCGGTCCTTCAGCAACAGCAATCATTTAGCTGCTAGTTTGGTCAGGAATATGGAGTCCTGCTTTACCCCTGAGCTGCCTCATCCACTCTGAACAGGTAGTATAGCTCAACAGTAGGAGACAGAATAAACAAGACCCACTGGGCTAGTTGTCTTGTGCAACCTACAGGGGGAAAAGTAACAGCAGATCTCCATCCGACTTCCTGGACAAGCATGTGAAGCATGGATAGCAACTCAGCAATCAAGGATCCCTTCTTTTGCTGAGCGATTTTGAATGGTACAATGCTTGGGGAAAAAAAAAAAAATTAAAAAATCATAAATACAAATACATATGAATGCCCTATATCAATCATTACCAAAGGGACAGCAGAACAGGAATGTCCAGCTGTGTCTACAACCTGACAGGCTCCCTCTTAGGTCTGCTCAAACCTTCTCACTTTTCAATTCCCATTTCAAAAAACCAAGTAATACAAAAAAGAAACAACCCACAATTTTAAGGCACACTTGGAAGGTACTGCAGATTGGAACACAGGAAGCTAAGTGGCACCATGCGATGATAAGATAAAAACAACTCCGGAGGGTATTTCTATGTGTTAGCTGGGCAGCAAGTGAATACAGGCTGGAAGCATGAAGGATGTGAAAGGAGGTACTGTAAAACTCTGGCCTCAGGTTTATTTGGCTATCACTGGTCTCAGTGAGACTCACACTCACAAATCTGATAGACAATCTTATGAACTATAAAGCTGAAAGGGTTGTACCAATCAGTTAGTCTGACCTCATGCATAGCACAGGCCTCAAGACTGCCATAAATTAATTCCTGCCTGAAGTAGAATATAACTTTTCAATAGGCATCTCATTTGATTTAAAGATTTCCAGCAGCAGAAAAATCTACCACAACCCTCAGTAAACAGTCTCTCACTTTAGAAATTTGTGCGTCATCTGCCAAGTTTCAATTCCCAGAGCCTGGGCCCTGACTTACTTTTCCCAGATTGAAGACGCTATCACCAAATGTTCTCTGTATTGCTAATTATAAATGGTGATCAACAAGTCACCTTTTAAGCACTTCTATAAATAATTACAGGATAAGCTTTTGAGTCTCCTACATCAATAACCGGGATTAATCAACGTTAAATTCCATAACCTTCCATTTACTACCTCTGCAGCAATGTCACATGTACAATGGTCGCTTGAAAAACAGCTAGCTCTTGGATCGAAAGAGTTATTCGAGTTTAAAACAGAACAAGTTATGTCTCATGGCAACCTGGCAAGACACAAGGGTATCACAACAGAGGTATGAAGAGAATGACAGTCTGCTTAAGATCATACAGCAAGTAAGCGGCAGAGCCCAGAGTAATGCCAGTTAATTCTGATTTTAAATCCTGGTCCTTGTTCACAATGCCATCTTCCTGCACGACACAAGACAGAAGCTATTCTAAAAAGAAAACAGAAAAACCACATCCTGAAATCTCTCCAGATTTAGAGCAAGGTTTCTGAGCTATTTGCATGCAACTGAAAGTAATATAGAAAAAATCTTGCGATCTGCATAATAGCATCCTTCCTGATTATTTTGAGGCATAGAAAACATACCAAGCAAATGAAACTCTTAGGCCTGCATCCACAGCAGGCCCACTCACAGATTCTTGTTCTTTTGCAACTTCAGAGGTGCTTGGCAAGACCAGTTTCAGCAGCCTACTGAGGCTTTACTATTGATTTGATTTCTAAGAACTAAGTAGTCAACAAATTCTCTTAGTTCCAGTTGTAAGTCTGTCCCACAAATTCCAGTTTGCTAATGTAAACACCATTAAAAAAAAAACAAAAAACTTTAAAAACAAAATATTTGAAAGTCAGTTTCCCTTCTTTACTAGCTGCCAAGAGCAGAGTTCAGGGCTCTGTGCTTCTCGAGTTGATGAAATCATTAACACCTACAGCAGCGTCAGGAATGTAAGTCTGCCCTCAGGACTTGGTAAGTAATAAGAAACCGGTGTCAGTTTCACCTTTAAAAACCAGTTCCAAGTAATAAATTTCCAATTTCAGATCTGGATGGAAACCCAGCCCAAGCAGCATAGCAGAGGCACAATTCAGAGGACTTTGTTCAAAAGATATCAACACTGTGCCAGCAAGATGCTCGCAAAAACATTCAGAAGATGCCTATCATAAAATTATACCTTACTGCAAAATGCATCCAGCAGAGTGCGTGGAGACTTACTACCAAAAAAAGTGCACGACACTCACAGCACAGAAAACTTGATTCAATTTCTCTTTAGCCAGTCATTTTCTTGCAACACATGCCAGACCAAGACTTAGGGAGACCTTGTGTGGCGACATCAGGCAGCAGTCAGCCAGTCTGGAAGCTAGAGAGTCAGTGTGAATTACAGAGTCTGTATGCATTTAGCAACTTCAATAAAGGACCCCCTTTATATTCATTACAACACAGTTCTGTCTTTGCTACTACAAGGGGTACTACAGAGGAGGCATGAGCAGCTGCTCCTTGGAAGAGCCAAAGTCTTCTAATAGGATAAAAGTGGGGTGCAACCCTCTTTCCAGAAATGTGAGTCTCAAGCGCCCCACAGCACGTAGCGATAGTTTGTCGTGGCTCATCTTCCTCTTCCCTGAACACAGCACAGCAGACACCGTCCTATAGAAGCTGTACATGCCCCTTTCCATTTCACAGGGGAGGGAGCCATGACTGGAAGTTCAATACTATCCTCATGCCATTAATTTATGTAGGCCAGCCTAAGAAAAGCACAGCTGGCTTTCTAGTGCATCAAACCACTTAAACCAATGCTTCCCTGACTGTGACCTCCCATCCATGCCCCCTGGGGTTTAGGCCTGGAGCAAGAGATGCTGCATGGCCCCCTCTCTGCTACTTTCATGTTCCTCAGCTGAATTCACTCTTGTGTTATACGGCACAGGGGAAAATAAATACCACAACGATAACCTGCCATTGATTCTGTATACATTTCAAGCTCAAGGCAAACTCTCTCTATATCTTTCATCCCGTTAAGATGGGATGCTCAGAGCACCCTAACATGCCAAACATCCTGCAAGTTGCTGCACTTCTTTTGACCCTACCGCTACGTTTTGTTCCTCCCCGTAAACATACGTCAGATACCCTTCCTGAAAATACTCCCTCTGATGCATGGTTCAGTGCACTGTTGGCACCATATGCCAATCCTCCTGTAAAATTCACTTCCTTGTGTCCTACCAATAGCCCAAGAGTCCAGGATTCTCAGTCATTTCCTTTCCCTTGGATTAGCATCCAACGATGTCCTGTTTACATTTCAGGGCTGTGGTGGAAATAAACACCATAATGTCAGGACATTCCATCAGCAGGATTCCAGAGCAACCATGCTGGGTTGCAAGCAGGATGCTGAACCAAGTATGGTCTGACTTTTTATTTTATCTTCTTTCCTCTTCCTTATACTTCCATTACCTAACCAAAATACCAGAGGGCGCCTTCTAATGAGTCAGTCTGTGCAAGTAGTGAACATACTGGAAGGGTTTTACAATCGCGAAGTTACTAAATCAAGGGAATCAGCAAGTCAGCAAATAAACACAACAAACAAGGAAGGGGTACTGGATTACAAAAAGGATTTTATTTCTTTAGTAAACAGAATTTCAAAGCAACATAATCATCCCTCCATCCAGCAGATGACAAAATTGAGACATGGACAAGGCAAAGCCATTTCCATTGGATGGTTGTAAGGACTAAATTCTGCTGTCAACTATGGTAGCAGTAAAACTAAAGATAAGTCAAAATTAATTAATTTCAATTATTCTTAATTATATTTCACCTGCTTAAATAGAAATACTTGAATAATCAGAGGAGACATCACAAATGCATCTGCTATTAAATCTCAGCCAAGAGAGACTTCTTTTTAATTAAGTAGGTTATAAAATTTCCAGACTAGAAAACAGCCTGTTAGCAAATAGGCTGTCCTGTGGTATGATTAGAAACTCTATTTCTCACCCCAGCAATGTACGAACAAATGCTGTCTTCTCCATTCCAATCAGAATATTAAATGTAAACATTATGAAGAATGACCTCTCGAGACACACAAACTGGACGGCTACCAAAGACAGGCTGAATGCTCTGAAAGCAACATTTTTTATGATGCACTGGATCTCTCAGAATCAGAGAAAATAAAGAAAGGAAACATATACCAAGCTTGTATACTCTGTTTGTCCTACTGCAAAATCACTGTGCTGGACAATATTTTGTTGAGTGCCCAGTTCAATCTAGATTTCAAGTGTTGCCATTTTATACACAGTAAAGCTACTGTACAAGTATTGATCCTTGAGGAAATATAACTGGGAACCAGCAGACTGGGCTGTTGGAATGAATGCTTACTGTCTGGGATTAAACTGACATGGAAATGGCTCCCTAGCACTTGTGTAAGATTCTCATTTCCAAGCTGCAACCCAGGCTAGAGCTGTCTTTAAGACAGTTTTATACAATGCTTTAGTCCCACAGATATCTCATTTACTAGGAGTGATAGCCCTGAAGACTATCTGGAAACTCCAGCAAGTGTGATGACAGCTGCAACCTACCCCCTAAATAAAGCAAGGAAGAGAAGACCTGTGTCCCAGGCTTGCAGTGGTCTCCTTCCCCACTTGTAGGTGTCAGTTATTAGCCACTGTTCATCAAGTGGACTAGACCTGCCAGATGTCTCCATATGACAAGGACGCCTTTGAGAATCTGCCTCAGGTGCCACAATGCCAGGCAGAACATTTTCTGTTCTGTGAAATTTGTTCCAGAAGAAATGTATGGAAGCCTAAACCTCACCACATTTAGACCATGATGCAAGACTCACTTCTTTGTCCAAAACATAGCGTGAACTGTAGACTCAGAACCTCCTGGTGCTTTTCCATGAGCTGTATGTTGCTTTCTCCCTGTCCCTGAAGTTTACAAGCACATTGTTGGAGGCAGGTAGGGAGTACTGGTGCTCTTCCTCCCCCTGTTTGGGAAGCTGTTGATTTAAACCATGTGCACACAGTTGAGCCTCAACAAGGACATTACAAACGTATGTAATGATGTGATGGCTGCTGGCAATCAATGGAAAAAAAAAAAGGGGGGGGGGAGGAGTTCACCTGGTTTAGCCCTCTCCTAATGGACAAGCTTCCACATCACAAAACCAAATACTGCAGATACCACTAATCCCATCAATCAGCTATCTCCACAGAAAAGCCAAGCAGTGAATGGACAGACACTGACCAAGCCGCTGTCTCCCAAGATGCTTCTGCAGGACGCTGGAGTGAACTGCCAAGATAGGGTGTGAGGAAATTTGATGTATATTGCCCACGTTTTGCCTACCACTTTAGCCACTTTAACAAATAGTACACTAACTTTAAAAATAATCAGTGAGCCCAAGTTAAAAATAAAGTGCAAGCTGGCTTCCATGAGAAAGCAACTGAGCCAATGCCATTTATAGTAATTCAACGTGTCACTGAATAGCATCATTTTTATAAATACACTGAAAGCCGGACATGAAATAACTGGTTAACAGCTCCCTAATCACAAGGGCTTCCTCTGCTACACATTTTTCCTATTTATCCAATGGCTTCTGTTTTATATCTAGTTTGCTAATGGAAAGAGAGGAAGGGGGGGGGGGGGGGGGGGGGGGGGATGGAAATTGGCCTAAACTGATCCAGCAGATGCACAGAGCTGGGGCCTCAAACACTGGCTTCTTTTCTGTAGCCACCAAAGGGCGGTGGGGGAGAGACATTTCAGCAAAATTCTTTCTCTGCAGCAACTACCACAGAAACACATTTCCCTCTGTTTGGAGCCATTCAAAATAACTGCAGCTCAAATGCCAGAAGAATATTTTGTGCTTCCTGCATTCATAAGGAGACAGAGATGGGAAAATACTGAAGAAAGTATGGTGGTCTCAAAGCAGCAGTAGAAGTCTTTGAAAAAAAAAAAGTGCACTCTCATAAAGAAAGCGAAACAGAACTAGCCCCAAAATATTTGTCCTTTAATGATCCTAAACTGTTTTACAACCACGCATAGGAAATATATTATAAGACTGGCTCATCTTCTAGGCCATGGAGACCATTCAGATTTTTAGAACACCACTCTACACCCAATTTCTCACAACTGCCAGGAATCCCTTCGCAAGTGTGGATGTGTGCAGCACAAGCAGCTATCATAATTTCTCCATGTACTAAAATAAGCAAACAAAACTTCCCGAGATATGTTGACTTCTGTGTCTGCACTGCTTAGAAGGTAGGATGCCAAAGCACATTGGAGCCTGTGCACTTCCACAGTGGACATCCTGCCTTGTGTCACCAAATGGAAGGGGGCAGAGGATGGGAAGAGGCTTCACACTGTCACAAGACCATGAGGCCAGAAAAAAGGTGACGGATTCACCATCTACTCAAAAGTCCATCCATCTTTGCTCTGTCCACTTTAATTTTAAGCTGCTCCATAAATATGCAATGTTTTTAAGCTACAAAGGTGGAGGAGGAGGGCACTGTACATGCAAGCAGAATGTCATTGGGAGAGTTATCCAAACTCAAGTTGGCAGTAGAGGCAAGAAGCAAACACCTGCCTTGTGTTCTTTGTCCACGAGACCCTCAGCTTCAGTCAGCTGTTTCACTGTCTCCCCTGTTTCTGTACTGCAGTATTAGCCCCAGAAACAGGCATGTAAACCTCCTATGCTAACCAAGCTGCAAGCATTTTCACATCTACACCACGTCTACGTTACTGTGTCCTCGTAGTCCACCAGCAGCATCTAAGGGGATACAGTTTTCTGTGTTGTGATGACTTAGACTCATTTTCCAGTCATTTGTCAAAAATTTGTCTATCCAGAGGGGAAGGAAAGAGACTGGTGACAAACATGGGAGGGCTAGTGGCACTGAAACAATCGTACGTCTGTACTCACTGCAGCGTGGGCAGGTTCTAGCCCCTAACCTATATTTATAACTGCTTAGGGTAGCCTGTGCTTAACGCACATACAGGTCTGGGTCAAAGGCATTTCTCTCTGTGAGTAGTAGGAGTGAATTTGGGAAAAACTTTGGAATGCATCAGAAGAAACTGGGCTCTGAAGATCACTTCAGACTTAAACAAAAATAAACAACCAAAAAAAACCCCAACCCAAAAGATTTTATTCACCTCGTAGCTTTGATCCACTTTATGAAGCAGGCCATTTGTGGTTAAGTTTTCTATTTGCGCCATAAGGAATCCTGACAAAATAGGAGACAACCAAACTGGCTGCAGATTTACAAATGACTGACTGCAATACACGGCCTTTGCCACCAGTAGAGTAGGGAAAGGAGAAAGAAAAGCAAGAAGCAATTTTCACTGAAACCATAGCCACATGTGAGCCAGTTCTGTTCCTTCCGTCTTCCCCTTCCATCTCTCTGTCTCGTTTCACCACTTGCAGTCAGGGCACAGTGTTCACAGAAACAACCCAGCAGTTTTTTCTATAATCAATAATGCAGTACTTCAAAGAGTAGTTCCTCTCGTCTTGCTAAAGAGCGGGGGGGAAAACGCTACCCAAAGAGGTTAGTGTTGCTGGTCCAAATGCAGATGCCTTGCCTTGTGCTACATAAAGTCAGAGAAGATGATGGCCCAGCAGCAAACGCCTTGACATGCTGAGTGGGATTACAAACCAGGGCCTGCACTTTGTATGAAAAAGCAGCAAGCAGACTGCCAAGACCCCTCTTTAAATACATTTCAAAGTGGGTTATTGTGAGGAGTGTGAGCACTATGATCTCAGCTGCCAACAAGCACTTCTGCGGGAAGCAGTTTGCAAGCAGGAACTCATTCTCCCAACAATCCAGGCTTTGACCCATATTCATGCTGTGCAGTTAATCTAAGTGGAATTAGTGCTGGTGAAAGGGGCCATATGGACAGCCCTTGAGACAGAAATCTTATTTACCCACAGAAATTCCCCTGTGGCCAGCAGCATTGTAAGATACATCTTACATTCATGTGCCAAAGCCACGTGCACTTCTCTCCAGCTCCCTAAACAACTAATCCTGGACTATCCAATCTCAGCTTTCTGTGAGACTGCAGGGAAAGATTTTGCAATTCCTAGATTCACGCAAAGTAAACAGAAGAGTGACTGAAAAGCATTTTCATATAGCACACAGAACACCTATTAGTGTTTTCTGATTAGTGCCATGTTTGTCTGGGTCTGAACAGAGGACATCCAAGAACACATCTATTGGTATTCTGGTCCAATTACAAAATAAACACATTGTGTTATAACCAAAACGTGTTTTGCCATACTTGCTGGATACTATTTTCCTCCCTCTCTTCTCAGGCTACAGCTCCTTTAGCACTACTCCGGAATTGCTTAATAATGACAGACCAAAACTTCCAGTTAAGATCTCCTTTAGTTATTATGAGGATGAAAGCCACGAGAGGAACATAAAGCCAGCAAGGCAGAAGTTATGCCTGGACTTAGATCCTACTTTTCCTGGAAAGTGAGACTTATAACATAATTCCCCTGTGTCTTCACAAGGCACATGGATCGTGTCTACACAAACTTTGGAGGACTCCATGCATATTCCTCACATGCAAGATAGCAGCATATCACACAGCTGTCAGAGAAGCATCCCTTGTTAACATTCTTTAGCTTGTTTTATGAACTGAGATTTTGCAGAGGAGAAAAGCAAATAGAATAAGCTATCCAAAACCAGCACTATATGGTGGTATACGAGTAGAGACACAGGCAAAGATAGGTGCATCACAGATCCATGCAATGACAGAGTAAGCCAGAATATTTTTTCCTCTCAGTTAGATTATATGTGCTGGAACAACTATAGTAGCCCAGGACCCTTTCATTTCTGAAAAGGCAACGGCAGATGTTGTTAAGAGAACTGCAGGTGGATTCACTGTTGTTCAGCAAGTGTTAGCAGAAACAACATCTGGCTCCCTTACTTGTATTTATCTAAGTTTTCAAATGGAAATATTCCTTATTTAATTACTTTCTAGCCACCCTACACAAGGCATCCCACACACACTCCTCTGGTGGATTCTTCTACAGGAGTGCAGGTTGAAGTATTACAGCATTGCCTTTCAGAATCGTATGCTTTCATGCTAACCACTGAAATTCTGGATTGACCACCACTGACAGGCACTGAGGCAATTCAGAAGGTCATTGCTGCAGACATCCTCAAACTACCAGGCAAGCATAGAACAAGTACATAATGTCACCAGCAGAACAGGTACAGCTTCAAAGACAAGCAGAAAGCCTCACTGCTTTCCCGTATCCTGTCATCCCTGACCACCATCTTTGCATGATGAGAGCACATTAGTCTTTCAAAAGAGCATGAGGAGAGAGCAGAGGCAACGTTATATCTTGAGCCTATCTCTGGATGAAGATATGCTTATGTTTGCATCCCATTGCCCTGTTGCACATTTTGGAGCAAGACTACTCGGGCTTCATTTGCCCCTGGCATCCACAGTCAGAGAGGGCTGTATGTTTGAGGAGATAGGGTAGGGATTCATTTGTGGCATGTCTGCCTTCAGCCCTGGGAAATGAGGCTGGCACAATATTCACTTCCACCATCCTACTGAACTTAGGGGTAAACTGCAATTCAGTACTGAATGAAAAACATTTTTCCCCAGGAAGCTGGAAGCCAGCAAGTGTTTACTTTGGAGCTAAACCCTCTGTTCCACCAACGCAGTGTGTTGTAACAGTTATGCACCAGGACAGTCTTCTTCAATAGAAAGTGTTTGGGGAACTCACAAAAAAGACTTGTCCAGCCTGAAATCCCACTTGGACAAGGCTCATGAAACACTAGTCCTTTCTCTCTCCAAGTGGTAAAACAGTGTTAACATCTCTTACATAAAAGACAATCCCAGTCCTGCTTTTGCTTCTTAAACTAGTACTGTTCCCACAAATTCTCCTGTATCAGATCCTCAGCTTGTTTATACTGAAAGTTCCTTGGAGCAGTGGCAGCTTCTCCTTTTATTCCTCATTGGAGCTTAGCTACAAAGAATAACAGTCAAATCTGCATTGGCAACATCTTCTATGGTCAGGCATCAAGCCCAGAGAAAGTGTCAGAAATTCTCTGACCTTAAATATATTCTCCTATGCTTGCCCTGTGTTCTCAGTTACAGCCATTGTTCACCTCAGATGGATGAGTTTGCCTTTGAATCCATTGATTATGATCACATAGTCATAGCAACGCCTTCCCAAAGTACTGCTAATACCGGACCACTCGGAATACCTCAAACCAGGACAGGTATCACAGTGAAGAAGTGGATAATGGGATGAACAAATTCAATTCATACCAAGTACTAGACACCCAGTTCACCAAACCAGACTAGCACTGCTACTTATTGGTAACAGTATCTACACAGACAAGGTTTTATGCTACGAGGTCCTCCGTTCCAAGAATCTAAACACTGTAATACAGAGGATTAATGTTCAGGAGATAATTTGCTTCATACACTAACTCAGCTCTAAGCTTCATGCTTTATGGATAAATGCACAGCCCACATTCCCCAGCACCCGATGGAAAGATATTCCTGTAAAACAGAGGTCAGAATGGACCATCATGATCATCAAACCTGACCTGGTGTAGAACACAAACTGCAGAATCTCACCTAACAACTTCTCACCCACTATCTCTCATAGAGGTGGAAACAGAGCTGTCACTGCATGGTATATTTATTATTTTTTTTCTGACTCCCATCTACAAAAGGCCGGGAGATGTCTCTTAACAGCCAAAGACACTTCATCAAATCATGTTTGATAATCACTCAAATTCTGGATCAAGCTTTCCACTTGACCCTCCTTACCCAAGGATCAGTAAATGCTTTACCAGCATCAGTGAATTTAGTCTCAGGTCATGGCTTAAAGGAGTTCTCTTTCCCCTGTTTCACAGATAAAGAAACAGAATTAGAAATCAGAAAACTACAACTACAGCAGGATTTGTAGAGCTACAAACAGAACTTAAGTCTCCTAACTTTGAAGATCAGCCCCATTTTTGGAACAGCGGTTTCCTTTAAATTAACCAGGTAATGCAGAAAACTAATCCTTTTTTTTTTTTTTTTTTTCATTGTTTTTCATAGGACAGTCCAGAAGGGACAACAATAATCACATCCTTTGACGTCCACTATACCAAACAGCAGCAATGAAAGTTTGCCCCCCCAAGTGCCTTCTCATGTCCTTCCCCAAAACCCAGAATTTGTCCATCACTGAAACAGGTTATAGAATTTCACCCAGTAATATTTACAATGGTGAGGCAGGACTGCTCAGTTATAGAGAAAGTAGCATATCTTTTAGCGTGGGACACTACAGCTTCTAGCCGTGAAAGGAGAAACAAGATCCAAGCAGTCAAGCTAGGGTTGTTTGGTTTTTTTCTTTCAGAGGCAGGGGATTGGGGTGAAGCAGTGAGCTGAAAGGAGAAAAAAAAAAAAAAAAAAAAAAAGAAAAA
>VFFE01007028.1:1160275-1244013 GCA_008921705.1 Burhinus oedicnemus | reverse complement strand
TTTTTTTTTTTTTTTTTTTTTTTTTTTTTTTTTTTTTAAAGAAGGAAAAGTGGCAATTTTACCAAAATTGAATTAAAACATGAAGACTGAGACCCTGAAATGTATGTAGAAGCTTTAATCACAGGACAACCATCCTCCAAGAGAAATCTTGGGAATCTGTGTTCCTGTGAACACCAGCAGAGTCAAAACCACAGTGAGGTCATTTGATGATTGTGGAAGAAGACAGAGGCTTCTTCAGGCTCTTATCCAGTTTGCGTGCACTGTATTAATAACCTGGGACTTCTGTCATTCATAATGCAATCCAGTCATTTCTGATAAGAACAGGGGAGGATTATGTACATTTCGCTGCATATAACAGCATCAACTGAGGGGCTTTGAAGTGACGCTGTGGGTCTTGGATGGCTTCTTTATGCTTTTAAGCCACTGGCTGCTTCAATTGGAGCCTAAACAGTGCTTTTGTGTGATGTGTCTTCCTTCATAGACATTAATTATTTTCTAGAGCTTCCTAGACCATCTAGTGTAACAAAGGATTGGAAATGTGAACAGCTACTCTGCCTGCTCAGTGCTGCTACAAATCTAAGATTTTCAATGACCCTAAACCCACAGAACCTATCTTCTCCAGTTTTCCAAAGCTGTGCCACAGGATCCATGTCCTGATCCTCCAACTTCTAACCCACCAACAGAACAACAGGAGTCTCAGGCATTAAAGCAGCATTCAGCAGGCGCCACCGGAATTCCAGGCAGAGAATTAAAAGCTGGTTTTGCTTTGTAGTGACAAGAAATTATTCCAGCTAACAAATGTTCTGCAGCAGGAAGAGACAATGACTTTGTCATCTCTATCAAGTCTGAACAGGCAAGAAACTCCCAACAGAAATCAATGTTACGGAACTCTACCACTGACAAATATTGCTATGTCTTAAGCCCTGGGCTGGCAACGTAATATTAGACTGGCATGCCTGAGGAAGCTGGGAAGAAAGGGTTCTCTGAAGCTATGACTCCTCATTGTCAAACCAGCTAAAGGATGATAGTTATTCATCAATCAACACTTTTTCCAGCCACACAGTTTTGGTGGGTTGTTTTATTGGTGGGTTTTGGGGGCTTAGACTGAAAGCAAAAAGAAACAGTGCATTGCTTCAAACACTGAGAAACAAAATGCACCAAATAATACCTATGCCAATCTTGCAGGTCTGCTATTGGTAACTCCTGCTGCTCCATCAGGGTTAAAGTGCCACCAAAATGTTCAGGTAAAAGTGCAAACTGACAACAGGTATTCTTTCCTAAATATATTTAGTCACATGCATAGAGATGAAAAGAACACATTATCAAGGGACTGAGAGCAACTCCAAATACAAGAACAGTTTTATCAGATTCTCCAACTTGATGCATTGGTCTCAATCACACAAGCAGCACTTTCATTTGCTTTGTCCCCTAAGCAAAGCTCAGTTAAAGAGGACAACTCCCTTTTATTCCAAAGCCTGTGTACTGCAAGGAATTCAGACAATTTTTCAAGCTCAGATGCCACAGGAGAAGGGGAATGATCCCTGGGTCATGCTATTTTTAATGCCCGTCTCCCTGGCATGTCATCACTTCCATGCCACTTCTACAGAGGATGGCAGCTTTGGAACAGCTTCAGTGGAGAAGATATGAAAGCCATATTAAAAAAACTGTAATTAGTGGGTTCTTACTGTGAAAAGTGTGAAGTTGCAGTCTTTTCTCAAGACCTCTGCGTTTAGAGGTGCAATGGAAAGGGATGGTCAAAATGTTCACTGTTACTGGTGAGTACTGCAAGAATCATGGACAAGCATCATAACAAAACATCCAAGAATTTAAAGTCCTGTATAAAGACACCAGTGCACTGCTGAAACTGTTTCACTTTCACTCAGTTCAGTTATACGCTGTTCATGATCTTTGCTATCATGGGGGAAAGAGGGAAGGAGGAGGAAGAGAGAGAAGAGAAGGGTGGGAAAAAACGCAACTTCCGACTATCCGGGAGTTTGGTAAAGGCTTAAGGAAGTTTTTGTCTTTTGAAGGATTTCTTAGCACTGGGACATGAAAAGAAGAAAAAATCTGCACAGGAATAAAGATATTCAGAAGAAGAAAAGAACAAGTCTAGAGACCCATTTGTAATCCTTAAAGTTTACCAGAATCAGACACTGAATACAAATGAAAGACCTGTTCATCCTGATACAAAAAAGACATTTTCTCAAGTGAGAACAATTAATCACTGGAACAACCTCCCCAGGGATGGGGTAGAGTCCCCATCACTGGAGGTTTTCAAGATGCCAACTGGACAGGGTACTAGATAATCTTATCTAGGCTCCCTTTCCCATAAAAGGTTGGATCAGACGATTTTCCAAGGTCCCTTCCAATTTGGGCTGTTTTATGAGTCTATGACCACTCAACTAAGGATTTGGTTAAACCAACTGAGGTTTAACATCCAGCTGAGCGCATCCTAGATTCTACCTCCTGAAGAACCACCTATATGGACCAAGATTGCCAAAAAGATATGCAGCTGATTTTTTTACCATTGTTAGGATTTCAACGTGACATTTGTCCAGTAGTAACACCAAAGCTACTTCACAGTGACCATAGGACTGGTTGGGTATTAATGTCTGTGCTCATGTCCATGCTCTTTCAGCTTTATCGCTATTGGGTTTGGATTCTCTACTTTCAGGACAATAGTATCTGTATTACTGTGATTTTTAATTGTACAGCTGGAACCAAACAAGCAGACTGGTTATTTCATCTTTTGCTTTCCAATTACCAGTCTTTAAGTCTAGACCACTGAAGTTTATGCAGAACACCCATTTGTTCTGCTGACCTCTAGGGACTTACTTCTAACCCTCCTCCATACATTTCCTGCTATGTCAACAGAGAAGCTGAGACAGCTTGAGTCATTAGATGAATGGGTTAGTGTTGGTGAATGCTAACTAGGCTAATGCAGAGGAGTTATACCACAGTTGACCATAGCCCTTCATGCCTCTGAAGCTTCAGGGTACAAAGAGGCACATAGATACAGGTACACCGAGGAACTGAGGTACAGGAAGAACAAGAGACTCTTCATGCAGAGTAAAAGCAAGGAAATATGAAGACAGACATGAAGTGTCCCCCCAAAAGGACAGTGAGGTATTTTTAAACCTACTTGCTATATGACAAATTATGGTTATTTCTAGCTTTAATGAAAGGTCCAATTGTGGCACATGAAGCCATGGCCTTCTAACTTTAACTTAGGTTTCTTGGATAAAACAGCACTGAGGGATCACAGCAGAGCCTTTTGTAGAAGCTATCTAAGCCTGCTTAGAAGTCAGGTTACTTACCCAGGTGGCTAACATGTTCTCAAGTTCAAGACACTTGCAGCTTTAATGCCACTGATTTCTAAGCTCCCCAGACTAATGTTAGCTTAGGTCTGTCTGTGTACATCATGCATTTGCTGTCCTAAACAGTGGTGCAAAAATACTACACTGGCAAGTTGCTGTTGCTTTCCATAACTTAATTTCATCAGCTAACATGCATACTAATGGTGAGAGATGGAAGAAAAGGAGACTGTAAGGTATTCAGTACTGTACCTGTCATGGCATAGAATCAACTTGTGTTGCCTCTGTACAGTGGCAGGAATATCATTTCACAGAGAAGTGCTATGTCACCAAATTAATGGGTTGTTTGTAAAGTACTTCAGGATGAAAAGTTAATGGCCAAGAGTAAGACTACTGTTTATGTTATAGCAATGTTCACTAGAGCAAGTGCCTGTTTAAATCATCAAGCTTTGTAAATTCATCCACTCAAGTGATGCTGTCAGAAGCTCTTTTTTATTCAACTCATTCTCAGTGGGACATCAAAGCAGTGCTATTTCTCAGCTATTGTATCACAGACTGCCTTAGAATTAAGAGCTCACATTAAGAGAGGACTGTCTCAAAAGGTGACATGTGAAGGGGTATTTTGTTCCTGTGGAATAATGAACTTCTGGAAAATCTATACTATTCCTCTACATGGAAGGTTGCAATAGGAGGCCAGAATGCACAAACAGATAAGTGTAAGCTGGGAAAAACGTCATATGGGGAAGAAAACGAAGAAAGGTGATAACGGAAGACTAACCAAAGCAAAAAATTCTGGGAGGACAAATATTTCAAGAGGGCCCAATCAGAAGGTCAATGTGGAAAACCAAAAATCAGTAGCCATTCAAGTTCAGATGAAGGACAACCCCTGGAAAAGAACAGCCAGCTGAAAGTACAGAATGACACCAAAGACAAAAGACAAACCATAAGGAAATGACAGTCAGAGTCAGTCAGGGACCTGACTCAAGAGATAACGGTCCAGAGAAAAACATGCATGAGATGAATGTGTATTTTAAGGCTGTAAAAGTCAGACAAGCACAGTTATCTGAGAAGGCTGTGGTACTACTCAGAGGTAGAGCTCTCAAAGACCCTTCTCCCACTACTTGGCAGGGAATCTGACACCTGTGAAACTTCAGCAGCAGGTAGCTCAAGACAAAAACACCATAAAGGCAAGATGATATCTGTGACATGACAAAGTAAAAATCTACTTCAAGATTTTTTGGAAGCAACAGAGAACTTGAGGACACTTTAAATTGTTTAAATTGTTTCTCTACGACTACCTGAAAGGAGGTTGTAGAGTGGGCAAGTCATGCCTGACAAACTTGGTGGCCTTCTATGACGGGGTTACAGCGTTGGTGGATAAGGGAAGAGCAACAGATGTCATCTACCTGGACCTGTGCAAAGTGTTTGACACTGTTCTGCATGACATCCTGGTCTCTAAACTGGAGAGACATGAATTTGATGGATGGACCACTCCGTGGATAAGGAACTAACTGGATGGCCACACTCAAAGAGTTGTGGTCAATGGGTTGATGTCCAAGTAGCGACCAGTGACGAGTGGCGTTCCTCAGGGGTCTGTATTGGGACCAGCACTATTTAACATCTTTGTCAGCAACATGGACAGTGGGATTGAGTACACCCTCAGTAAGTTTGTCAATGACACCAAGCTGTGTGGCGCAGTCAACATGCTGGAGGGGAGGAATGCCATCCAGAGGGACCTGGACAGGCTTGAGAGGTGGACTTGTGCCAACCTCATGAAGTTCAATAAGGCCAAGTGCAAGGTCCTGCACATGGGTCAGGGCAATCCCAAGCACAAATACAGGCTAGGCAGAGAATGGATCCAGAGCAGCTCTGAGGAGAAGGACTTGAGGGTGTCAGAGGTTGACAAGCTCAACATGAGCGAGCAATGTGTGCTTGCAGCCCAGAAGGCCAACCACATCCTGGGCTGCATCAAAGGAAGCATGGCCAGCAGGTCAAGGGAGGTGATTCTGCTCTTCTACTCTGCTCTCCCGAGACCCCACCTGGAATACTGTGTCCAGCTCTGGGGCCCCCAGCATAAGGAGGACATGGACCTGTTGGAGCGGGTCCAGAGGAGGGCCACAAAGGTGATCAGAGGGTTAGAGCACCTCAGCTATGAGGACAGGCTGAGAGAGTTGGGGTTGTTCAGCCTGCAGAAGAGAAGGCTCCAGGGACACCTTATAGCAGCCTTCCAGTATCTGAAGGGGGCCTACAAGAAAGCTGGGGAAGGACTTTTTACAAGGGCATGCAGTGATAGGACAAGGGGTAATGGCTTCAAACTGGAGGAGGGTAGATTTGGATTAGATGTCAGGAAGAAATTTTTCACTCTGAGGGTAGTGAGGCACTGGAACAGGTTGCCCAGGGAAGCTGTGTATGCCTCATCCCTGGAAGTGTTCAAGGCCAGGCTGGATGGGGCTTTGATCAGCCTGGTCTGCTGGGAGGTGTCCTTGCTCATGGCAGGGGGGTTGGAACTAGGTGATGTTTAAGGTCCCTTCCAACCTAAACCATTCTATGATTCATTCTATGATTTGAAGAGGTTAGGTAATTGTACAAGAACTGTAAGGAGGGAGAGCTTGTATATCTCTCTGTGTGTATATGTGCACGTGCACATGTGTATCCATCCAAGATAAAAGTGAGGATGAGTGAAAGTTTGCCATGGATGAATTTGAATCTCCTAACCTAAACACACAATCTTACCATCACATAAAAGAATTAGGAAGGGAGCTTTCAAATTCATTCACCATTTCTATTGCTGAATTATATTTCTTTCATCCTAGGGACTCCGCCTAATTTGATGGATTGGGTCCACCAGTTTAAGCCTACCCACTCTTGCAGGGAAAGAGGAGACAGAGAAACAAATGTTAGCAGACCGTCACATTTGGAAAATACCACATGCATCTGTGACATGTAGGTTCAAGATGACTAGCCCCCCAAAAGATGATTACATAGAATTCAATCTCACTGACTGAGAAAGAATAAACTTTCAGAGAAGCCAGAATACAGGTGCTGGCACCAACCCTGATGAGGTCTGGATCCCACCCAGAATAGTTAGGTGATTCACCAAAGTTAGGCAGCAAGTCAGTCTTCAGAATCACACACTGCTCTTCCATACCGCACAGACAAGCACAGAGGATATACTTAATGAACCAAAAATCCAAGTAACCCATCCTCTGCTCTAACTGGTAAACTATATTCCCTCCTACCTTATCGCAAAGCCAAGAATACAGTCAGCAAGTCAGGATTCCCAAGTCCCTCTGCTATTCTCTTGAAGAACAACTAGAGAGTGCAGCAATGCATAGTTTCTTCTGCAAGTTACATTGGAAAGGTAAGAGTGGAGTACCATCTGTTACTCATTATGATCTCTGTCTGCATAAAAGAACACGTTCATAATTAAATTATAATTATGTTTGAAGTTAAAACACGGGGGAAGGAAGAAGAGTTGCGTTGGGGCTGTGCAAAGGAACTGGGAAAAGACAGATCTTTTTCCTCAGGTTGGGCCCAGAGATGCCACTAAGATATTTACTTATTTGTAAGAAAGGGTAAAGTACCATCAATTTTCACTTCTCTGGTTACATAACACACCCAGAATCGGACTGTGTTCAGACAGGTTGGGCAGGGTATAGTTCGTGCTGATAAAGAAAAGACCCAGTAAACATTGCCCAGAAAGTGGCACTGCAGCCTGCCTCAGGAAAGCTGAGCTCCATTTAAAACCACTTAAAAAGGAAACTCTCTACAAATTAAGACTTGGTAATAAGCAAAAAAAGATCAGAGGCAGAACTACATACTGATTATGAGAGAACTTAATTAAGGAAATTGTACCCATCTGCACAATGCCGAAATGGCAACGTGTTCATTTCCAGAACTACCAATATTCCAACTTCACAAGGAAAATCAGAATAGTGCCCAGGCTAAAGCCAGTTTCATAACCTAACAGTGATGTGTATGTATATTCCGGATCTTTGTCTTATATATTAAGCATATACTGCAAGCTCAGGGTTCCTTGTAGAAATATTTTCAAGCAAAAGCAAGGTCTGAGTGTCAGAAACACATACTTGATCAAGAAGATAATCATCTTGAAACGGCTAAACTTCAATCTTGCATAACAAATAGTCAGAACAAAGTCAGTGGCAAAGCTCTAAAGCCTATCAGTAGAACCAGATTTTCACCAGCTTTGTTTGACTGCCAACTCTTTCCTTAGCCACCATGAACAGATTCCACCTAACTGTGAAATTCAATTGTGTTTAAGAGGAATAATCTTTATATAGCACACATTAAATAAAGTCCTGCACAAGATCCACTAAGAGATTTTTCCTACCTCCACGCCTGATAACAGCTGTGGCCATTCTGACTACAGATTTAGCATTGACTGCTGTCAATAAGTCAAGGACAATCCTGCCTTTTACATTACAAATATTAAATGCTTTTGGTGTTGTTATGAGGAAGCACATCAGAAGTGACCACGCAGTCAGCTGTGCACAAAGCTCCCATGAATATATCTCAAACACACAATGGGGCAAGATAACAAGAGGTGGATGGACAAAAACATTTTAGCAACAGGTCCTCATTCAGAATGGGAAGATACCCATTGAACAGGAGGACGAAAATCACCTGGAAACTAAATCTCAAGTTGCTAATATTAGAGAGCCCTCCCCCCAAAAAAACCAAACAACCCAGTCTAAAAAAAGTGCTATTAAAAACATCATTGTGACTGAAAGCCTCTTTTAACAATGAAACATTCATAACAATCTCTTTTGACTATTTAACTAGCCTTTCAATTTAAAGCACTATGTCTTGATTTGGTGAATGGAGATGCTGTTCTTTTTAAAACAAACCATCAGGTTCTTGTTCAGGCTACATCAAGGCTACGTATCAAGAACTAGATGGTCAAAAAAAAAAAACCAACCAAAACCCATCAACAAAACCAAACAAAAATAAAAGCCACAACAAAAAACTTTCATTATATGGGGACCTCTTTAATTAAAAAGTATTTGTTTTCTGCTCAGACCAGACTACCCTTCTTCCTCGTATCATTGCTTAAACCACCTACTGTATTACTTTTCAAAAGAGACTCTCCTTTCCCCAGCATTAGTGCTGCTGTACGCCTAGGAGCTTTCAGGTATGTCTTTTCTTCCTGGAAGTGTTGCCCCATTGGAAAAGGATAATTTTGGTCATTTGCCTTGGCCTTCTGAATGAATGGCAATTGTGAGATACAGACAAACAACCAAAATGCATTTGTAAGTGAGCCTTACAGCACCGGGCACAGTATGCTCAGTGTATCACAAATGTATATATTTACTAAGAAATTAGAGAAAACACAGGAGGAATTCTCAGCATCAGGCCCTCAAAGTTAGAACCTATTAAATGTATTCGATATCACATTTGCCAGGGAGGGGTGAGTGTTGGGGCAGAAGGTAATAGTGAAGAATTTTGTCATTCCTGCAAGCTGAATCCAGCCATTTTTTTCCTTCTATGGACATTATATTGCCTTTTAAAAGCACATTTATTTCTGTCTCTGACTGTCCTGTATGAACCCTCTCCCCAGGATTCTGGAGGGAGAAAGTACAACTAATCCTGAGCAAGGAACTCTAACAAGAATCACCAGCAGAACTCAGAGAGCAACCTTTGCTTGTCATGACCCGCTTTTTCAGTTTCTGTGCAATAAGTGAGGAGCCAAAAAGAGAGAACAGTCAGGGACTGTTTATTGACATTTGATTAGAGTCCCCAGGAAGAGTCCCACATTTGGGTGGGTGGCTGAACTTCAGCCTCCTAAGTCCTTGCGAGTACTGACTAAGCACCAACAGCATAGGGACCCTCGTCTTTTTTAGTGTCCTGAGAACTCCTTCAGCACCTACTGCCAGCACACGGTGCTTGAAGAGTCCTCACTGTGCCTTTTGGACTCAGCCACGGGAGCTGCATGGAACTTGCGTTACCTCCATGGGAGAAGGAGTGCCTGGGTAACACAAGGAGCCCGGTTAGGCATCCTCATCCAATTCTGTCACACATTTCCAATGAGAGAACAGAAGTATAGGTATAGTACAATTAATGTCACCTCTCCTTCATCTTGGGAGATGACCATAAAATGCAATCAGAGCATAAGGATATAATCCAAGTCCAGAAATGGAAAGATTTTCAACCAGCCTATTTTCTTACATAAGTAAGGCCCATCATTACCATTCATATTTTATAAATGAACAAAGGACCAACAAGTAACTACAAGGACTTATCGTAAAACAGAAGAGTATGCTGGGCTCTGAAAAATCTACTAGGCGCAGGGCACCTCCAGCTAGCTCTACTGACTCTATGCGGGCACTGACTGGAGACATACTGTACCTGTAAGCTTAGACTCTTCCTGCTGGAGATCATTAGGATGGAAGAGAAAAGAAAGACTGGTTCTGCTTCTTTGCACACAGTCAAACAAAGGCAATTTAATACATATTTACTTATGGTCATCAGAGCATCGGCATCTCATGCAATGAATGATTAAGACTGTTCAAACAGATCTGTTGGAGGAGAGAAATGACAGTTACTTTGAACTACTGATCAGTGAACAAGTCCCAAATATTCTTTTGCACCAGTCCCAGGCATCTTCATTCCAGGAGGATTCCAGAGCTATCTCACTTGGTAAACTCCCGGCAGAGACAGCATACAAACAGCGCACGATGCAGCAAGCTGCCATATCTGTGTGTGCATACCTCTTAACCGCAGAAGCAGTGGAAACAATAAAACAGGGCATAGAGGAAAAATTGCTTGGGTAGAGCTATACTACCTACAGTCCTGCTGAACTTCAAAAATGTATTGCAACACCTTTTTCCTGGAGTGTAGTTGCTCTACTTAGAACTGGGTGAGAAATGTTTTTTTCCCTGCCTTTGCATCATTTGGGGGGGGGGGGGGGGAAAAAAAAAAAAAAAAAAAAAAAAAAAGGCGTTCTAATTTCTTTGTTAATTAAAAATAACTCAACATGCAGAAAAGTACAGACACCAACTTTAGAAGAGCTCAGAACCACCGTATTCTCCTTAAGCTGATGGATCCAAACATAAGTCCCGCTATTCTCACACTATCTGCTCTAATCCAGGAGCCAGGTCTTTTGTTCTGGTTCTCCCTCCTCTCCACCCTTTGTCCTCCTGCCCCAAAATTCCACCCTAAACCTCAGTTTGACTGAGTCTGGTACTTCCCTGCAAAAAGTCCTGGTTTTGACATGCTCTGTTAAATAAAAAGCTGTCTTATAAAAGACATCCACACACCTCAATCATATAATTTTAAGATCAGTAGCATGCTGATAAGTATAGTATAAAATACAGTAGTATGCTGAATGGATATACACTTTTTCTACTGAGTTTAAGTGCACTTGAGAAATCTTGTAAATGATGCCATTGAGCACTGCCCAGAGAGGGAAGCAGCATGGGAACATATCAAGGTCACAGCAAACCTTACTCAGTTCTCTCTCCCCTCCATGCCCGCCCTCAACTGCAGCTTAGCGTGGGATCCTGACAGCGGGAGGTTCCCACTACAGGCCTTTGGCTTCATCTCTCCGTCAGCCCTGGACTCTCAGCTCTTCTCAGGGACTCTCCACATGCTCTGAAGAAGAAAGATCCCAGGCATTCGTCTGGGGCTCTGGGAGCCGCTTGCCTCATTCCTTCTGAGGAAACAGCTGGAAAGCTGCCCTCAAAAACTCATTTGCGAGCTGCATTCCCTCCAAAAGTTTTATCAGCTGGCTCACTTCAAGCAGGTTTTACAGAGGGATGGGAGAGCTGGACTGGATCAACGCCTTTGCCTATCCCAGGCACCAGATCCTCAGACCCAAGTCATTCTTCACAAAGTCCCCAGTGAAAGGTTTTTACAGATGCAAAAACATGCAGGCCACTTTCTCCTTCTCCCCATCTCACCTTCCTGGCCCCAGAGTTACCAGAAAGTTACACACATTCTCTGCCGATCTAGTAAAATGTGAATAACCACCTTTTCCTGCTTCTGTCTGTCTGAGAACTCACTGGGAAGACTAAAAAGCTCTCAGGACTAAAGAATTTATCAAACCAAGGCACAACGACACAGATGAAGAACATTGCAAAGAGAAGCACAATTTTAATTACCTTCCCTTCTTAGGAAAAACAGAAGGAGAGAAAGTCAAGAATCCTCTCAGATCACAGGAGGATTTTAAGAAAGGGGAAGAAGTATTAAAGTTAAGGACCAGTGTTGGCACAAAACCAAATGGGCATGAACTGGCTATGAACAAATTTAGTTTGGAAATTAGAAGCAGATTTCTAAACACCAGAAGAGTGAGGTTTTTGAATGGCTTCCCAATAGGAAACAACACGAGCAAAAGCTGTTTAATTTTGAGACAGAGATTGATAAACTTACAAAGGGAATCCTGCAACATAATTTCCTGCAATTATAGACATGCTGTACTCCGTGACTCAGGAGGTCTCTTTCAGCCTTGCACACCTCATCCTCTGCTGAGCTAAGACAGGATAAGTAAACAAAATCCAGAGATGAAGTGCAATAGAACCAGAATATTAGAAGGGCAGCTAGGATAAGGGTGAGTCTGCTTTCCTTGTTAAGCAAATGTATGGGGGGGTTTTGAGTGGAATTTATCCACCTGTAGAGACTTTGGTATTTTCAGGTAAAAATTTGGATCATAAGAGAAGACTGAATCAGTAATGAAGTTCTATATATCTACGGCCACCTGCAGTGAACAGTATGGAGGTGAACCCTTCCACCTATCATGCGATCATTAGACTAGACTGTGAGAAGTTATCTTCACAACCTGCATCTAGGGGTTAAAGCTGTCAAAGGAACTGTAAAAAGGGGTAGATAAGTGAGAAAATTAAAACAGCAAATCGTTCAGGAAGAATCCAAGTTAAACAAAGAAGTTTTATAGCTGTGAAATGTATGGATGGGTATAGAATCACCTGTCTTTTTCAGACTTAACTGAACTTTTACTGAAAAGAAGTCTCTGAAACCATTAAAAAGAGTCAGCAGGGAGAAATCTATTCACATTCTATTTATATGTTGAAAAACCCAGGATAATACCACCCTATTCTACACACAGAAGAAAAAGCAAAACGCATGAAGCTGAAAAAGCACGAAAAATATAGTACTGTAACATAAGAAGTCATCTGTGAACTCTCCTGTAGCACATCAAACATGAGGTATTCATTCATTCCCACAAATGGAGTCAGAGTTGATCTATAAGCTGCAGCTCTGTATTACACATTTCAGTTTCATGCATTTAAGCCAGACAAACATTCCCAGGGGATTGAAAGAACCCGCTACAGTGAGTTATGGTTCTATTTTGGATCATATCACAGCATAACAAATCACAGTTTCAGACACTGGGATAAGGGGCTCAATAAACCAAGTAGCATGATAACTTCATGTACATCCCTTCCACACATGCAGCCATCTGTGGAATCAAACCCACCTAAGGCCCTTCAAACTGTACAGCTACAGAGCAATGATGACTCTCATACCTACATGTGTCCATATACCATTATTCATCCAAATATATATTCTTAAATACACATCGTTTACTACATACTGTTGTATAGCTGTAGCTATCTAACCCTGTCCACACACAACAAGACTGTTTACCAGATCTGATCCCTCATTTGAGGAAACAGAAGAGAACATAAGTTTTTAATGCAGGAAGTTCTTTTGGTGCTGCTGGTTTGTTCCAGTAGTTTTTCAGCGGTGCTCTATACAAAGTGGTCCTCAGAAGCAGAGTCACTTGACCTATTTGGTAGCCCACCAATTCCCTGTGACTTCTGTCCGCAAGAAATTCTGAGTACTGAGAATGACGCACTGGTTCCCTGCTGGTCTAGCACATTTTTAGAGTCAAAGTGGTTTCTGAATTAAGTAAATTTTTAGAAGAAAAAAAAAAAAACAAAAAACAAACAAACCAAAACAAACCAGCACAACTTAAAGGTTGGATTGGAAAAACAGCCATATTGCAAGTACCTTGTACTGGAACTCCAGTCGTGCTGATCTTTGCTCTGGTTCCCAAAGAAATAATGTTAAAACATGCAAGGGCATTAAAAAAAAAGGTTTTCTTAATAAAGCTTCTTACAGCACCCTGTGCAGATTAGCAAATCTTTCTGAAATATGGAAAGACTCTTGTTAACCACTGAGTAAAGATGAGAGACAAGACTTTCAAGAGAGTTCAAATATTGCTGAGGTACAAGATGCTATATTTTCCTAAAGAATTTTGCACATTAGATGCCTGACTATTAATGTCATTTGGTTCTCAGGCTGAGAAACTGAAAATGTAACTCTGAGCTATTTTGACTGTCTGGGCCTTGGGACATGAAGGAAGTCAAAGTAGCAAGCATGAGCATAAGTCTCCAAACCCTGACAGTCACACTTTCTTGTTCTCTCTCTGTTGTGCTCAAAGTCAAACCTCTACAGTAGCTGCCTTCTTTCCAGCTAATTAAGCAGTCTTTAAAAGATAAATGAAACCAGGAAAAATAATTTGGCTGGAGTATATTTTCATTTTTCCATTTTAATTTCACCTACAAGTCAGCCACCTTAAGGATGACACTGGATGGTTGGCAAAAGCACAACATTATTGACTAAAACCTAACATCACTAGAACTCATTATTTGTTCCTGGGTATTTTCTTAAGTGGGGAAAAAAAAAAAAAAGCTTGTTCAGTATAAAGAAATCCCTGAAAGGCTTCCAACCCAAACACTCTACAGTATTAGACGATGAAAGAACTGTTAGCGAAGTGAACAAGAAACAGGAAGTTGGAACTACCTGGCCAAGTTTCACTCTATAACCTGAGTAATGTGCAATTAAAAAATAACCAGCACAAAGAGTGAAAAACAGCTTCCAGTACAAATATATACTTTTATGACCAAGTGCTCTATAGACAGAAATCAAAGATTTTTTTTCTAAAGAATATGATTAAAAGACAGTTACTGTTTAAATCTCAGGAAAAAACACATATACAAACATGAAAATACAAAGTTTGCATAATGTTTAAAACTAGTACCTCTTTTTTTTTAAATACAACATCCTGACAAAAAGCTTAGTCTGTGCTAAAGTTATTACACATCCTTGTAGGTACCACCACAACCTCTGTGCCACCGTCATATATAGTCCCTCTGTCCCACCTTTCAGTCTGACAGGAAGTGTCTGCAGTTCACAGTCACTGACTTCTAGATGAGCTTAACGCAAAAGCCCTCATGCAACTTTCCAAAGGGCCTCTCAATCAGGCAAAGAATGCAGAGCCTAAAAACTCAGGGCTTGTGTAATGCAAGTGGAGTACTGAAAAACCACATCGGGTCATTGAATGATTCAGAGGGCTGGTAATGGGATACAGTATGTCCTTCCACCAGGTCACTAGGCTGAAACCATTCTGGATAACAAACAAAAACTATTCCTATTTGACGGCTGCTCATGTTAAATTCATTGATCGAGGCTGTCCTGATAAGCAAGCAAGTTTGCCACAGTATTATTTATCACTTGAAACAAAAAAATCACAAGGACTTCTGTTGGCATAACCTAAACAGATTACAGAAGAAGACATCCCAAATCTAACTTGTTGGCAATCTGACAATGCTGGCCAAAGAAATGAAGTTGAACAGAGAGATGCTGAACTTCAGTTTTGATCCTCTGACTGGACCAAAATGGACAGCTAGAGAGCAGCACTGGGGAAGCTGACTCAGCCATGGTCCAAGGCATCCCTTGTTTTGTGGCTGAACAAAGGGACTGCGGTCTTCCAGGGCTGTCAGCTTAACAGCTTTCACCCCAACTAAATTAATTTTGCCTTCTTAAAATGAAAACAAAAGAAATCCAACTCACCGATGAAGCTGTCCAAGATTCTGGAAAGATAATAATCTTTCAGCTTACTGGGATCTGCGCTTAATAGATAGATGTGGGTGCCAAGACATAGTTCAGCCCCAGCTGCCAGTGCACCTTTCTGTTCAAGCAAACGCAGCTTCCTGCCTTTTAGCATACACAAATTTGTCACATTTAATCAAGTTACTGTTCATTTTACTAAAGTATCAAATTGCCAGAAAAATGTTTTGTTTGCCTATCAAAAGATAAAATTGAGCCTTTAGTTTGTTTTCTTCAAAGCAACCAACAAAAAATTACCTTTGTGGTGCAAACACTGAAGCTTTTACTTTATTTTGGGTCTGTTTCAGCTGCAGTAACATGTATTAAAAAAAAAAAAAATCATCCATCCATCCATCCATCCATCCCCTGCATCTTTAAGTCCTGTACCTGAAAGTGTATGATAAGGCCAAGCCTGCTGTCAAAGGCACAAGCTGTCAACACGAGAGTTAAGCACTAGTGTAGGCATGCACATACATGCGCTTGCACACACACAGTATTTATAAAACTGCCGCTGTAAGGGATTTGGGGTTTATTTTTTAATTAACTGAAAATGATAACACAAGAGCTTTTCATCTGGCATGAGCTTGGGTTTCATCAGCTGCTGGAAAAGATTCTCTTGGAGAAATGAAATTACAGTGTTTCTCCATGTACTTTCCACAGATTTCAAAATAAACACAGCTATATGATCATGCCAGTTAACAGACAGATGTAGGTAAAGTTACAGGTCTTGATACATCTAGAAAGAGGCTGCAGAGCTAGACACACAATCTGGCTAACACATCATATTGGCTAAATGACAGAACACCCAGTTAAAAAAACCCACGAAGCACAAGTGAAAAAAACTGGGAAGGGCAGTTGCAAAGGGAGCCCTTAGCCTACCTGCTGCACCTGGGTATTATGTTATACGCCACATGGCATAAAAGACAGTTCATTATTTGATGCTCCTTCTGCTCATCCATATTTCTCCCCCGTCAAGTTTCTCAAATAGAACAATGCATGAGAGCAGGAAACTAAAAATGATGCACACGAAGACTTCAGAATCGCTTTTGCTCTATGCTCCGCTTCAAAAGTCAGCAGTCGCACTGTGAATCAGTTACCCCCCTGCCCCTCCCAAAAAGGACAGTTTTACAAGATGGTAAGCAACAGCCCTGAGTATAACTTATCCTTCCCAATGAAGGCACTGAGAAGTGCAGCTCATACTAAATAACAGCACCACCAGCTGCAACTTTGTCTTTTCTTCTCATATGGAATGTTTGCAATCCATGGTCTCTTGAACTTGCCTGATTATAAAAAAGGAAGGAGGGATCTCAGCAGGGCCTTTTTTGGCCCCTAGGAATCTAAAAATTCCTACCTCTTTTCCCCATTTCATGCTCCAAAACACCTCAACTCGATACATACTTTTGCTAAGTGCTCAGCAGATGATTTCACAGGTTTCAGGGTGTAGCAAAAAGAACAAAAGGGATTTCACCATTGCTTTGATTTACTGGCTGGCAAGGTCAGTGCAGTATTTAAATGTGATTATTTAATGATATATTAGGTCACTACCATGTTTTTGTAAGTATAATTAAACTGGTAGAGTGCCTAAAAGTTTTTTAAAGACTTCTTGTTCATTATTTTTTACATTTAAGAAATAATACTCTCAATAATGCATTGAAATTAAAGAGAGATTGAAGTTTTCCAAGGATTCTGATGAATCTGGTTAAGAAGAAAAGAACTTTGGAACTACAGATAAGAAAAAGGAACAGCTCAGTCATCAACTGTCTCAGACACAAGATGACAGCTGTACATATGTGAAGATGGAAATAAATTAATTCCTTGGAGGATGCTCATGCACATAAGCATTGGCAGATCTGATGTAGTCTGTCTGAAAGAGTCGGGACTAGCTGCATACAGGTATCTACTCCACTGAAATTATTCCTTGGGGAACACATTCCTGCAATAATTCCTTTCCATCTCCACCTTCAGAGCTATTAAATCTTATTTACTTTCCTTCACCTTCTCTGCAAGTCAACATTTTTTGATGTTGCACAGGACAATGACTTGAGAGGTCTCCACTTATACTGATAAACATATCTCTTGTGTAATGGAAAATGTGGCATTCCAAACGATTGCAAAAGTAGAGACAGGCAAATAAATCAGACATAAACCCACATCTATCACTGTTCATTGTAAAAAATTGTCTACAAAATCAGTTATCAAAGGACAAGGCAGGTTACTACGCTATCAGCACAGTGAGTCTTTGATATGAAACTGAGGTTTTAAGTTGGGATCCTGCTTCTGTTATATAAAGCAAAAAGAGGCTTTACCTACAACAGAGAACAAGGCCAAATACAACTCAGCTATGTGAGCATCACAAGCCTTCATAACCTGTGGTAACATACTACACGAAGCCAGAAACATTCTTACAGAAAGGATTTTGCAGTAGGTTTCATCAAGTAGACTATGATAAGATGCTCAAAGATGATTTAACAAGAACCTGAAGCTCTGCAAAACAATGACCAAAACTGATAATATTAGAAACCAAACTGTTGGTAATTTGTTGAGTAACAATGTCTTGCTCTGGCTAGACTCAATCAGCAGAGTTACTGTCAGTGTAAGCAAGTAATAGACAAGCACTCCAAATGGCAGGCACAGAATTTATAGCACCACCAACATTGTAAGTATCTACTGGCAGGTAAAAAGAGAAGTCTCTAATGAAAGAAGATATTCAAGGAAGCTCCGTTTCTTTAACTTGGCATAAATATAGGTGGAGGATTTCTTCACATTTTAAATATCACACACATATGTCATACCAAGCTAATGTTTTAGAGACTCTGCAGGAGTTAACTGTATGACCTCAGCATCGGCCATGGACAGACTTACAGTGCGGATGCTCAGGTACAAAGTAACTCAAAGAAAAACACTCAGGAGTGAAATAAAACACATACTAAAGTGAATTTCCAAACAACACAGTAAAAATAGGATCAGGCACATCAAACTGTCTCTTCCATTTGTGAAACAAAGGTTTTAATTTGAAATACAGACAAGCAGGAGAACTGAACTGAAATCACTTCAACTACCATATTAAACATGTCATGCAGACAAATGAAATAGATGGGGAGATGCAACTGATAAGAGCTCAGCCGAACATCAGTGATGGCGGAAGAGATACACTTTCAGTGAATAAATTAGCCTCCTACCAAGACAAGCATCTGCTAGGGTTAAATGTGTCTCAGATGTCTGATAGCTCTGTCATTCTCAGTGAACTTGCTCCGCTGCCCAGGGGTCCAGCATGTCCTGCACAACACACGGGGGACAGCTGAGTAATCCCATCAAGTAGTCTGCTTGAAGGAAAGTAAAAAAGATTCCTCAATAAGTTACTGAAGCAGCAGTCAGACATCTGACTAGTTGAGACATGAACTGAAGAGGGAAATCTTTCCTCTGATCCAGTAAATTATTTCAAAGGGCCATTTGTACCTGGATATGTAACGAACCCTAAGAACTATAAAAAAAATCATTATTTTTTTCCTGAAAAACTAATGTCCCAAGGATGCACTGCCTCACAATAACTTTTTTACTGTCTCTTGACGGCAAGAAAGTTGACTTCTGCTCACATAGGCCACTGATTCAGCAGAGGTACTAACTGTCTAAACTTTTCAATGAGGTGTAATTGGGAGTCTGAAAGACTGCGTTGCATATGGTCATTCAGTTCTTTTAATCTGCTTTGCCCAGCATGGCTCACATTAAGGACTCAAAACCTGCAAATCTTTCCACTCCACTGCAAGTGATTTGTAAGTAATAGGAATAAAGCCAGAGAGAAACATCTTGTTGTTCAAGGCACAACCAAAGCCCCAGGTCACACATCAAGTTCTAATAGAGGTTGTATCAGACGAGAACTTGACAGCTCTGATCCTTCTCTACTCACAACAGAACTGCAGTAATTAAAATAATACCTTCATTCCTTTTAAAGCCTTTGATTCAAGGAAACCCAAATTCCTACTTCCACAAAGCAGCAGAATATTATTATACACACCAGGGTACGCATAAGCAAGTATACACACACAGAGGTAAGGACAGTCTGTTACTGTATTCTCTAACTCTTCATTATATATGGGTAGAACATGGCACAATTATCAGCCTCTTGTCTGAGACTGGAAAGAGACAGAAATCCTGGGATTTCTATAAAGCTGTATGCCTGCCTGAACGTGCCTCTCTCCCTTTCCCCAAACTACTTGACAATATGTGGTTCGGTCATTAGGGTTTACAGGTCTTAATATTCAGCTTATAGATCTCCAACCTCTTCTACACATCTGTGCTGGATACAAAGGATATGTTCTCATATCAGATGTCTAACTACAGCCTGCAAGTTGATCAACACTGAGCGAGAGTTCTTCCTCATGTCCTACACCATTACAGAAGTAACGATTCTGTCAAGAGATTCCACACTTTCCCTCCTCTTCTTTATCCAGACTGACCCCACAACACATTACAGAAAAGATAATAGGATCATAAGCAGGATCTAATTTTTAGCGCTGATCAACAGAATTTATCATTTTCTTTATAACCCAGACCATCACTTAAAAAACAAACAAAAAAACTACCCCCACATCTTAAGGGAACAAAAATTAAAAACATTGACTGCTCTAACTGGATGCTATGTACTGTAGCTTTCTGTATGTGTGAACAATTTCTGTTTGAATTGTTTAAAACCTCTTATCTCTACTCGAATTTTCACTTGAATTTTTACCAACTCCCCGTTTCAGGGCTATGCCAGATGCAGCAACAGCGCCCTCTGTCCGATGCAGAGAAAGTGGCATTTAATGCCTCTGCTCTTCCAGAGCTGCCAATGTATTTAGTTCAATTTAAACAAACATACACATTTGCTCGGCAATACTTTGACACCCAGATTTCCCCCGATAACACAGTTTTTAAAAGACTCTTATTCCTCCTGCACACATCCCAGTGCGTTTTAAAACTGCTTAACACGAGATTTTACTCTGGAAAAGTAAATGACAAGTCACTTGAAACTTTTTGAAGGTCTTTTTTTCAAATCTCCCTCTTTAATCATCTCTGCAAGAAAAGCCCATTACAACCCTTACCAGCTTTCTTTCCCCCCACATACAAAAGCACTTGCTAGTTGCCCCTTCCCCACTCCTGCCGCAAAGTGTCAATGTGGAAAGAGGGTTTCAAAATAGGAGCACAAACATTGACAAATCCTCAAAGTTTTTTTTTACACTTTTGCCTCCATGTTTTCCCAGCTGCTTTGCTTAGAAGACAACAAAAAAAAAAAAAAAATGGCCTGCAAAAAAAATTACAAGCTAAGAGACTGGAAAACTGCAGCCCAAGGAGGAGGATGTAACTTTAGTTTGACTTACCAATTTTATCCAGCTGTGTATTTTCCTACTTGCTTTTTACAGCAGCTGAGCTCAGTGCTCAGGAACGTCCACCCCGTGTCAGGGAGCCAGGCAGAGCGCTGATCCCCACGCTGGATGCTGCTGAACGAGCGGAGCTGGGGTGGCGGCGGCGGCTGCTGCTGCGGCTGCTGCTGCGGCTGCTGCTGCTGCTGCGGCTGCTGCTGCGGCTGCTGCGGCTGCTGCGTGCGCTCGCTCGGACCCAGATCAGGAACTGCTTCCCATTCCCCAGCCCCGCTCCAGCGCTGCAGGCTTCGGGAGGCAGGGCCGGCCCCTGCTACTGTGCTGCACTTTCTTAAAGGGACAAGCTCCGGCCTGGCAGGAGCGCGCAGGCGAAGCGGGAGCTACCGGGGCTGCCCGGGGCGGCGTCTGGAGCCGCAGCGGCGGGAGGGGCAGGCTCACCGCCTCCAAGCCGGGCGATACACATCGCAATGCGAGACGGCTTCCTACGTGCCTTGGGAGCAAGAACAACGCTCTTCTACGCAGGCTTTCATTCGAGGCTTTCAGGTGTTGGGGGTTGGGTTTTTTTGTTTTCCTTTGGCTTCCTTCACACCCTCCGCAACGTAGGTGGGAATTATTACACGGCGAAGGAGGAGGCAACAGCGGCAGAGGCCCGCGATTCTCTGGACCGTGGGCGCAGGGTCCCATCTGCGGTGGGGACCCCAGTGGGGTGCGGTGCAGTGCATCCACTCCAACCCTGTGCTCTGTGCTCTACACTGTGGCACGCCATCCCCAGTGGCATTAGGATTAGGGATATCCCCTGGCAACTCGGATCATTTTGATCTTAAAAGATTTTTTTATTCCCTGTAATGGAGAGGATATGACTTAACTAAACAAAAAGCCCTCATTTTGCAGTTTTTCCCCCTCAGTCATTCTCAAGATAGCTTTCATCCCATGAAAACCACTGTTTCTAGCGTGTTTTCTGTTTTCTGACTTCACTTTCAACGATATCTGATATTAATAGCTAGATTAATATGGGGGAGTTGTCCGCCTTGTGTGTGTTGCTGTCCGCAGTGGAAGAAACCGCATCCTCTGTTACACAGTAATGCTGTGATTCAGAGATAGTAACACCATCTGCAAAATCTCTCTCTCTCTCTTTTTGTAAACTCATGGAAATCCGTGGTTTGCTCTCTGTACGTGCAAGTCATTTGTTTTCATTACAACAACTGAACGCTCTTGATGACAACACCAATCAACACATATCACAAGGCAACGTCATACATATACAAATATGTATATATTTAATGGCACAACCAGAGAAAGCAAGTTACAGAGGAAAAATATCACCTTCAAACTGGAAGGCCAAAACAAACAAGATGAGACCAAGTCACCACTGTCCTGTCCTCTCTGCCTTCACATACACCAATGCACAATAAGCACAGAACGTGTATAAACTGCCAGCAAGCCGATGTGACTTCTGTTTCATTGGTCCTATGGTAAAAGAACACGGGTACAAACCAAAAGGTGATGAATCCAGACCTTTTAATGCTAATGGTCCTTCACAAACAGGCTCAGTAGGTATCCGCTAACTACTGGCATGTATACCTTCTACACTGTAAGCAAAGTAGCCATTTAGCCACACTACTAAATCGTAATCTGAAGCATTATTAGCCTTGTATTAACAAACCACGGGGACCCATCAGCGTTCCTCTAGCATGAGCTGTACTATGTTCCTTCCTTTCTTAGCATAAAGCCTGGGAAAGTTTTGTATGATTTACACATGCAAACTACATGTGATGCACGGTAGAAGAGATTTTGTAATTCTCAGTCCTCCCCTCCGTTCTCACGTTTCCATTGGTCTATTAATCCTCACTTTCCACTCACATCTTTGCCTGCTACTTTTTTCATCTCCTCCTCCAAGTCCCTGCCCCTTTACTCCCTGTTTCCCCCTTCTGCATGCCGGGTATATCTGCAGCTGATCTCCACCTTGCAAGCTCCACCTAACTGTCTTCATCCTCCCTTCTCTCCTCTATACTCTCAGTTTCTCATTGGAAGAGGAAAGAAGAGCTGAAAGGAGACATAGGAATGATTAACTGATTCCTTCTCTTGCTTCCCTCTCCTTCCTTCAGCCAAGGTTCTGGAGCCAGAGACCCATATCCAGCCCTAGAAACTAACCTGCAGGAGCAGGCCAAGGGACAAGGGTTATGTAGGCTCGCATTACCCTCACTATCTCCCTTCTCACCTCAGCACACTGTACCATTTATTATGATACAGTGTAACCAAGATAAATGGCCCTTGTCTTGTTCATTAGTTAAAAGTTAACAAAACACTCATGTTTAAGACAAAGCTGGTCATCCGTTTGATGCCTCAGCTAAGGCTATTCTGATATGTTCAAAACAGGCAGAGTCTGTCTACAAGACAACAGGGTAAGATGCTGCACTGGATGGGGATTTGAATGGCAAAGACACCAACGATGGAGAGAAACCAGGGCTTGGGGGGAGCTAAAGCGATGCTCCATTGCTCCGCACACACAAAACATGCAAAACACAAGAAAGTGCCCAGCAGGAAACAAGCTTGTGCCACTGGCCCAGAATGATCTAACCACCATAAATGTTAAGATAAAAAAAAAGTATCTGCTGTTCCTTACATATGTTGCTCCTTACACTCCTCATAATCCCATGTGAAAGCTGCCCCCCTCTTACCGCAGCATCTGGATTGACATTGACAGAGCATTGTCTAATGGTTACAGCACAAGTCCTGGTTTCTATTACCAGCTTTAGGAGAAATGTGTGGTATATTAAATAAAATAAAATAAAGGACATAGAATTCGAATTCTGCTGCATGCTTCGATATTTAGTCAGCAGTAAATGAAACTAGATAAATCACTGATTCTTTCTGTGACTGTTTCCCAATAACAAAAAAGTACATTAAACTCTGTTGTTATGTAATTCAACACTTGTATTAGTAACAGCTTGGGGTGAAAGATGCCAGAGAAGCCAGCTTTTTATTATTAAATACTGAACAGCAGATACCTCGGTAAAAAATGAAAAGTGTTGCAGTTTGCAAAAATGCTTGATTCTGCAGAGCAATCCCCTTGCATAAGAGATGACATTTAATAGGAGCTATTTTGGTGTCTTAGCTTATAGGGGACAGCAAAACCAGAAGTCATCCCAAAGTTACCAAGAAAGAAAAAAGGTATGTTTCTCTTTCTGAACAGTGTATCACATGAGGTCTACATTCCAAGACAGCACAAACATACTTAGAAAGGCAGCTTCTTTGGAATTTAGGAATAAGACCAATAAAGAAATCACCTATAAGCATTTCTAGGCTTTGATGACCAAGGTCAAAACCAAAAAGCTATAGTATAAGGGCCCTTAATAGTAACAAGTGAAAAGACAAGGCGAAAGGGACATACAAAAACAAATAGATCATCTGCTGCTCAAAAACAGATTCCTTATACAACACAGAAGCAAAAGCTTCTGTGAGATGTTGCTCCACCTCTGGAGATATCAACGGTTTGTTAGATCCCTTGACAAAACAAAAGGACATGGGTATATTAATCCAACAACAAAAGTGCCCATTGTGAGAGGAGACCCAGTGCCAGGCTGCCTGCTCCATCTGACAATGAGATTAAACACCATGGCTCTGTGAGCCCGGCTGCACGCCTTGCCTGACACCACCACCCAGTGCAGCTACAGGGTCAAAGACTTCTGCTCAGTCACCACAGGCTACAGAACTAGCAAGACTTTCATACCCTCCCTATGAAGATTTTTTCTGCATGTCTCCCAGTCTGCAAAATACCACACAATGTTTTGAGCATCTCTTGAGTGTGACATGCAGACCAGTATTACTACTGTACACTGACATTGGATGTAATGTGGTGATGGAACCATCACTATCCTTACTTCTCAGAGCCACAAGAAATTCTGTCCCCTGTCTCTGAGGGGCTGAAATGATGCATATGTAGTCAATACAATACAGACACGCATGTATGTTCTTTTAGTTAATATAATTCTCCTAAAATTATTTTTATCTTTGGGCTCAAACCACATCATCGGATCTAAGGGCTGGATTCCACTCCCACTGACTTCCTGATGAATAAGGATGGAATTATGTTCCAATTCAGGGATACATAAGTTGCAGATTAAAGTTTTTCAGTCCTAACTCACATCTTTAATGTGTTAATACAGCAGTTTGAGAATGCGCTTTGAACTTTAAAAAAGTAGGGATCTGGACAATGCTCGTCTGAAATAATGTTCATTGTTAATTAAAAATTAAAACTATTCATGCCACGAGATTGTTTTCCACTTCATGAATCACAATGCCTGTACATACCTCTGTGTGCGTGTATGCATTTACGCATGTGCATGCATGCAAATGTTTGAGTGAAACTGCAACAGAACTTGTTATTAAGGTTAGCTTGCATCTGATGTATTGTTGGTGCACTTCTTTGTCTGCAGCATTCCTGACACCATGGAAAAATATGTTTTAGTTAGCTGCCACTACAAACCCAGCACAAACATTTATTTTTGGTGGTTTTGTTCTCTCAGTTGAAAAAAAAATTGGTTAAAAGTAAATAAATTGGTTCCTAGAACCTAAGCCTTATCAGATCTGTTAGAGTTGTGCAGTTAATAAAAGTTATAGCCTTCAACACAAAGATAATGTTCCTTGACAATGCACTTAAATCAATGCACTACCTATCAAACTACTTCTACCACTTGTTCTTAAATAAAAAGATTTGTTTTCCATATTAAAAAATGGCCCACACCACAGAATTTATGTCAACTACAACTACATAAAAACCTGTATCCATCATAATAAGATGTAAGTTGTTGGTTCGGACCTTTCTGGAGATGACACATTTCAATTTCACCCTTTTCCTTGTTTTTTTTCCGTTCACATCTCCTTCTCTTTCATTGGCTTCTCAAGCCTATTAGAACCCGCTCTCCTGTGTTGGTCAAGATTTGGTGAGTGGTCTGCACAAGTTATCTGCTGACAAGGGAACAGGCAAGCCCAAAAGAAAAGCCATCAGTAGTTGCTGCAACTCAGGTAACAGCTATGGAAAGAAGAAAAAGACATCTGCTCTTCAGAAAGGAGAAAAGGTTTACAAGCGCTTAGAAAGTGAAAGTCAGAGATTACTCCAACTGAAGGAAAAAAGAAAAAAAAAAAGTGGAAATTTTACAGGAATTGTCTCACTTCTCCCTTTAGTTTTGCTTGGCATTTCTCAAACATTTTGAAAGTGCAACTCTGTTTTCAGATAACAGCCCAACTCAAACCCAGATCCCTCAAAGCAAGGGAGACGGAATCAGCCAGAATTAAATTTCCTGCTACCAAAACATTGATCATCTGCCAGCAATTAAAGGTAGTTAGCAGTCCCGGACTACTGTAAACATTTGTAGCCAGTACCTTTACCCTGACTTCATTTGTCTGCCTTGAAGAAACTTGGGTTGTGTTCATATCTAACACCCTATGATCACTTTGAACCTATTCATGATACTTTCTTAGGGATAACAGACCAGAGTTTTAGAAAAAAACACCAATTCAGCTGAACTTCAGATCCTTTCAGTTTATTCCTGCTTTTCAGTTAGCAAAATAGAGGGCACCGATTTGCAAAACGGAGTCTTCCTTTGCTTTCCCTATCGTTTTTGAATGCTTCCTTCTATTCTGTATATATCTTCTCATCTTCCAGAGAAATTAAAAAAAAATAATAAATAAATCTATGTTCTAGCAAATGGTCACCTTAGAGAAAGTGCAATATGCAGACAGGTGATCTGTATCGCAAACATTAGTAACCACATGTTGTTGCCTATATCTACTAAATATCGGAACTAAGGAGGGCTGGAGTGAGCTTGTCCCTAGGCAGCTACTCCAACTGAAGTCTGTATAATAACATTCCTCAACATTTTTCATTTGAAGGATTTTTTTGCCTTTTTGAAAGAAATCCGAAGACCACCTTGGGCTGCACTGCAACATAGGCTTTCATTAATAATAATTTTAAAATTACTTTGGGCTCTGAATAGTCTGGGGTTTTTTTCCTTTTATTCCCCTGATTTATGTGCATGGATTTATTTAGCTGCATGGTGGGGAGGGACGTGGGCTTTTTTAAGTTTTGGAATTGTTTAGGAAATGCTTGATGTTGTATTGACCATCATTTAATTAACAGTGATCTAGATCAACATGTCCTGTTCCAACCAAGAATACAGCATTAATACAGTCAAAAATAAAGTCAGTCTCTAGCTATGAACACACAGACCTCAGTGACTTCCAGGAAAATGAAAGCAATGTCTATACGAAGGAACAGGGAAAGGCGATTTCCACTTCTTATTCTGATACAGGGTCTAGGCTAGATCTTTTACTTTGGTTGGCTTCCTGTTAGAACAAAACCAGAGTGAAGAAGTAATTGCAGTTTTTTAATGGCCCTTGTGACTCTGTGGTCTATAAGCTGATCAACGTATGTTAAGACTCTGATGTCAACTTAGAATAGCCTTGGAGTTTTGCAAATAATACTTGGCTACTCATGAATCTTGAAACATCTGCTTAGCACGCAGGGAGCTCCAGCTAAATATCCTCTTCTTTATAGCATTGGTGACAGATCTATCACACTGCTCCTATTCTACCTAGAAAACTCACCTCCTTCAAAAGTGACTTCAAGGTTGCCAGTTCTGCATGCTTCTGAGTGCTTTGTAGTATCTCAGTGGAAAAAAAGTAGCTGGAGCAACAAGTCCTGACTCCATCTGTGGTACTGGGCAGAGGACAACATTTGCTTACTGTGTATTCTTTGCAGAAGAGCTAGAAGGATTAGTTACAGTTGGTGTGGCTTGCTAAACTCTGATTATTCATGTCCTCTGAAGTTTACATGCAAACTAATTAGCAGCACTGATCCCTTAGTAAGACGCTGAAATAAATTAGGGAGGCAGCTGACCTTATTATAGCAATTAATTGCAAATGACATTTCGTTTCAGTACTTGATGGCCAAGCTCTTTATTCTGGCTTTTGGGCCTTTGGTGTTTCGTTGTTGGTTTTTTTCCCCTCCATTACACTGCTGTTGACCCACCCTGATTTTTCCTGGACATAACTTCCATGACATACAATCTGTCCTGTTTTGTGACACACGCTTTCCTGGAGAACACTTGGCTTTCTTTGCAGGAATTTCTGTATACTTAGGAGTCCTGGAAATGGGACAAAGTTCCTACGGAAAGGTGGCTCCTTACTTCTAGGCAAAGGATGCTGAATTGCTCTCTTGGAAATCTGCTTGACTGTGAGGGTGAGGACAGGGGAGAAGAAAGGTGTAAACCATCTTGTACTTGGCAAAATGGTTTGGTTCACTGGGAATGCAGGGCACCCATGCTGCAGCGGGGTTCTAAGTAGTACATGTGTGATTACCAGAAAGACTGAGTTGCTCTGGTGACAAAAAAAACATCGCTGTCTCTGTGTAACAGTTGACTGGGATACGAAGAAGGGCACACCCAGATTCTACAAGGTTTAATTCCATCGTGGTAGTCTGAGCCAGAAGGAGACTTGGCATATGCTAAGAGAGCAGCACAAACTTAACTAGATAGTGGCCCTGATTCTATGCAAGATGTTCATGCACAGAGACTGGGCTCCTAAAATCATCGTTTGCTCCTGAATCACTGCACATGCCAGAGAAGAAAGTGGGAAGTAGCTAATCAAGAATTAATTAGTCAATTTTCCAGAAGACTTCAAAGATGTAAAATGGTAATGTTTCAAAATTATGGGGAGTAAATGTGTTCCTCTTGAATACATATTAATATACAGCTAGATAACTGGAGCTGTGAGCAAAACATCACACTTTGTTTCACATAACAGAATCTGAAGTTTAGCATTTATTTTTTTTTGTATCAGCTGCCTGTGAGGTTCTAACAGCTGTGGGAATTACTTAGGATACTGACAGAGGGGCAGGATCATGCCTATGGAGACAACTGCAGGAAACTTACTGCTCATTTCAGCAGAAGTATGACTGAGCTTGAGCCCTGACAACTGATCCACCACTACACTGCTACTTGGTGAACTCATTTACATGAGTGTGAAGCACGCACCATCTTAACTCAGCTGCACTTTACACTCACACAAATACTCCTGTAGAGCGTGTGGCAGTAGGGAACTGGGTCGCATGACTTCACAGCATTTCAGATCCCATAAAGTGGAAATACCATAGTAAGAAAATGTTTCATACTATTTTGTCTCTGTGATTGCTGCAAGCACTATGAGAGAAATAGAAAGGACACTGAAAAGGATGAGACATTAGGTGTAATTAGGCTTCATGCACAAATTGAATGCACAAGCTCTTCTTAATAGACTAAAGCCCTGAAGGATTCTAAATTGCACGAAGGAGGAAGATGCTGACACTAAGTTTTGCTGTAATTGGTGGCCGCTCTGGAAGAATGAAGGACAGGATAAAGAAAAAAAGGGAAAAATAGAGCATAAAATCAAGAACATTACTAAACTATCATATGCAATAAGCGTACTTACTAACTTACAAGAAATGCCTCCTGTTTAGACTATAATTATAATCAAGACCAAGTTAATATGCTGGCCCTCAGACTGAGTAATAGCGTAACTAACACTTGTAGCATAGCCTGGATACAAGTTCTGTTCTGTTGAAATGGTGATGGGGTAAAGAGAACAGAGAGGGTAGGAGGTTACAATTTTTATGCCATTTAGGATATATGTTGCTTCTAAACACACCTGGTTTGTCTGTAATTGGGGACAGTGAGGCCCTGTTTGCTGTAACCTTGCTCTAAAGTTGAAAACCACCTTGCAATAGATGGAAGATTTCTCTTGCCTGGTAAATGTAGGTAACATCACAGAAGTTTAAGAGAACAACAGCAATACCTAAAATCCCATTCCCTGGTATTCTGTTCCTCTCCCATGCCCCATATGCAAATCAGAACTAACCTGGATGATCTGTGTAGATTTTGATCTGCTCTTCTGTCTCTCTTTGTAGGTCTCTGTTCAGTTTAGGTCCACACCATGTAGGAAGAGCCCAGCTTCAGATGAGTTAGTACAGCAGTTTTGACTGTAGAGATGGTCTTCTGGAGAAACAATTGCAAATAAATAGTTCCTTTTAGCTTTCTATCAATATAAAATGCATCTCCAATGTTTTGTCACTTTCAAAATGAAGTACAGAAGAAATATGTACAGAGGTTCCTGTATAGTCTCTGTTAACTTCAGTACAGGGCTGGTCTTCCAGTGTTTCGATGAAGTCACTGTCTTAAACAAGAATGATTTGAAGCACATGCTTGACACTAAGCAAGAGAAGATGCAGGTAGTAGGTACTATTTGGGCATGTAAAGGCAAGAAAACACTTAAATGCTTCTTTGGTGAAGCACTCAACATTGCTTTTAATACACTCTAAAATCAAACCCAATATGAGTATCTCACCCGTACCGTTACATCTTCAACACTGATTGTATCTGCATTGTAGACAAATTGTTGATTGATTACTCTACACATTGAGTGTGGGGATCATAAGTGATCACTGATAGAGAAAAAGAAACAAATTTGTCTGCACAGAATCTGATTAATATATACAAAGACGGTTTTCAGCTGATGCAGAACTATTGGCTTTGGCTTCTTTGTATCAGCTGCTCTAGACAGATGACTTCCAGAATTTAGGAGGAAATCTGTTATGAATTATTTACTTTTATCATTCAGCTAATTTTCTTGTTGTTGGGGTTTTTTTCATTATTTTTTATTAAAGCCAAATGATTGTGCTCCAGGACATTCCACAAATGCTGCTGTTCTGTCGTTTTAGGAAATACCATTAAAGCGACCTTTTCCTTGTTTGCTTCCCATGGCATTTAACTAATCTGTTTTAAGAGAAACATCATTAAAATTGTCAATTCCTCCACGGGTGCCTTAAGATTATTCATAGAAACTGTAGTCTTTGGGGGATAACAGAAGACAAGGCCTTGTTTTCCCTTCATTAACCCCATTTTCCACTGAAGTAATAATATCAACATTAACACAGGTCTGTCAACACTGGGCAAATTTAGGCCTCTTTTTTTTAAATTTTTTTTCCCTGTAAGTATTTGATACTAGTGAAAGATACCACATTAGAAACATTAGAGAGTAAAGTCCTCTACTCAACCTCAAATTATGTATAGCACAGGAGGCAATTCTACTGCTCCCCCCCAAAACTTTCACCACAATTCCTGATTTTTGTCCTGACATAACTTATTTTAAGAGGATGTGGGACAGCACATCCAAATAGTACTTGGCCCAAAATAGTAAGTGCCAGCTGTGATCACAATTCTTGAGCTGTTTTGACTCAGTCATGAGAAAAAAACAGATTAAGGTATCACAGTGCACAGAACAGTTAAGGTTAGAAGAGATCTCTAGCAATCACGTGCTCCAAAAACACTGCTCAAAGGAGGGTCAACTAGAAAAGGCTGCCTGGGGCCTCATCTGGTCAGGTTTTGAGTATCTCTATGCATGAAGCCTCCACAACCTCTCTGAGCAACTTGTTCCAGTATTTGATCACACCCACGCTAAAAAGAGTATATTATTACATTTAAATGGCATTTCCTGTATTTCAGTTTGTGCCCATAAACTCTTGTTCTGCCACTGGGCACCACTGAGAAGCATCTGACTCCATCCTCTTTACTCCCTCCACCATAGGTATTTATACATATTGATAAGATCCCCTCAAGCCTTCTCTTCTCCAGAATAAACAGTCTGAAGTCTCAGTCTCTCCTCATATGTCAGATGTATCAGCCCTTTAATCATCTTTGTGACCCTTTGTTGCACTCTCTCCAATATGTCTATCTCTCTCTTGCACTGGGGAACCCCAGAATTGCACACAGCACTCTAAATGTGTCCCACCAATGCTGAGCAGAGAGGATCACCTCTCTGGACTTGTCAGCAATGCTTTTCCTAATACAGCCCAGAGGCTGTTGGCCACCTTTGCCACAAGGGTACATTTCAGATTCATGTTCAACTTGTTGCTTACCAGGACCCCAGGCCCTTTTTCACAAAGCTGCTTTCCAGCTGGTTGGCCCCAGCCTGTACTAGTGCATGAGGTTATTTCTCCCCAGGAGCAGAACTTGTCATTTCCCTTTGTAGAATGTTATGAGATTCCTACTGAGGTGCCTCCAACAGCAGTACTACTGTCTGGTCTATCAATCATTTTTCCCAGTTTTACATTGTCTGCAAACTTGCTGAAGGTGCGCTTGCTCCCATCATCCAGGCCATTAATGAAGATGTTAAACAGTTTGGGATCCCAGTACTGACCCTGGGATACACCATTTGTGTGGCCTGGAGCTGATCTGTTTGCTGCTGAGCACAACCTTTTGAGCCCAGCAGCTCAGCCAGCTACTAAACCATGTCAGTTTGCTTATCTAGACCACACTTCATCAGTTTGTCAATGAGGATATTACTTGAAAGTGTCAAAAGCCTTACTAAAGTCAAGATAAACAGTACCTACTGCTCTCCCCATATCTACCAAGCCAATCATCTCATCATAGAAGGCTATTAGGATGGTCAGGCATGATTTCTCCTTATAGATCTGTACTGATTACTCCCAGTCATCTTCTTGTCCTTCATATGTTTCAAAATAGTTTCTAGGATTGTTTGCTCCATCACCTTGCCAGGGATTGAGATGAGGCTGTCCACCCTGTAGTGCTCCAGATCCTCTTTCTTGTCCCTCTTGAAGATAAAAGTGACAGTTGCTTTCTTCCATCCTCAGGAACCTCCCACAGTGGCCATGACCTTTCAAAGCTAATCAAGAGTGGCTTCACAATGACATCAGACAGCTCCCTCAGCATTGATGGCTGTATCCCATTAGGTTCCAGAGACTTGTTTATTTGTCCAGTTTATTTAAATACTCCCTAACCCAATCCTCATTCATCAAGGGTAAGTATTCCTTGCTCCATACTTGCTGCTGGTCCCAGAGGCCTGGGATTTCTGAAGGTGAGTACTTCCAGTAAAGACCACAGTGAAGAAGACTTGAGTATCTCATCCTTTTCTGTGTCCTTTGTCACCAGGTTCCCTAGACTATTCAGCAGTGGGTCAACTTTTCCCCCTCACCATCCTTTTGCAGCTGATGTCCCTTTAGACACACTTTCTGTTGCCCTTCGTGTCCCTTAACAGATTCAACTCCAGGTAGGCCTTGGCTTTCCTTATCCCATCCTCACACATTCAGATAGTGTCTCTATATTCCTCCCAGGTCACCTGACCCGACTCCTGCTTCTCGTAAACTTCCTTTTTATGTTTTAATTTAGTCAGGAGCTCCTTGCTTATCTACATAGGCCTCTTGACACCTTTGTTTCATTTCCTGCTCATCAGGATGAACTGTTCTTGAGCTTGGAGGAGGTGATCCTTGAAAATCAATTGGCTCTCCTGGACCCCTCTTTTCTCCAGGGCCATGTATCGTGGAATTCTTTCAAGCAGGTCCCTGAACAGGCCACAGACTGCTCTGCTGAAGTCCAAGGTTGTGATCCTGCTTTTTTTTCACTCCCTGCTCTCAGGATCCTGAACTCTATCATCCCATGGCCACTGGATCCAAAGCTACCCTTGACTTTCACATCCTCAACCCATTCTTTCTTGTTTGTAAATACCAGGTCCAGTAGAGCAACTCCTCTCTTCAGTTCATCTGTTATCTGTGTTAAGAAGTTGTCATCACTCCAGAAACCTCCTGGATTTCTTGTGCCCTGCTGTGTGCTGTGAGGCTCTTCTAGTTGCTTGAAGAAGGTCTTCTTTACTTGTTCTTCTGATCAGGCGATCTATAACAGACATCCACCAAAGCATTGCTCTTGTTCTATTGCCCACTAATCCTAACCCACAAGCTCTGAACTGCCTCACTGTCCATCCCTATGATGAGATAGTGTCAAGCAGATGCCATCGTACACTGGAGAACCATTTCACAGCAACATCAGCCGCCTCCTCTGCTGCAGTTTGTCCTTCCTATGCTTTCCTGTGAACACTTGCAGTTCAAAGATATCCTGTTCTGGGAGGTCTCATGCCCATTCAAAGCAACACTGTAGTTCAGGGTCAACTTAAATCAAACAGTTTCCCTGCAAACAGCAGTTCCTTCCCAGTTTGCTGGTACAGATATTTCTTTCCCAGTCCCTAATCTTGCTGCATGGGACTCTTCACCACACGGGCACATTAAGCCACATTTTAAGACTTAGATCTTTATATTCCTAGAAAGAAATTCCAACTAAACCTTTCCATCTCATTAATGCAGAGAAACCCTCATGTGGTCCTGGTTACCCTAGGGCTCTCTGCTAAAGGTTATCTCCATTCATTCCCTATGTTACCTCTTCATGATTCGGTCTTTCCTTGTATTTCCTAAAGAGCTATCCTTAGTCATGCAATTCACATAGCATTACATCTTCTGATCCCTGAGCCTAAACATATGGTAGCTGACCCTACAACACTTGCACTTGTAACAATTTTTCATTCTGATCAACTGAAACTGGATTTGAACAGGTGACGAAATCTTTGTTTAGCCACATGTAATAACTGTCAGCTTACTTAGCAAGCAGGCCTGTTTATTTCTATAGCACTACTTTTGCATCTCAACTATGCAATGAAGTGATCCTCGCACATTTTTCAAAAGCCTTCCGGGCACATTTTAGCCATGTCAATGTGTGGTCACATAACTAACCCTTGTCCTGACCGGTGACAGTGTTTCTGCAACAGCTGATATCCTCTAAAAGAGGGAAAAGCAAAGCAAAAATTAATAAATACATGAATCAACAAAGTAAAGTGGCAGAAGTAAAAATATTTGATGATACCAAGTAAGGATGTGGCTTTTTTACTGGGATGAGCTGAGACATTCACTCATGGCTCACCCACTTATGAATAATGTGGTCATCCTAAACACACAGAAATAAAAATTTTATAGCACCTTACAGCTGTGTTCATTCACTCATTCATTCATTCACTCACTTTCTTTATCTCACAGGTCTATAAAATCCATTCCTCATTTTAACAGAGAGAATCAAAGTACTCTGTTTACATTTTCAGCCAGCGGTACAGCCACTGGTATTTCTACTAATTCATTTGGATAGCTGGAAAGTACACCAATTTTCTTTTTTCATGAGCCACTCAATCCATAATGAGACATTTCATTTGAGACTGAAACTCTGTAGGAGGAGGCTAGATTTAATACCAGGGAGAGGGAGCCTGATGTTGAGACTCTCTATCCACTTCTCCCCTTAACTCTTTGATGCGGCTGAAAAAATTGCATGGGGATAATTTTTCGAAAGGGCAGGAAAAGTTTGCCTTGGGAAATGTGTTACCATTTGTCTGTCCTCAGCTGAATTGTGTAGTGAATTTGAGAAGTTATTATTCTAGAAGTGACATTGAAAGGGAAAATGTGCAGTAAAACGGAGTAGTGAAAATAATAGTACTGCATTGCGCAATGCCTTTTATCAACAGCATATGCATTCACGTTGACTGTACTCCTCAAAAGTAAGGAAACCTAGTGTCTGGCGTTTTCACATTGCAGCCAGTTCCTTCTCTTGCCTAATTTCCCAATGAGTCAAACGGGGGCAATAATGAATGCTTTTTGTTACTTTCAGGTAGGCCTTGCTGCGTAGACAGGAATACATGCTACCTGCTGTGTACATAGGAGTACTCTTGTACTACATTTTATATATTTCTCTGACTTGGTTTTCCTTTCTTATTAAAACATTTGTGCCAGCTTCTGTCTGTTTGTTCTTAAAGTCAGAATCTTCTGTTGCTCCCAGCACTGTAAGTGCCACCCCATCTTCCTGATGGCAGAGGGAGAAGATACTGACACTGTTCAACTGAGTTCAGGTTAGGCAATAGGTGCAGCAAGGTTTGTTCATAAAAGATATGAAATAACACTTCAGATCTGATTGGAGAGGTCACTCCCTGAAATGTCCATGTCTCACACATACCAGGAATTCTGGAGACCTGGAATTTGAGTCTTGCACAAAAGCAGCACATGACAGAAGAAACAGTGACAGTGCATAACTTTTTGAAGCTTCCAACCTTAACAATGCCCGAAAGTTTGCAAGATAAACCTATTTCACAACACTTACCTTTTGCGATTAGAAAAAAGGAAAACAGTTCAGAAAAAGCTATTGCTATGGACTTGATCTTCTGTCCTCATTAAACCTAGCTCAAGGTTTAATTCAAGGGCTGCCTCTTTGAGCTGTCTTTACTAACTTCGACATTTCTCCACATACAAAACCAGTCATAAGAATATAAAAACCTTAAATTAAGAACAGCTTTTTTTTACCACATCCAAATCATTAAGGCGGTCCTCCATTTTCGTCTGCTTCAATGCCAGTAGAACCTTGTCACTATTCCCTTTCCATTTGCTACAGCAAAGATTTGTCTTTAGATGCCAAATTTGCTCCCCAAAGCTGTTCCAGGAATACAACTAATATTCCAGAAAGCTTCCTCTTTCAGCTTTTGCTATTGGTATGGTTTCTGGAAAGCAGATGTGCTGTAGACCTAGATACTCTCTATTTCACCAGTTACGTGCAAGTGATGGGTTTGGGTTTTTTTCCTGGTAGCAGATCCAATACAATGAAACTCCTCACAATTCTATCCTGTATGTTTAATACCTTACACAGCCTTCTGTCCAGCCTGTCCTTCAAGTTATGTCTGATAAATGAAAGCACAAAGCTGGAGAACAGCCATGAAGAGCATTCCCATTACTTCTGCATCTCTTCAAAGGAGAAAGTTACAGTCCTAACCCCAAGTTACTGGCAAAGTGGAAAAACCCTGGCACCAAGTCCCCATCTCCCTAACACAACATGTAACAGAACTAGGATGTAACATCTGACGAGAAGCAACAGGTATGCTTCTGTGTAGTCCTCATTCACCTCAAAGAAAATTCCTGCCTCAGCTGACACTAGGGCAGCAAACCCCCGGGGTTTTAAGAAGCATTGCCTGGCACATTATCTATATGCAGTCCTAAGTGGTTTTCTCAAAAGAGCTGGTGGAGATGGAGGTTTAATGTCAAATTTCTTCACTTGATGCAAATATCAACCCCCTTGAGTAATAATTTGACATTCCTCAGCAAAGACACACTCTGCTTTTGAAATATTTACCTTTCCTTTATTTTTTATAACCTTAAGAAAATTTGGGAAGAATGTGAACTGTTTTGTTTTTTGTCTTCCTATGACGGCAGAGATTTATTTATAGCTAGGAACTGGAGGACAGTTCTCACGTGGCTGCTGAAAATTAAAACAGCATGTAGGGTTTTGTTTTGTTTTGCTTTTATGCCTTTGCCGCTACAATCTCTCCCTGCGTTCCCTAAACCCTTGTTATTGTAACCAGAGCCACATTTTGCATTGCTACGATTGCAGGGTTATGTAAATTCCAAAGGCTTTAAAGGAAAGGGCCTGCAGATTCTGCTCTGGGCCGTAGGGAAGTTGACACGAACAGTTATGCCCAACATCTAGGGAGAGGCAAAGGCATTCATAAATTGTCAACAGACAGGAAATCTAACTCTCAAGCTCAGCATCAACCTGAAGTATTCTAAACCTTTTAGAACTTACTGGTTTCATTTAAATTGATTGTTCTCTCATTTTCATTGTTGTGCTTTGCTCTGGCCATGAGAATTTCCTTCAGCCACTTCTGGAAATCTTCATATGTCCTCTCTCACTTTCCACCGGCGTGTACTGGTTTACTCAGGAGAGCCAACAACAGAAAGCTCTACAGGAACAAACTTTTTCACACTCAAGGAACTGTACTTTTACAGTGATGATGAAACTGTACATGTTGAAAAGCATTACTTTACTCATGAAGACTTTTATGTCAAAAAGAAAATTCCACCAAAAGAGAACATACTCACGAAAAACAGCAAGAGAATAAAGAGTACGCATCTGATCCCCTGCAAGAGGTCTTTACAGCAAGTAGGGGTGGGAAAAAGTGCGATACGTTTTCCACATCTGTGTGCTTCTGAGTAACCAAGTTGTAATGCTGACACTAGCTGTGCATTTCTGTGTGGGCATGGGCAAGCCAATTCACGCTTCTGACTCTGTAGTCTCTAAAAGAGGGATAATAACGCCTGACTCAGAGTCAATGTCAGAAGGTCCTGCATAAGCTCATCTTAGTCCCCAGTCTTTAGACAACTCAGCTAAATGAGAAAAATGTTTAGCCCACTTCTCCAGCCTTGTTTCTATTTCAGCTCTAAATCACCATTAGTCAAATCATTCTTAGACCTCAGGCAAAAACCTAGATTACATTATTCCTGAAGTATGTGGAGGTTTTGCACAGCATGGTGCACCCTGATCACTGGAGCGTGATAATGAGAGCTCAGGGAAATTACTGTTTTTGTGAAAAGGTGCAGCCAGAACTCCCAAGCCAATTCAGCTGACACTGTAAGGAAGGATGAGGCTGTGGCACCTCTCCAACCTGCTGCTTTCTATAGCTGCTGAGTTCTCCAGACAACCTTAAACTTACTGCAGTGGATATGAAAAAACAGGGTTTGCTGCATTGTTCACCCACCTCTTAGGCACAAAGCACATCATAGTAAGTCCTCAGGAAAGAAAACCAAGAAGCACTGCCTCGCAGTCACTCTACAACCAGGTAGGTCAGTGCCAAGCCAACATAGGAAGGGACATTCCAAGCAATTCTCAAGCTGTGATATTTTAAAAACTATCACTACAATGGAAGAAATAACTTCAGTAGTAGGCAATAGTTCCTACTCAGCTGGTAGTTACTGTCACTGCACAGGTGGTGATAGCTGTTATTATTATGAAAGCATAGCTGTTTAAATCTTGTTAAGAAAGACAAGACCCATTTCTGGAGGTGCAGCTACACAGGATCGCTGCACAGCTCAGAAGTTTCTACCAGTTTTTCATGTCAGTATATTTACTTGGAGCCAGGAACTGCTATGTGGAGCTCTCATCCTGACTGTCACCGTGACCTTGGGCAAGTGACTGAATGCCTTTGCACCCACAACTCCTTTTGAAGTCAACGGGTGATGTGGATGCTCAACAATTCTGAAAAAACAAGCCCTACAGGTCAGAGCCAATGTCTGCTAGAGCTAAGGTGTTTTGGGTCACATCACAAATTGCGTGAATTTTGAACGCAAAAACTGAAGTATCCACAGCTAACAAATATTTTTGTAAATGTAGTCCTGTAATTGGCCCAGTGTAACACAACTCTCAGACACAGAGGGTTGGAGTCCAAAGGACTATCTATATTAACATTTTTTGGAAGAGGACATTTTATTAAGGGTCTGTGGGGAGTCAGAAACAAGCATCCAGAATACAAAGAGAAACCAGAAATCAAAGACAGCTATATTAGACTGTGTCCCATTCTCAGTGCACCTTATGATAAGTATCTCAAAACTATGCATTTTACTGAACAAGGTAAAGTACTGAACAGAATTGTTACTTTATTCTGTAAGTTATGTTATCTGATAGTCTAAACTCTTGAATCCTTTCCTCAAAGATGACTAGTTCACCACTCAAAAGCACTGTGGAACACAGGCAAGAAACTCTGATATCCTATAATATTTAATTCCTCAGATTTTGGTCTTGAACCTGAATCAAAATCGATGCATGCTTCTAAATGATCAGCACTGTTTCATATAGACTTTGGTATCTTATCCAAGTATTAAGCAAGGTGGAGGTTGCTTAGTTTTGGAACCTGTGAAGTCTGCAGCCTGTAATTATTGGCCAAACCAGCAGCATAGCTCCCACCTACAACTCATTCGTTTCCCTGAGTTAACCTTCCATGTTTGCATATTGAATAGTTACTACTTGGCTCAGCACAATTAGCAAAGCAGGCAGGACAAGGGGCCACTTAGTCAGCTCTGACACATTTTACAGCAGAGGACCTCCAAAAGCTGACACAGTTCAAGCAAGGCAAAAAAATCATAGAATACTAATAAACATAGCCACACAGGCTACATACATACATCAGACAGGCACAATGAAATAGAAGTATAACAAAATCATCCTACTGATACCAAAAGGCAATAAGAAAATGAAAGGCCTGTGTTGGCCTAGTGGTTCAGTGTGGTGAGATCTAGTTAGGCCCATATTAGAGTCTCAGGACTATCATGTTCTTCTGCTGGGTAAAGAAAGGAGGGAAAAAAGAAAGAACAAATGTAATCATTTGGACAGAAGGTACACAGTGGGGAAAAAAAAAAGCAAACCAAACTAGACAAAAAAACACCCATAAAGAGAAATAGAATAGAATAGAATAGAATAGAATAGAATAGAATAGAATAGAATAGAATAGAATAGAATAGAATAGAATAGTTCAGTTGGAAAGGACCTACAATGATCACCTAGTCCAACTGCCTAAATGGTTTAATGCTAATGATGCAATTCAGGTGAGCTGCAAAATGCAGACTTGTGTTGTCCTCTCTCCCTGCTGCAATCAGCTACACCCAAAAATATCTGGAGGGAAAATGACATCTGACACAGTCATGGTAAAAATGACCCAAACTAGAAGTGACAACTCTGAGGGTGTGGGAAAGTCTGAAAACAAATCACTGGGTGTGTCAGATATACAGACACTAATATAATGCAGTGATTACTATGTCTCTGCTCAGTGAACATGTAAAAGTGAGCTTGGTGCTTTAAGAACCATGCACAATGATCACTGAACAAACTCAAGTCTGGGAGCATTTGCCTAGGAGCAGTACCACATTCACTGTGACCCCACAGCTTCACGGGACACTCAGAACAAAACTCAAGTCCAGAGATATTAAACAAATCCAGCATGGCATCTTTTTCTACATGTAGACTTTTTAGACTTCTAAGTATCAAAGAACTGCGAAAACTGCTTTTGTGACACCCGTGGATGAATTTCTCAAGGAGCTTCACTGTGGCTACAGGGCACATTATTCCCTACCCTATTAGCATCACAAGATACAGTGTGTGTGATCCATACCTGTCCTGGTTTGAGCGACACAGGACTAATTCCTTTTCTAATGCTTGGGAAAACTGTACTTTTAGAAGACTCTAGGGTCTGAATTTGTGAAAATATTTACTTTAGAGCCAGCTATGGTGTGTGGGTGTCAAGGTCTCAGTGTTTTCGAGCTAGCCAGGTGCAGGGATGAGGAGGAGAGAGACCTGGGCACTTGACCCAAGCTGGCCAACAGGATTATTTCATACCATGAGCGGCACATTCAATAGAAATCAGAAAGTTTGCTGAGGAGGGGAGCTCTCCCTTGATGGGAGCAATCCAGAGAACTCCTTGCCCCGGTGCCGGACTCCTGAGACCTTCCCTTCCTCCCGAAGCCATAGCACTCGCAGTGTCTGACATTTAGTGTTCACCGCTGGGAGTGCACAGCTTCTTACTCATATAGTTGGCTGAGTATAATCCTTGTACATTTTATATTGGCATCAGGATCACTATTGGTTCTTTAGTGTTTAGTCTTATTCTATTAAATCTGTTTATATTTCAGCCCCTGGGTTTCCTTGTTTTCTTCCCAATTCCCCTTCCTGGGTGGGGAGGGGTCACCAGGTGATAGAATAATTGCCTAAATGACAATAAATTGTTGTGGGTTTCTCAAACCATAACAACATCAAATGGCAAAATCTGACCCTAGAAACAAGACTCCAAAATGCTCTTGAGAATGTCAGCTTTAAAACCCAAACACAACAAATATAGGAACCTAGAGAGGTCACAGACTTAGGGTCACACAGTCTAAACAGGAAACCTAGAAAATAAAGCTTACCCATCCATGCAGCCTGGGCTGTTCCATTACAAGCAAACAAACAAACAGGTAGGTAGGTACGTAGGTAGGTAAGTAGATAGATACATAGCACACTGGAAAGCATGTACCCCAAGTAGTCAGGCAAACAGTTAATGGCAGTTAATGGCAGTGGCCAGGCAGCAGAAGCAAGCCCAAGATTAATAATGGGAGAATTTCTAATGGAAGTCAAAGAGTATTTCCCATTCCTCTGGAGGCGTTGCCCCCCCGTCTGGCACCAAACTGCCCAGCTCCCTCTAGCTTCTTTGTCAATTAAGTCTATTCCTGAAAGAGCTAAACAATCCCAAGAAACCATGCCTAACGAGTGCTCAGAGGAAAAATGAAGGTTGCCTATCTCTCCCCATCACTGTGTAACCACTTAGTATTGAGTACCCAGAATTGAACACAGTGTTCCTAGTGTTGTTTCATCATAGCTCAGAGACATACTTCCTCAGCAGGCTATTTGGATCAAAGACTTAAGGCAACATCCCTGAAAGAAAAGACAAGGCAGAACACAGAGGAGACTTTTTCACCATCTGCTTCCATTTTAATTTGCTGCGCTCCCACATGTCACCAGAGCCTGTAGGGTGGTCGATTGGATTCTGTGTCATGTGCATTCATGGGAGTATAGGACTACAAGGTCATCATGTCCTGTTTCCCACAATCACAGACAACCGCCTAATAGACATGTAGTCCAGCAGACTCCACAGCACATTTATTCCAATACTATCACATAAACATAAGACTTCTCAAGTGACCAGTGGGAAGCAGAATTAGCTAAGTTTTTCAGTCTGAAGTGAGGCAGCCATTTTCACTCTTAGTTTAAAGCAGCTGAAAATGACAATTTAGGTATTTCGTTGTACAGAGGTATAATATCATCTCCTTGACCTCTGATGTCTGATTCTAGAGATCATTATGTGGTCCACTCTTATTTGAATATTCATGCTCTATGGATAAAAATACATACAGCTACAGATAACGTCAGGTTTTTTATATCAAAATGAGAAAAAACAAAATATTGATATGTATGTAATCTGAATTGTATGTTGCTATATCTTGCAAAAATCGAGGACAGTAATTGAAAAACTGAATCTCAAGACTGATGAAGCAGCATTCTTAAGATGTTTTTTATTAAAAGTACAGTGATACTATATGAAAATGTTAACATATTATGTTAGGTCAACTCTAGCTTGTATTTACAGTATTTTCTTAGAAAAGGCTCCCATTTCACAGTAGCTCAGCTACATTAACAGATGTGTAAATCAGAAAGAGTATGGGCCTCTGGAGACGTCCCGATAGATGTGAACATACTAAACATCACCACCGTAAGTAAGCAGGGGATGAGGCAGTGAGGAGTTGCTTGCTAAATTTTGCCTCTGTTTAAACATAAAATGCATCGTGAAGGGCACAGTAGGACATTTATAGCTTAACACATGTCCCCCAGCAGGTACATGAAGCTATTCTAGATAAGCTCAGACACAGCTGGAAAACAATTCATGGGTCCCCCAAGTAAAATTTCACCAAGTCAGAAAATGCATCTGTTTTTCTCCCTATAACTTAGTAATGGTGAGTGCCAAAAACTTCGTAACATTCACAGACTGCCTGAATCCTGCTGACGATGAAAGGCTAAGGTCAAGCTTTGTACTTCTGTCATTGGCAAAACATTTCAGGGCCTCTACAACAGAGCCAGAGAGATTCACTCATTGGGATGCCTGACCCACAGGGCAGTAAAAGTATGAAACAAGCAACGAGGGCAAGTTCATATCTCAGTAGGGCACAGTTGGAAGACAGTTCATATTGGCAGGACCCTAGCATGGTTATTACTCTATCCCTGCATAACAGTGCAGGAGGATGCTGACAGATCAGAGCACAGGCGAGAACAAAACCAACTGTCTCTCTGTGCATTCAGCTGTTAGAAACATAGTTTAATTGGTTCCCGCTGTATACACGGCTGCAAAAGTAGCAAAGGACTAAAGTCCCCTCGTGTTTGGTCAAGATCTTGCTTTCTTTCATCTGTTGTGCAGATGCTGATGGGGTCGCCTGCCTGGAAGGGGTCAGGATTCTGCCAAATGGATTTAAGCAGGGTACTCACAGTCCAGGCATCCCAGCTTAATGGTCAGTGACTCAGTGAGAAAACCAAGAGTGTCTGTATTAGTGGATGGCCCCATTCCTGACAATGTTTGTAAGGAAGAATGATATCCTGGCAAACTCTCTCTACAGATGTATGCTGTTTAAACTAACAAATAAATCCGTTCCACCTAGTCAGGGCAGATCTCTAACAAACATTATCAGCAGTACCTAAGTTTCATATTCTCATTGTAGGCAAAAACCTAAATGAAGGGTGGAGAGTAGGAAGAAAAACTGAGGATTATAACTTGAGGCTCTGGCTAAGCCAGAACATAGATATGGCGGAGGGAGAAAGAAAGGGGAGGAGCACCCACTCTGCAGTAGGGTGGTATACTTACATTCTGGGAGAAGCATGATTTTGGTGAATATATGGCTTGTCTACCAGGCAGGAGGCTAAACGCAACACAATGATAAAGACGTGCTTATCACATTCTAGTTTAATTGCTATAGCTTTGTTAAACTACCACTTCAGAGGACACAGAGATAGCTAGAAAAAATAGGTCTCTAACCTACCTGCAGTGGAAGTATTTATGTGGCAGTACAGACTCCCATCAGGTTGCAGGCATCTGAGAAAGCTATGCCTCAGTTTCCCAAAATGCTAAATCCATTAATATTTGTAAAGTGCCTGGAAATTTTCCAAAGGAAAGTCCTGAACGCAAAGAACAAATTGATAACTTTATCTAACTATATATATGTGACTTATCCTCACGTATTTGTAGCATATGATTGCAGACAAGAAAATATTCTCATCATTTAACTCCTACTGGTTAAATAGGAACAGTCCATTGATATTGCCCCAGCTCCATCAGAAACAGTCTGTCTAACAAACATACAATACCAACAGCATTCAGAGTTTGATCTTAAACTAATGGAAAGTACAGAACATACTGTATTGCACGCTGATGATTTATCAACTACACATTTTCACAGGGACTGGACTGTTGTAACATTCTTGGGGGAAAAAATAGCTTCACGTTAGTGGGAAGTCATGTTACACCTCTACAAGAGTCCAGAAAACTTCTACGCACAGATCAGCAGAGGCAAGGATGCTTATACAGCTCCACAGTAGTTTCATTCCTTTTTGAAAAGGTTGCTCCCTTCAACCTGACAAGGAAAGGAGCAGAACTGGCAGGCTGATGCAGAGCAACTTGGAATTCCCACGTATTTCTGTCACAGCCTTCTGGAGATTTGAAAGAAAACAGATGACAGTGCAGGACCAAGAGTGTGCAAAGAGATTAATGATTTTTCAAGACCAGCCTGAAACACCTAAAAATAGCCTGATTTTTTTTAAAGCACTGAACTTTTCTGGAAAATAGAAGCACCCAAGATATTCTTCATTTATGAAAATATCAGCAACAATCATACTACTGATAAGTAAGCCTGTTTGAAATGTTCAGCTTTAGAGAAATACTTAAATGCAAAAGAAAATGCAAAACATTTCTAAAAATAACTGGAGAGGGGTTAGCAAATGAAATCCTTTCTGCAAAAACCTGTCATTGTTTGTAATCCACTTTTTAACTGGGGAACAAGGAGAGATGCTGGTCACTTTTTTCACTGACAAGAAGACACAGATGGTGCTAAAAATCAAGGTATGGTTTCTTCACGTGCATTCTTGATACTTAAAGGACTCTAAAATGTGAATAAGTTTCTGGAGGTTTGTGATGTACCTGGTCAGGTTCCTCAGTCTACATCTTACAGATATGACTGTTCCTCCCTTGTAGAGTAGCTGAAACATCAGAGGATCTTCACAGTGTTTTCTCTTTCGAAGACCACAGGAATATAAAAATGAGTACATAGGGTCAAATCAGAAGTTCATCTAAACTAGTACCCTATCTCCAAGTAGTGGCCAGTTGCAGATGGTTAGGGAAAGCATATAAAAATACCATATATAGTGTGATCCTACCCCTGCTCAATCCTTTTAGTTGTTTAGGACTTGGAGATGGGAGTACAGCCAGATTATCATGTTTAATAGCTACCAGTGGACCCATCCTCCAAGATTTTTCATCTCTTCCCACAGCTTTGTCTTGAGAGAAAGGAATCTTGCCACGTGATATTAAACTCTTGAAATGTATCCTTCCATGACTTCTTCACAATGAAATCCAACCTGGATTGTGCTCCTTGGCAGAAATGTTCCTTCTCCCTTTTGCATGTGTGTGTTTGTGCATTTAATTTATGTCTTGGGAATACATTTTCAGATCAGATCTTAAAAAGTTTAATTGGGCCTGACCACTTTCATCAAGGATGAACAGGGCACTGTGTAAATTTCCATCTCTTAAGACTTCATGGCTCATTAATTCAATTGTTTACCGAAAACATTGCCCTGCCAAACAGCAAAAAAAAATGCAAAGCCCCCCAAATCAGGCTTGTTCATTGCCTTGAATAATAAAAGCCATAACAGTAAAAATGAGTCCTTGTTTATGCCTCCTTAAAAAAAGTAATATACTAAAGAGACAGAAGAGAGTTGTTGGGTCTCACAAATCAGCTTTGTCCCCAACTCAAAGACGAGCTGGACTGGCACATGCATTGCCTGAATTTAAGTCATCTTGGGACACAGTGAAGAGAAAAATACTCTTCAACAAAAACAAATGTGAACTTCAAAGCTCATGAGCAGAAATATAAACTTCAGTGATTATTACTTTGAAGCCAGCAAAGCTGGGAAGTGAGCAAGCACTTGCTAGTCAGGGAGGGAGCCTATTCCTCTCTTGCTGCCAAAGTTTTTCTCAGTTTCTCAAGGTTACCTCTATTTCCATTTTCACGCAGTCTAAACACATCCTTCTGATCTCCAGCTCCCAGTCCTTGAATTCCAGCAAGCCTTTCGATCTCCCCCCTTCTTATCTACTTCTTTCTTTCCCCCTTAAGTCTCTCTAATTCCTAGCTCCAGAGAAACCTTATGACTGGTATAAGCCTGCCATACTCTCAGAATAACTTTTCTACTAAATCTAACACCCATGAGCTTCTCCTGGTCAGATTTGTTACTCCATGTTGTCCCAAGTCTAGAAAATGCCTACTACTAGAAGACATTATCTGACACCATAAAGATCATCAGAGAAGCCAAAATCTCAAGTGTTGAAATACCATGTGGAAAACAAATTGAAAATATAAATCTAACATGGAACATGAACTTTGGGCAACATACAAAGCCTAAGGAAGGGAAAAGCCTGTTTGACCATCATCAGGTACAAATTTAACACACAGCAATAAGAAAGCTTGGGGCTGTACTACCAACAGTGCTGCTCAGCATGTGACGTGTTCATAGGCATGTGGCTACATGGTTCTCAGCAAATCAAAGCAGACCACTTCCTGGCTGTGTCAAGAAAAACAGAATATGAGTACAGGACTGATATACCAAAGCTCATGGGAGCTTCCAGCAACATGGGACACATTCCTCTGTGACTTCTACTGCTGTAAAACAGCAATAGCTTCACTGACCTTCAGAGAGCTACACTGCTGTAAAAAGTATGTGAGAAGAATCAAACCCACTGTGTAGATTTGCTCAAGTCAGTTGGCCAGCATTTCAAAAGTAGCTTATAATTTAGGCTGTCTCAATTTTTTAGTGTCTTGGTGCCTTAACAAGCCACTAAAAATAAAGAGCCAAAATTACAGGTTACTTTGCACAACTTGGGCCTCAGTTTCTCTGGACCAAATTCTGATGCTACTTTAACTTACTTGTAATTGAAGCCTGGAATATGTTTCTTGAACAATACAGAACTACAAAAACCTTTCACTAGTACAGATGAGAGCAGACTTGCACTGTCTGTGCCTCAGGTCACTCATTACCAGTCTGAAGACAGTAGGCCAAATCCTCAGCCAGAAAACGTTTGTCAATGCTACACTGGAGCCCCCACACCTATTTGCAATGGCTGAGAATCCAACCGAATAAATTCCATTTAACCAATTTATATAGCATTATGAATTTAATAATTTCATTCACTGAGCTTGGAAGATAACAAGTCCTCAGCCTGATAATAATTCAGAGTAGTGCCAAACAGAAGTAACTTCACTGCTAAGTGGAATTGCGGAACGATGAGAAATGAATCAGATCTACTGAACGTTAGTATATATACTGAGTCCTACTACTACCAGTTTTCTGCAAATGCCTCAGTTCAAAGGAGTGTGATATTAGGGAACACAACTGGTAAAACAGAAAAGCCATAAGAGACAACACTACCAATCATCAACACAACAAAAAGCATGGGAAAATACACATAAAGTCTTTTATCCAATGAAAATCAGAGCAATCAGCTTTCTTTTAATTTAGGAACACGCTGTCCTTGCCTGGGGGCTGCATGGGCAGGGAAGGGAGAGAGGGTCAGATCTCCACAGGACTGACCCAGGTTTGAAAATTCACAGCAATTAAAGTGGCAAGAGCCAAACCTCCCACACATCCTTCCCCTAAGTGTCAGGAAATGGTGTCCCCTGATTGCTCAATCGCTAGGTCAGATGGCTGGCCTGGAGAGACTAGATGGGTTTCTGGGATTCCACTGGACCTTGTGGGAATTTTATGTCAACTAAGGCAGATGGAGCAAAACCAAACTATCTGGGAGATGCCTTCAAGATGCTGTTCAACTCTTGCTGTGCCTCCCTGCCAATAAAATACAATCAGCGCACGCCACGTCTGGACTTGTTAAGAAAATTTTTTGCGACCGATTTCAAGATGAACAGAATGATCTCCATTACACAATAAGAAGCACAACTAAAATAAACAGCAGTGACAGCAGCAGACAAGTGATACAGTGTGGTAAGGCCACTAGGATATCCAGAGAATTTGCTTACTCAACTCTGAAACCATGAGACTGCACTTCGTAACACGTAATATAGACTTTTAAAACCTCAGGGCTGCACTGTGGCTGTCATAAGCTCCAACAGGGAATTGTTTTCTGTTTCACAAAGCAAAACTGAAAAGATGTCTGCCCGGTCCATAGTGTGTTTGCTTCTCTTGCTTCCAGGGTTATTGTCCACCAGAAGAAGAACTACCTATTTCCTGGCTGGCATAACCTCATCCAAACTCAAGGACGCTGAGTGATGACCCACGCATTCTCATGAGACACCAAATTTATCTCCTGCCAGATCAGCATCTCCTTCCCCATTCCTCTCCCCACACTTCAACTCAGTGTGCAACTTTCCCCCTGAACCACAACTAACAGCCCAGAAGGAACTTCCAGGTTTGCAGACTCCTGCAGGTAGTGTCACTCACGAGTGGGATGCTGAGCTGGATGACAAAGAGAGAATCATGAGACAGAAAGGAAGCAGCCACCTTAAAACACCTCAAATCTGGAATTCTTTCCTCCTCAGTTCCTCTTCTCACACTCCAGCTTTCAGCAGTTCTGTCTATATTAGTTCTGTATTGCCCAATGCAACTTCAGACGGACTAACTGCTAAACCAGGTAAAAGTGTCTGTGGCTCCTAGACACTCGTCTTGGCTGTGACAGCTCTTAAGCTTTTATTGGGGCATATAGGTTTCTAACAAGTTACTACATTTCTTCAGGATTTTTTTTCTTTCACATTGCCAGCCAATGTGATTAGATTGTTGCTAAGAAAATAAAGCAGCTACTTAGAAAAGGAGCTGCTAGGCTACTGGAAACAAAATCTAATCAGAAATAAATGCGGATGAGGAAAAGGATTCTGATACATCATGGTAAATAAAGCAGCCCAGATCCCAAACCGATTCCTTCCAAGTCTGCAGACTTCATTTCCAAAGTACATCCCTGCAGGATCTAGCTCTGAGAATACATGCTCCCTTACATGTGCAGTTAGTACGGTTGCTTTTTCTCCAGCTCAGCCTAGCTTGCTTTACATGGCATGGCATGGCATCCCTTAGTGGGGATTAGGCCTTGAACATCTGCCCAGTAAAGGCCACCCCCATTACATTAGCCAGCACAGTGATGACATCAACCTGCAGTTGCTTTCAGCACAGCTAACTACACTAGCTCAATTTCATTTTGCAGGGGAGATCCCTGCAAAACTCCCTCCTCCTAATTCTCTCCTTTCCTCCTTTACTTCCTTCTCCCTGACCCAGCAACCCACTCTGCCACTCTTAAGAGGAAAAGTATTTGCAGACTTATTGCATTACCAAAACAACTCAGCCCAGGCACCACTGACTCGCAACAGCCTTTCTTGTGACTGCTTGTTGGCTGAAGCCACTTGCTAACAGCACAGTGCATTACATTGTGCAATTCACGTAGCTCCTGCTTCTCAGGCCAGCTTTGTGTTTATGTTCAAGGGCATCACCTCTCCTTCCAGCACCTGCACAAACCAAGCACCCTCTCACTGGCAACGAGCTTTCTAAAGTTACAAGCGCTAGCTAAGTATGTCAGCTTCATACAGAAGGCATCAAACTCTTCCACGCACTTGGGGAAATGAGCTGTTTGTGTCATGGGCCTCATTAGAGAAGATGCCAATGAGGAGGACAGCTGCCTCCACAGCTGTCGCCAAAACTGCTCCCATCTCTACCCGAGGAATGAAGAAGGGACATCCAGGTGTGGGGTGGGGGAGGTAAGGTTAATTACATGAATGCAGCACCGAATTTTAATTGTAAATAAATACAGCTGAGTGCCCCACTGAGAACACTGCCTTCTTACGGAGTAAGCTTGGGAATCTCTGATCTCCTGAGGTATAATGAAAAAAAATTATTAAGAATCACTAGCATTTCTTGGGACTTGCACCATGTGTCCACAGCAGTACATCTGCAGGTTTTTCACAGGGAGATTCTCCTTGTAGTAGCTGCCTCCTTCACGTATGACCCCGTTACAGCTTGGTTTTGGATGTGAGAGATGCCTCTTTCCTCTGTAGAAGCAGTGGGCTCTTTGGAGAGCCCTTAATATCAGGCTAGTACAGGCTCAAGGCACTAAATTTATCAGATTTGATGAGCGACACCCAATACTTATGTTAGGATCTGTTATTGTTCATAGCCTGGCAAACAGAGTGGGACAGGACTTCATTGTCAGGGAGCCAGGAAACTGCCTGTCCTCCCCATAAGGAAAGACAAACTGCTTGATGCAAAATATGGCAAGGGATTAAAGAGTTAAAAAAGAAATCCTGCACTGTGAAATTGCCTAAGGAAGTTGGGTTTTGCCTAGAGCTTATTTGGGATTTTGCTGTCCTGCTACCAGAACATGAAGGAGCTGGATTTCAGTTAATTTTGTAGTCTTCCAAAATATGTCCTTCCCTCCCTCTCTCTCCTTCTCCGACCTCCCTCACCCCCCGTCACCCCTATCCACATACAGAAGAGTGCAAAAGCCTGTACTGTCAGCCCCTCTGCATACCTTTGGGAGAAGCAATCAAGCCAAACTTGAATCCTGTGTGCTGCCAAGCTGGCTTCAGGATGTTTCAGAGGAGAAAAAAAAAGAAAAGAAAGGCAAGCGGTACTTGCAGGGATTTGTTCTTGAAAACAAGCAAAAACATGAGAAGAGTTGCTGCAGCAGCTGCACTTACACTGTAGTGCCCGTGTCTCTGCGCAGTTCCTCCCTGTTCTGCAGTCCTGTAATCCACATAGAGAAATGCCTGTGCCGCTCCTTTTGATGGCTTTGCTGTTGTAGTCAGACTGGAACTGCTGCTGTTTTCACTTTCAGACCAGCCTCTCCCTCCAAATCCTCTGACGTCAGACAGCCTGCAAGAGATATTTATGGAATGAACGATCTAAAAGTTTCTCTAGGTAGAGCCCAGATTGCAGTTTTTTGGGATTTGTAATTTTTACACTTTTGGATAGAAAACCCCTCCAAGGGGGGCCAGGCAGGAAACGGTGGGGAACTACAGATGTGGTTAAGTCCCTAGCAAAAGACAACCCCTGTACTTTTCTGCCCATGGTCTATTATATCCACACCCAGGATGTGACTATCTGTCATGCAAGTCCCCATTTGGAAAGCAGTATTTTCCAGTCTCTCAGCTGCACCTAAACAGTGTTCACATCAAGCCTGGCAAAGAGGCCTCCCACACACACTCCTAGCCTGCAGCCCTCTGCTGTGCCCAGGCTTTAACTGTATTTAACTAAAACAGGAGTGAAACAGCCCTTCCAAGCACCTTGTCCACATCCTTTTTCAGTTTTGCACAAAACCCTTCCAGCTGGAGTGTTTTCCCAGGCACGCGGGCCATCTTCCATCCTAACTTCAAAATACCTTCTAGAAGTGTTTTACCACAGATGAATACCAGCTCAGAAAATTCATTTGATCTTTGATCTCTATTATTCTCTGCCTATTTGCATCACTATTTCTGTTACTTCTTTGGTACTGCAGAGTATGACACATTTCACCTGCTGTGAAAGCCACTTAACCGTGTTATGTAGAAGAGCAGAGATGCTACAGCAAAAGCTGAAGCAGAAGTATTAGCATTAATGTTAAGCAGTACTTGAAGAGTGAAATGCTCTCATTGTATAACCCTGCTGAGGCAAGTGATGATAAATTTGTACTGATAAGACATCTTCGGTTTGCATTTAGGAACTGAGCGTGGCTATAAGCCTGTAAGTATCAGTAGTCCCATCCAAAAGATGAGGAAACTGAAGTCTGAAGTTGAAGTGATATATGTTGAAAGTCCTTGACTGAGCCTTGCCTGATTACAGACAGACTTTTTTAAGAAGTTAAAAATTTATTCAACATTTTCTGGAGCAGTCTACAAATGTGCTGCTATTATAAGCAACTGTTATTTTTTTTTTTTTATACCCCATCATTTCCATTTGTAAACAGTTATAAGAAGTATGTGTCTTGGTACCACTTTTGGAGATGTGAATGCTATTTCAAAATGTAAAGCCAAGGTTCTTTTCTGTGCAACTTACTGGCAGAGCAAATTTACCATTTGGGGCTGTGTGAATTAGTTTTTTCATATACATATACTTTCTCTTTTCTGCTCTACCATCATCACATTTGGGCATGAGCCAGGGCTCTTTGAAATCAATAAAAATCATCTGATCAAATTCAAAAGGCTTAAAATCAAGTTTGCTCTGATAATGTTCTAATGGCAGTTAGCCCCATACATTGTCCTGGTTTGAGGTCCCTTCCAACTCTAACCATTCTATGATTCTATGATTAATAACTACAGCCTGTCTTACACTGTCACCCAAGCACAAATGGGATTTCTTTATTTCAAAAGAATTTGCAGAAAGATTGAAATGCCAAGAGACTGAAATGCTCTGTTTACCCATACATAATAAGGACAATGACAGTGAAAGCTGCTATTGAACAGTGTCCAGCAGTGCATTTCTGTCCTGAAGGGATATACCTCTTAACATGTAGTTGTTAAGGCAGAAACATCCATCCCATCAGAAGTGCTACGAAACTCCAGTTACTGCAGGTTAAGACAGTATCTCTATGAACTTGTCGCATTTCTTTTGGAAATGAAAGGAAGAATAGCCGCTTGTATTGTTGTATATTCATAATCTCCACACTGAATCACATAAGATTCATTTCCACAAGATGCAACAGGAGCCCTTTTTAGAACACAACACCACGATATGAAGATCATATACAGGAGAACCCTCTCCATTGGACTGGGAGTGTGCATGTGGAAGCACAATGTTTCCTTCATTTTAAACATAAGTTATTTTAATAAGTACTTCTCCCAAAAGATACAAGGCAGGCACTTTTGGGGGGTGAAAATCAACTTTTTGCACTGGGCCAACACAAGCATAGGCATTGCTCAGCCCTAAAAAAGCAGAGAACACAGTGAGACCCTCTGCATCACAAGCGCATGACTGACAAAACAAGAGAGCATGTGTTCCTCAGATCCCAACCAGTCTCAATACACGTTCACATGAGCAACTATAGCAGTCCAGTTGTCACTCCCTTAGTGCTACATAACAAAATAATAAACCAAAGGAAATGAAACCATATTAAAATACTATTCTTGCTGCCATAGCGGAACAGACCATTCAGCTCTCTAGTCTAGTACACTGCCTCAAGCAGTGGTTAGATACCTGATGATTCAGAGCATGAAGAATGGAAAACACACTACATCCAGCCAGTTGTGGGCTGGAATATTACCTAAGAACTGGGGGTAAAGAGGGAAGAGAAAGTATTTCTTGAACCCCACAGTTGATCGGCTTACACCCTGAAGCATGAGGTTGTTTCAGATGCTCAGGTTTTTCCCTTGCATTGATATTGCTATGAATGTTATTTCTGCATATATTTCAGTTTTGGGAACCTGCCAGTTTTTTTTTCCAATCCACTGAAGTTAGGAAATGCAAAGTTATGGCATATGTTCAAACAAATAGCATACACCAAAGCATGCAGAGAGCTCTTTCTTTGTCCTCAGATGCACACAGCCTTGGCCATAGTTTTTAAATCCACCCGGTGATTTTCCTTTCATTTTGCATGACAGGATTCTATTCTCTGTATACTTTTGGCCTCCAGATTTAATTCTCCACTGCGCTGACGAGAGTGAAACAACTTACAGATCTCGTAGATGTCTTCATTTCCAAGGCCTGAAGCAGTACCATGGCTTACAGTAAACAGTTTAAGTGAAGATGGTGATGTGCTGCAGACACATACGTGCCAGCAAGAAGGATCATTCTAAGACACTGCCACAGCTATCTTTGTCCCATGCAAGGGAATGTACCCTGCATATCAGGAAGGGGGGAAGGAAGCACTTTCTGGTGCCGTACCACAGTGTACCTGAGATATCCCTTTAGCCACACAGGATCATGTAGGGGACAGTAAGTGTCTGAGTATCATAATCAATGCATGGCACTGGATAAACTTGCATTTACAGGTAAGCAACAAAGTGACAGCATTTTAGACTCAGTTTCCTCCAGTGTCAAAGTCAACAAAAAGTGAGAATCAGGGGAGAATGAGGCTCACACAACTGAAGGATTGCTTCCAATTAAAAGTAGCGCAGCATTAGAGTAAGACTTACAAAGCCAGCATCTTTGTAGCACTCTGTGACTGAACTCAGAAACTGAGGGACAGACTGAACTCCTCAAACTAAATTTAGCAACAGTCTTAGCCTTGATGGACAGTACTCATACATGAGGGCAGACAGAAGGCAGCACTGGCTCAGAACGCCCTGCCTCCACTGCTGGCAGAAGAGGAGGCAGGAAAGAGTGAGCTCTGTCCCACACAGGGAGTTGTGGCTAGGCTCTGACTCCTTTGCAGCAGTCAACTAGACCAAAGAGAATTGAGTAGGCCAGACTATTTGGACAGTTGTAAACTAAAATTGTTCTGCAGATACATAATATCAGAATTAAACAACATTTTTGCAGTATATCACAGCCCAACTAGCTATTCCCAGAGCTCACTTAAATTAATTTTGTTTTCTACCAAAAACTACATAGCAAATTCAGGTTAACCAGGGTCCTTTGAGAGCTTTGTGGTACAAGTTTCTTGGCTTCTTTCACACACATACTGGACTGACAACTGCGAAAGCACAGATGCTTCAAAGAAGCCAGAGATACAACTTGGGGAAAAATGTACGCACACAGTAGATAACCATGCAGACAGAAGTGCAACCAATGATATACCATATTAGTAGCAATCATCATGTGTTACAAAACATCAGGGGAGCCTGGGTTGGAAGGAGAGTTAAATTATGTGGACTGTATCAAATTTAAGTGTCTTGACTGGCATAATTTTTTTCTTTTCTTTCCTAGACATTCCCACTTCTTGCAAGGGATTTATTTTTAAAAGACTTCAGGAAGCCAAGAGAGCCTATTAGACTAGCAATTATCCTGAGTCACTTCCTACAATAGTTTAAAACAACTTTTCAGAAAATCTCTTCTGTGGGCATGGATACAAGTACATCAGTGGTCCACAGAGTTGAACCAGTAAACCCGAAAGGAGTAATGATCTACAGCTAACTACATTACATTTTTGATAACATTAAAAGAATACCCAGCCTGGAAAATCAAATGTTGGGAAATGACAGATATCAAACACATTATGATATGGATATGTTTATCCACTACCCATGTAAAACAGCTGTGGCAGAAAGTGGGATGGGACCCAGCTACCTGCAATTTAGTTCAAGACATTTAGCTCAAGACAATTCTTTTTCTCCTTTCAGCTCTTGCCACAGTTGATATGAGCCTGATGCATAGGATGAAGCAAGTATCTATAAAATGTGAGCACACTGTCAGAGCTGGTGCTGTATTTTTGGCACTTCCACGCTTTTAGGTGCTTTGGTTCACCAATGCTTATGCTCTTTACTGTTGTTCTTTCTATATTATTTGCTAATTACAGAAAAAAAAGTACCAGTTCCAAAACTTTCGCACATGTAATCCTACTGAATTTATGAGATATCAGCATAATCCCTGAAGTCTCCTGAATATAGGAGTTTTACTCTACTGTTGTCATGTCACCATACTGCTCTCCTCTTGTGAAGTTGCCATTTCAAGATGTAATGCAGTTTGACCATAACATATGCAAGTGTCTTCTCAGGCAGGAAAATACAATAAAGTTCTTGAGTTCTGCTTCTGAAGCATGGTACAGTATTATGGGCATAGGCATAAAGACTTGGCACAATTATTCTCAGAAGATATGTGAACTGTAGAGACTTCTATGCTTGAGCCCCAAGTTTTATTACCAGACGAGCCCAAAGTGACTTCGTGTATCCTTGGTTACCTCACCTGCAGAAGAAGGAATTAAGACAGCCTGCCTATAGGATAAGAGCACAAGATCTTGACTGATAATATCAAGAAGCATTTCATAATCTTTTATAACATAAGAAATGAAACAAACAAACAAAACAAAATGAAACCATAACATTTGGGTATTCTGTCTCCTTTGTACTTATTAAATACCAAAAATGAAGAAATAAGTCTCATGTGACACATACATTTATTGTGAACATATGTTTCTATCACCTGCCTAACAATCTATAGAAATGAGTAAACCCACAGGATTAAACAGAAAGCCACTGAACTCCAGATTACTTTTCTTTCTTTCCAGATAGAAAAAAAACTGGTCTTATAAATGCATGAAAGTTTGAAGGTAGAATACTCATTTCAAGAATCCAGTTTTGTACTGGACTTGGGGAAGGGTGACATATGACAGCAGTATAATCAGAATTCTGGTGGAGACAGGCAACAACAGCTTTACAAACTTATGCTAAGAGCATACTGACTCTACAGGGTCTTAGTCACTGTTGATTTAGCCATGGTTCAAGATATTCAATATCCCACAGCACCAAGTTTTTGTGTCTGAAGTGGAGCAAACAAAACAATGAGACACTGAACAGCTATGACTGTCCTTAGAAGAGACAAGTGCTACTTCCATATTATTTCCATAAACACTACACAGAATTGGGACTTAAGTCCCATGAATACAAAGATTGGCAAATGAGTTTTGCAGCCTTTTTAAGAGAGAAGACAGATACGAAGAAGTATCTTGTAGTCAGCTACAAATACTGACTTTGCTGAAGACGCTAAGAAGGAGTGTGTCAAAGGAACAGGCCCACAGCTGAGTGGATTGATCTGAGTTTGGACTCTTGTTTCATCATCTTTAAACAGCAGAAGACACAGAGACCAGAACTGAGCCGAAGAAGCTTAAAAGAACTTGAACTGTACAGAAGAAACCAGGAGTGGCTTAAATTTGTCCCTGGAGCACAAGAAGGAAAAGAGGTACCTCACTAGGGTAAGTGCAGAGTTATACTATGTAATGGGATGGCTACAGTGTGTCACACAATAAAAACCCATCTAAGACTTTACTAAAACCCAATGAGCTGGAAATTCTAAAAAATAAACCAGAATAACAATTCTCGTATGTCTAAACCCACTGATCTCCTGAATCCCAGAATGTGTTCCTTAGGATCCCAAAGCAGTTTGAAATAAACAAAGTTGGGATGCTCAGCATATTCGAAGACCAAGATACGACATAATGTCAAATGTGCTCTAAATTAGTCTGTTTTGTTCTTCTTTATAGAAGAAGACAGACCATTGATGAAAAACAGCACTGGTGAACCAGTTCAGATACAAATTCATTAACCATTGTCACAAGAAAAGGCTATGTATCTTTGATTTGTCATTTCTTTTGATTATTTCAAGTATAGACAGAAAGGCAACAGACTTTAACAAATAATTTTGTAACTTTTTGTGTCATTTCATAAAACTTATGTCATAAAAACTGTTACTAGATGATTCTTGTCCTGATTAGGTACGGGAATAATCTAAAAACTAAAAGTTTTGTTCCTGAACTTTTTTTTTCCCCCAAGTTAATTTGGTAGATCCAAGAAGGTGTAACAATTTAATTAATTACATTTGGATCAACTTAGTCAAGACATGAAAGTGGCAATGTGTGTAAAACACATACATACGTTTCAGTCTCTTTGACAGAATTCTTCATTTCTCTGGGCCTGTTTCTTCATCTGCAAAATGAGAATTACAGAATTGAGTGCTTGACATGGATGCTGTGAGATTAATCTCATTCCTCTTGTGAAGATCTGTGAGGTCCTCAGACTGGAAAAACTGAAGAACAAATTTATTCAGTGCTTGTGCCTCCGATACACAAGCATGGATGAGATGTTGAAGAATAATCTTACAGGAAGATGCTCTTTGCTTCGCCAGTCTCTGTTCTTGGAGTACCTGATTTGACAGAGTTTCAGATAATTTGTTTCATATGGGCTAAAGACATCAACTAAGCAATTATTTCTAATGATTGTACTTGTCTTCCTGAATACCTTGATAGTAGGAAAATTCTTTTGAGTAATACGAGGAAATGACAAATACTTTTCTGGAATTAGCTTACAGAAGAGAGAAAATCACTGATACGAATGTAATTACGTAAGTCTTTGTAAACTTCTCTGATTTGGGATGCCAAATGTATTGTTTCTCAGGACAGGAAAGATGCATACTCAAGGCAAGTGTCAGAAAGCCAAAACAGTCAGATGGATGCACAATATAGAAGATGTTGCTTTCCAGAGATTATACATACTTAAACAGTTCTCAAACATATAAGTGGAGAAGGCAGTAACAGTGAATCACACTCATCTCTCTTAATATAATTTCCAGAATTCAGAAGTTAAGTCCTTATTCTTTCTTTCAGGAGGAAAGGGCTGCCAGCTTGCAAACAGCTTACTCAAGCCTGCTACATTTCTCTGCACATTCCACAGCAGCAGTTATGAAGTTCTTCCTGCAGGACTTCTGTACAGTGAGAATGAAATGCTGGTGCAGCACCATTGAATATGGAAAATTTCTGGATCTACTGGTACAAATTCACATGCAGACAGACAAGCTGAAGCCCTGCAGCACAGATAACCCATACTATTCTTCTCAAAAAAGATGACAGAGAACGTTTAATATAGTCTTACTTCTGAAAAAAAATCACGTATTTCCATTCTCAGAAGTATTTTTATGTCAACATGGAGAGTTTTATGGATAAGAACTTTGCTTTCATAGTTGAAGGAGCACTGTCTGACTCAGGACCGTTTTTGACAGCAAGCAAGTTACTTGATGCCACCAGATACTATTAACAACAAAAAAGTGAATGTTTCATCATCAAACACTAGTAGCTTAGAATTGGAAAATTGTATAGATTAATCTTGTTTGATTAATATTTTATTGAAGAATTAAAATGCTAAAATGGAAGAATGCCAGAGACTGAGACATAAGCAGTACCACCAGTGATCTGGGCCAGGCTTGAGTAAAGGACGGGTATAGATAGAGCTGTAAGGGTACCACATTCAGAGTTAACAGGATTAAGGTTAGAGGCTTCACTGGCTTATGTCAAGGACTCCAATGTATAAATTGGAGTTGCGACAAAGAAAAAGGGAGGGCCAGAAAAAGTTCAGGCAGTGGGTAAAAAGGGCCCTGGCTGAGTAGGCAGAAAAACAATTCAGGAAGAATGTTCTGGGACACAGTTATGAAGCAAAAAGGGACTGTCTGGGTTCCCTTATACATATAATTATTAGGGTATTCCACAGATCAAGTTCATGTGGGATTCTTCAGCACGTGTGGATTATGAAGCCTTCACTCTCAAGGAAATTGATTATGGCCATCTGTGGAACTGGTTATACCTTACTTAGGCATAAGCAGGGCTTAGTAATAATCAAATGGTAAACTGATACATTCTATAGAGGACTTCTTTTGGGTGGATTTGCTCTGTATTTTGTTCATTTTCTTATGAAAACACAAGCTGCTCAGAAGAGAAATGCTCAAAGCTTCTGAATACTCAACAGTCTATAGTTGACATACATATAATCATGCAATATAATGTTAATTGTAAGACTTATAAAATTATAACATTATTGTATGGTTGCAGGCAAAAGGCATTTTCTAAAGCCTTAACATATGATAAGATTAAAACCAATACCAGCTTAAATGATTTGAAAAATACATTGAGGGCTGAAAGGTAGGAAACGGACAGTGAATCTGCAGGAAGAGATTGGATTCATTGTGTGGGGACCGCTGAACAGTGAATCATAACTAACAAATTATAAACTAAGTACTGGCATGGATGCCTGGCTTACTTGAAAAAAAATGGATGAAGACACTTTTGCTTCCTGCCCATCTCTGAAAACTGATGCAAACTGCTACACCCACCCAGAGTAGCCCTCAGAAGCCATTCTAGAAGTGCAGGACCACTGTAGTGCAGTAATGTTTGGAAGCAGTAAAGGGGATCACAAGTGAGTGGCTTCCTTCAAGTAGAATCAAGCCCTCTGAAGATAATTAATTTATCTGAGAGACTAGTCATGAACATCCTCAGAAACTAGGGAATATAAAAGCAATCCAAATGCAGGAGAATAATTAGGAATTGGTGAATGAAGTATTTTGTGAAACTGTGCTGGCAGAAGAGCACAAAGCAGCTAACTAGGGCAAGGATACCTTTTTGGCAACAAATAGCTTGACCAGCTTCTTTTCTTCACACTGGTGTTACAAGTTTGATTTTGTTGATATCTGTAAATCTCTTTGAGATCTTCCAATGTCACTTACTATTCAAGTTTTTAAAAAATAATATATAAAGCAAAAGTTACAGTGCCAGAATATATACAATGAATCTATGGGAAATCATCATTCTTCCATGTTTCAAGAATTGTTTGACAAGTTTTTAAATTATTTCCCTGGGAACTGGCTTGGCTTAAATGTGTTTATCCTTTGTCTTTTGTTAGCTCATGTTTGCATTTACTGTCCATTAATAATAGATGAACACAACAGCATAAGGTACTTGATTCTTTTATGAACTGTAGATAATTCCACATTTCAGTCCTACATAACATCAACAGCATAGGGAAAAATGGAATGTGGCAAGAAGCCCAGGAAAAGGCAAGTTGAGTTGGATTGGGAATTAGCTGGAAGGATAATAATCCTGCAAGCCAATATTCATTAAGTAATTTTATGTGCAGTGGAAGAAAACTATGATACACACTTGGCATCTGAAGACTTTAAAATGCTGAGAAAAATATTGCAATAACTGTACAAATTGGTTAACAATTGTGATACAAAACAATTCTTTCTAAGGTGCCTCATGCCAACATGATTCAGTTTTACTCGGTGTTATTCTGAAACTCCAATAAGTAACCTAAAGGATTGCTTATCAGACAGTCTAACTGTTTTCTGAGATGTTAGCCAATCCTTCCTACCATTTTTTCCCTTGAAGCCATCATTTGGACTACATTCAAATCACATTCACTTCAACAACGTAGGATTAAGCTTCTGCAGGTGCTTTAGCATACACTAGGGCCTAGGTAAGGCCTATGAGGGCATGCAAAAACATCACAACTGTAAAATAAGAATTTAAAATGTTCAGTAACTAATAATAAAAGCAGTAAAAATCAGTGTACTTAAACTTCCCTTCTGGATTAAATTCATGCCTGTTCTTAAACTATTTAAGTGGAGCCAAAATAATACTACCCCCTTCCAAGGTAAGATGGTTAATTCCTTTTGTGGCTCATGATTTCCACCAAACTGTATGTTTTACTTATGCAATGGATACTGCAAATAATATGAGCTCCATCAAAAGGTAAATGTTATATTCCTAGTAACAATTCAGTTTGTTAAACTAGCCATGTAACTCAAGTAGAAGGACAGGTTCTTTCTCTTTAAATCACTCAAATCATTCTCTCAAGTGAGACTATTGGAGTATTCCACTTGACAGTGATTGATCCTACTCCATATATCCGAGTTTCTGTTCATTAGTGAAAAAGGTATTATTTACCTGAAAGTTGGCAATAGACAGGGATTTGGTTTTGTTTCTTTTCTTTTTCAATTAGCATTTCTTGTTCATGCATCTCAGTGGGTCACACTTGATCTCTGTAAATACATAAAGTTTTGTAGGTAGCCCTTACACATCTCACCAGATTCACACAATTGGAAAAGTGAGTTTTTTCGTAGTTCAAAAATTACAGCTTCTTCAATGACAGTAATGGTTAACAATTTTATCTGTTTTGCTAAAAGCAAGTATCTCTGTGCTAGTCATTTGCAAGAAAAATTATGTTCTGAAGAAAATTTCAAAAATGAATACATGTACTGCTGAAACTCTTTATTCATGGAGGCAATCTGATATACGCATTGACCTATGTTTTCAAATATCATATCTAGTACTTGATGTTTATTAGCTTTGGAAAAATCTGACTAGAGTATGTACAAACCACTGCCCTCTCCTGGGGGTCACAGAACAATACAAACTTGAGCAAAAACTACAGAGCTTCTGATTTTGTCACAGTATCTCCAATAAAAGATATACTATTAGATTAATAATAACTTATCATGAATAAATGCTCTGGTATATAATTGTCTGTCAAATTACCTCCCAGGTCTTTAGGAACCTTACTTTCTGAAACAAGGATCCACAATATATAGAGTGTTGTCAAATTTATAACTCATCATCCTGGTTATAAACAACATGTGAAAGATCAGAATTGTTGACAGTGCTTACAATAAGACTTTGATTCTGTGAAGAAATAATGGAGATAAAGTGCAGTACAGTTATTAACTTAGAGAAGAGGGCTTATTCTGTTTTCAACTTTGGCCAATTTACTTTACCTCCATGCTCATTCATACGTGAAAAACAGGTAAAACACATATTATCACTTGTGCTTACAATCTTAGAGTCCTAGATTCAGCCTTAATTTGAAGAGGATTTAATTTCAAATGCAAGAGAATTGAAACTCACTAATTTGTACACGCTTGGGGATTCTTAAAAGAAAGATGATAGGAAAGTCTAAACAACAACTAAATACATAATCCATGGCCAAGATAGTGATATAAGATCAATATTGATTAAAAGAACAGGAAGTTTGCCTCTTCACATTGGCAAATAACTGATGTCTCTAGTTCCTGGGTACCAACCCTTACCCATTTACAAGATTTCTCAACTGTAAACACACATCAGTATGTGACAAAATCACCCAGCCTTAAATGCATCTGGCATTTGAGACTTAAATGAGTAATAGTGGTAGGTTTATTGTAAACTGAACACTGGATGTTGGAAAAAAAAAAAGACAAACTAAAACTCTTGTTTTCAAAATATGCAGTCTTGTAAAAAGAAAAAGAAAAAAATTACTGTAAATACTGTTACAATGTGCTTAAATAACGGCTATTCTTTGGTTTCAGACAGTTCAAAAGCACTTCTTAATTTTACATTGCTTTGATGTTAGTCTTCTACAAGTCTTTTTTTTGTTGATGTTAGTTTGGAAATACTACTTTCTGTAACTATTGGGATGCTGTATGCTTCAATAACAGCGTGCATATATCTCACCTATTCACAGAATCGTACAGGGGGAAAAGAGTATTCTAAACCAAACTCTGGGAAAACCACCTACTTTGCAAATGATAGCATATGAATACAGCTGCACTGATTTGTGCGTTGTCCTGATTGCCCCTTGTTTACAACAGTATGCAAATACATAGAAAGTTTAGTGGCAAGGTTGGTCTTGGTCTTTTAAGGTATTCAGTGGCTTGATACTGAAGACACCATTTTCTCTGGCTTCACTGCAGGCTGTGCTTGCACAATTGAACACAGTGCTCAATTTCTCTATGTCTTAATTTTATCCTCTAAGAAAACGGCATGTACCAACTCTGCAGCTAAACATGTTAAGGACTGGCGTGCCTGGTTGGAGCACATTATATTCACATTGAGGCACCAGTGAGTCTGTGTAAGTACTTATGTATGTTCATTATGGCAGCTTCTTGAGATCAGTGTATCTGGGAATTATAATTTCCCTTAGTTTTAGCTATGCTATGCTACTTAGATTATGATGCAAACTTTCGTTTCCTTATAGATGGCCTTCTCTTCTTGTACAACTCCCTTCATCTCATTCTAGATACAAAAGTTTCTCATCTGCATACCTACTCAAGTACTAGTCACTCCATCCTAATCCATCTTCTGATGAGATCAACTATCATCCTTCTTTGTTTTTCTTAATTACTCACCCTCCTGTGTCTCTTCACTCTACCCACACTAACACCATACTTCAGTCTTTTCCATTCAAATAAACAGGCAGAACAAAAAGCCCTCAAGTGGTCTGCTTACCTTTGTTTCCCTTTGCCTCCAAAGTAATAACTTCATTTTCCTCTCTCCTTTTCATTTCCACATTACCTAAAGCATGCAGCTTATTTTTAATGGCTGGAGTTCTCCTTTACACTTATATTCTAGAGCTTCCGTCAATACACCTACCTGCATAATGTCCTCTGTTTTCATTTAATGATAATTTTGAAACTGAGATCCAGGCCTTTATCCTTACCCTTTTGAACTACAAAACTGAATTTTACTCCATGGCTGTAATCACCTTCCACCACATTGTTGTATTTTTCTTCTACCTAGCCCCAATGAATGAAATCCTCTGTCCCCTCCTACCCAACACAGAGACTTTCAGAATGCTGTTGCTATTATCATTTTCAGTTATCACTCAGATTATGCTGCAGGTAATTGTGCCTCCTTGAGTAACTCTCCTCTCTTTATTACATTATTTTGTTTGTCTTTAAGGTCCTTGTCTATTCTGTAATACCTTATTCATGACCAAGTTGCAGGTAGATTTCTGTCTATGATCAATCATTAGCATCAGCTTCACATTACACTTTCAAACAAATCTTTTGCTGCTTTCTGCTACGCTAGATTCCATTCCCAAAAAAAGCTGTTCACAAAAATCTGTAAAATTACATAACTGTCTTTCTTTAAATCCTCTTTACAGTAATGTCTGTACAACAGCTTGATAGGAGAACCCTAGCCTCTGACTACTGTGCTAATATTATCCATGTTATTTCCTTTTATTTTTCTCTTGTCCTGCATTGCCTCCTGTCCTAAACTTGGATGGCAAGAGCTGTTTGATACAGGGATATTTCTCCCTTTTTTTTTTTTAATCTCTAAACTTACACAGTGCCCGACAAAACTTCTAATCCACAGCTTCAATTTCCAAGATTTATTATAAATCAATCATGACTAATAATTATGTTTCATAATGTTCTGTTGAAACTGATGGGATTGTAATCCTCTTCAAACAAGAGTATACACAAACTGCTTACACAATGACTAGGAAATGAATTATTTGTTGAGCAGAAATGAACATAAGAATCTAAATCTCTCACCAGTTTCCAGATCAAGAAAACTTAAACGCCCACAGCCTTTTCTACTTATGGTCACCTACCATTTTATCTGCCCTTGCTCAAACACAAATCAGTAATGGACTTTGGAAGGTTTCATGACAAAATAAAGAATAAGAAAAACTATAATGCTAAAGATAAATGTGGGAGGGAGGTAGAGAAAATTGTGAAGATAACATTAGCATTGCATTAGAAGCATGTTAATATCTCCTAACACTTCTTACATTGTAGTTTGCAACAAAGGATGCAGTTTACCATTTAGAAGTTAGGAAAAAAAAAAAAAAAAGAAACAACAAAAAACCACACAACCAAAACCCAACTTGGAATAAAGATTTGTTGCCTGTTGCAGTCAGAGTCCTAAGGATCCCTAAATTTCTCCGTGGAATTTTGGTTTACTCTAAAACAGACAAAAAAATAAATACACATATGTATACATGTATGTATCTACATGTCCTCAGGAAGATATTTTAAGATTTTCTGCCTTGGCTGAGTCCACCAAGGCATACATTTTTAGGAAACATATAAATGTGCTTGGTAAGAATGTCAGAACAGCAGTGAAATTTTAAGGTACTTCCAAATGTAACTCTAACATATGTGAAGATGTAGCACTGTTTTCTAAGAAACAGATTGCAACAGTAGCCCAAAAGACAGAAACATCCCTGCTCTTCTCACAGGGCTGCGCTATTAACAGCTGAACAAGGCAGTTTACATGAATTTACATGTTAATACTGAACGCATACACATCCAAACCAAAGGTTACAGGACTTTGGAATGACACCTGAAATATTAAAAAATATTGCTACAACTTTTTCACATTCCATTCAAATATAGAAACACAAGTTTCTATGTTATCGCACCTTTTACAAATACAGGTTGTACTCATTCTGGCAGAGCTCATATAACATACTCAACAGATATTATAAATAAATTTAGGCCAAGTTTCAGATCTTAAGTTCTGGTCATTTAAGAAGGGTTTCTGGTCATGTAGAAGAAACACATTTGGCACTAATGTTTCCAGGAGTCATACGATGAGACAAACTCAGACTTTGGCAAGAGTTTTGGCCCTTCATCCTGTCCAGTTGATCTATGGAAAGATTTTAGTGTTCTAACTTCTAATCATTATCTCAGCCAAATGGCATGATAGTTGCCAAGAACAAGGAAAGTCTATGAAAAGTAAAACTTTGGAGAAAAAAGAAAGGACTTGAAAGTTTGGGCTATTATAAAACTTAGAAGGCTGTTTATTTGGAAGCATATTAAGTTGCTAGGTGACATAATGGAGCACAAGTCCTTCAACTGCCAGCTCCAGTATATAATATGACCCGTATTATTTTTTTAATCAGAAGAAAACTACAACAGTAAAGGCAGACAATTAGTTGTGATGTTGTAACTATTAATTCAGAATGCAATGGCTGGCCTTTTTAAAACATGCAATTGCCAGATCCTGTAACTCACACAGTCACATAATTGTTTCAAGCCGATAGGTCGCCCATGTTCTGTGGCGCACTTTCTCAAGTACTGGAGCTGAAGAAAGTTTGATACTTATCTCTGAGGTTTAGCATAAATGCAAATGCTGAAAATTCTTCAAGTACAAGGTAATTTCCCAGGAAAGACAGCAAGATCTTAAACACAGTAAATTCAAAGCAAACCAAAACTTTTCAGGCCTCCAGCGTAAGATACAATGTCTAGACCAGCATGTTTTCTGAAACAGTTAGCTGTCACCTTCAGGCTCCGTTTTCTTTCTTCAAAAGCTTCTTTCTTCAAAAGCTTCTTGCTTTCTTCAAAGCTCTAGGAAATAGAAATGCTGAAAACAGTTCGTTTTGTTTGTAAATAACAGAAATATGTCCTACAATTCCTGCAACTTTGTGATCAGCTCTTTATCTCTAATAACAGGCCTCTTTTCCAAATCTTTGGAAAATTTAAAAAGCCAATTTAGTTCTTTAGCTAGGCTTCAAGAGAAGATTTATGTTAATCAGCAACTCTAATTGTGAATTAAAAAAAAGTCTTCTGTTCATCATATTCCTCTTGTAGCTTTCTACCTTACTTTCTCTTAGAGGTTGGAAATCTGCTGTTCCCTTCTTCCTTTTCTTTTTTTAAGTGTGAAGATTCTTGCTTCTAGCAAGGACTGTACATGGTGTGTAGACTCATCACAGTGGTGACTCCAACCAAGTGCCTGTTCATATGAAAATTAAGTTATGTCCTGGAATAGTTAAGAGATTGAGACAGATATCTTAATCTCTCTTGGCTAATGAAAATTTTGTGTTATTTTGTGGGGTTTTGTTATTATTTTGTTACTTGTGTTATTTTTACAGCTTCAAACAAAAAAATAAATTTAATACTTTAATTAGCTTTTAAATGTACAGAATAGTTTCTGTCCTCATATATGCCTGTACATACTACTTTGATCATTTATATATTTTTCCTGTAAAACGAACACTAGTTTAGAGAAAATTTTCCCACAACTAATGCCTATGATGATGCAGCAGTCACATTAATACCCACATTACTTCAGCAAATAAGATACTAGGAGATAGTAAGTATTATTACAAGCTATTAGGATATTAAGTATTTTAATAGGTCTCCATATGTCTTCATTCTCAAATGCATATCTCTCAACAGTTGCAAAAATGGGAGCCTGCTACACTTTTGTCTTCCACAACGGCACAAATTTTCCCTAACTTGACACTTTTCAAATCCTATACAAAAATACTCACATATAAGCTAGTTATAACTCAAGGATACAAAAAACTAGAGGTTATCTAGCTTGCAGTTTGAAGTATCTTTAAAGCTACGAAATCTGACCTTTTTTACAACACATAACAAAAAACTTTGTCCATTAATTCCTAAACCAAATCAAGTAATTTCTTCTTGAACTAGAATCTCTCTCAAGGATGAAATGAACTCTTTTGAAACTGCTTTGAAACTCCTACAGTGCTTATCTGCACTTTTTGCTCCTAAGCATAACAGAAGCTGCATTCAGCCTACTGAAATAAGGGCAGACAACACCTGACTTTGTTCTTAAGTTGCTGGAATGATTGAACTGAGTGAGGAAAAGTTTTGTAATATCTTTTCTTTCTTGACCATACTTGAGTATACGGGATTGCCTTAAAAGGTGAGATAAAATGCTCTACCAACTCTTAACCTTGAAGCATCTCGGCCTTCTGGTGAGCAGTAGAGCTACTGTTCTCTTAGAAGCAGCAAACAACTTTGCTGCCACTGCTACATTATTTTGAACTTTGGATTTAAATACCTCAGCAGCTCTACATGAAAATGGAAACAATGGTGATGAGATTTAGAAGAACCACATTCAGTTTCTTCTGAAGACAGTTCTTCTGTACTGGACAAGGTGAAGTAGACAAATACCTTAGAGACCAGGAAAATGAGAGTCAGTAAAATGAAAAAGGTTGATTTCCTACACATGAAATGAAGACTTACAGATGCACAATAAGATAAATAATCAAGCTGTGGAAGTTCTTTACTTGGACATTTTTATTTTGTATTTTCTCGGAAATGTACAACTGTTCACTGATCTAATTAGGAGCAGAGTATGCCTTGTAGCTTCTCAAATTATGAAGTTGACTGAAGGTTCCCTACAGCCTAAAAATTGTAACTGAGAGCATGGGGTTTTTTAACAAACTCCACATTACCCATTGACAGTGACCTTATACAGAAGAAAGATATACATTACACACAGGCAGGGAGACATTAGCATGGTTAAGAAAACAAAATAAGGTGAAGTTGAGTCCCATCAAGTGGCTTGGGGGAAGAGAAAGTACTTACATTGTCTTTGCCTTCTCCTTCCCAGCATGGTTCTAGAAAGACATTTCAATGTTCTTAAAAAGACTTTTTGCAATAGAGGTTCTTGATTTCATCTTCTGGGTCAAACCCCTGTTAACATAAATGACCATGTAGTACTCTTCCAGAACTTTATCACGTTTTCTCCAGTACCTAAAGGGACCAATCAAGCACCTAATGCTTTTAATTTTCTTCTGATATCCAGTGTGCATTTATTCACATTAAAGTATTTCCATTTTTTCTTATGTCTAGCTTAGAAGATTCTTTTACTTCCACATCAACTTCCCATAGTGTATTTATACACATGCATACAGCCTCTCATATTAGCCTTTGCTAGATAAACCAAGTCCTGTTGTTCTGTTCTCTTACTGCAAAGTCTCCACCAGCCTAATCATTCTAGTAGCTCTTGTATTCAAAAACTTGAAGAAATACGAAGAACTGACCATGAACACAAACAGTAAGTATGCTGGAGGTCTCACCAGGACCCTGTACAATAGTGTGAATGCTTTGTTTCCTTTGTAGTACACATTCCAAATTCGTTGAAGAACCACAGCTGCCTTTTTTTCATTGACAGCTGTCATCTGGACTTCCACAAGCAGAAAATCTTCTGACACTTCTAGCTGAATGGATTCCAGATTGTAGCAGAATGTGTTGTCATTAGTCCACAATTGTACATGCCTGCCTGATTTTGCAACTTGCACTACATTTAATGGATATCCTCTAATCCTCACAGTCATTCATCTTCTCCTAGATACCTCGGATCCTGTTCAGCCCATATGACTCTCACCCATGTCATCAGAGTTTAATTAATATACACTCCCATTTTTGGCATGAATATATTAATTTAAATATTACATAAGATCTGTCTCCTCACAAAAGTCTATTAATAATTTCCTTATAGACCAAGAATACCCTTTTCCTTAACAAACTGTAATAGATCACCTTTAACGAGGTTCTCACCCATCTTACAATACTTTCACTGATGTCCAAACTTCTGCAGTCAACATACCACATACTTCACTCAGGAATTTTTATTATCTTTATTTTTATCCACTTTTAACTGGCTAATTTTGATGCTCAAATTAATGATGCAGCTTTTGTTTTGCAGAAGGACCAATAAGCCTAGAGAGTACTAAGCTGGGTGCCACTGGGCTAACAAGCCGTTCTTGAAGGCAATATATTGTGGAGCACAACACAGAAGCACTCTAGCATTTCTGCAAGAACAGCTGCGTAATAAAAGGGGTGTTTTTGAAGATAATTGTGAGTCCTTTCTGTCATCTTTGTTCTTCTCTTGCTGCGCAAGTGACATTTCTACAGGTGGCCCAGAATTCCTTTTCCCCTTTCAGAAATTCAGACTGTTCTTTTATGCTGGAACCAGCTTGAGTCTGAGATGGCTCATTGGCTTCTCTGTGCAGGCTATATCATATTCAGACTAGTCCTATTCCAACCTAGCTGGGTGTCTCTTCACCATGCCATTGGTTTAAAGTTTACAGCTCAGACTTTGTGTTAAAGAAGTGCACCTGAACAGTCTTCAGATGAGACTTTGTCCCAAAAGTAATATGGTCTCATTCACCCAACTCTGTTTCAGGTATTGAACACCAGCAGACACAAAATGGCTTTTCACACAGCTAACTGCAGTCTTTCAATTTCCACTAGCCAGTTAATTCACAATTCAGCTAAGCTGCAAAATAACACAGTTGATTATTACATTTGCTGTTTTCCAAGCATACTGTACATCTGCTTCAAAACGAAAACAAACCAACAAACAGTTCCTGGATCTTCAACTAAACATCTCAATTCTTTCAGAATTCTGAGACTGAAATTATCTACTCTCGGCTCCCAGATTCCATTCTCCCAGTTTCAGCCGGCGGAGGGCCGCGTGGACGCACAGGCAACGCTCATCCCACACATCTGGCGGGGAGTTTCTGGAGCCATCCACACGCCATATAAACACCCCACCTCCCGGCGGGGCAGCGTTTACAAGCTCCCTTTTTTCTCCCAGCCGTGACACCTCGGCTTCGGGGAAAACAGCTGGTGGGGAATTACCATTAACGGCCACGCAGGGCAGGGAGGCAGTCACCCACCCGCGGCGGGGGCGGCAGCCACCCCTCGCAGATGGAGCCCGGTTGCTCCTCCTTTCCCCCCCCCGCCTCCTCCAAGCCCCGCCAGGGAGCGAACAGGCGCCCCGCCAAAGCCGCCCGAGGGCGTGAGGAGGCTCCGCAAGCGTGAAGGAGCTGCACCCGCCTCACAGGGGCCCGCGGCGGCCACCGCTTCCCGCCCGCCGCGCTGCAGGCTGGGTAGCGTGCCGTGGTTACCGTTGCTAGGCGGGCGGCGGCGCCGGCTGCCCAGCGCTCGGTGGGCAGCGATGGTGAAGGAAACCATCCGGGTGTACGCGCGGGTGAAGCCGCTGGGCAGGCGGCAGCAGGCGGGGGTAGGACGGGGAGCCAGCTGCTGTGCTGCCGGGGGGTGGAGCGGGGCGGGCTGGGCGAGCCAAAGGGCGTCTCGTGGGCCTGCGTGCGGCGGGGCCGCCTGAAGGCGGGAGGGAGCGGGCAGTGGCCGTGGCCGTGGCCTCCCCCCGCAAGAGGCCCTGCCGCGCCCGCCGGCCCGGCCGGCTTGTGAGGGCTGAGGGGTTTCTATGTGGTCGGGTGGGGAGCGGAAAGCCACAGCTCTGTGCTGTTCTCCGAAGCCTTAAGAAGTTAATAAAACCACGAAGTACGGGAGCTTGAACTGGAATTAGTGGGGGAGGGGGCGAGGAACTTCTTTCCTGCCCTGTTGTTAGAGAAAGGTTCCACAGGAAAAACATTTGCCACTGGTCACTGGGTTTCTGCAGTTCAACAGTGTTCTGAACTTTGGAGGGAAACATGTAGCTCCCCGTCTTTAGCTGTCCTTGCAAAGGATAATAAAGATAATGAAAGCATTCCTCAGAAATCGTGCATTTAGGTCTCTTCCTTGTCTTCTCGTTTTAAACCAGCTCTACTCATTCTGTCATAGTCTTTCCTAATCTATTCTTCCAGGTTTTTTGGAGGGGGTTGCAATGGGGGCTGTGTTTTGGTTTTTTTATAACAGCTCAGATATTAAAGTGGTTTAGTAAGCAAATTATGTCAAAGAGGCTACGTTTCTGTTTCAAAACATTGTAGTGTTTACATGGTAACAAACAGAACAGTGTTAGTATGCGCTTGGTTTATTGTATAATAGCTAAAGGAGGATCTGCTCACGTATTAAGGGCTTTTGAAGTAGGCAGAACTATTCCGGTTTGCTATGTTGTTTTGACGTACTGATTAGCCATGGTACACAATGCCATTCTGAAATTTGTATGAGGTTTTTCTGCAGGCAGTTACAGGTGCTAAGCTTATGTAAGTGTTATACCTAAGGGCTGTTCTATTGGTAAAATTATTTTGTTAATTCTTAACCACGCTTATTAGATTTATTCAGTTGATGATGATGAGAAAGCTCTGTCCAGTCTGGAGATTATTGTGCCACGTGATTTAGCAGATGGGTTCGTCAATAATAAACGAGAAAGCTACAAGTTCAAGTAAGTAAAAGCCTTATCTTTATATCTTCTGCCTTTAGTGATTGATATCACTGTGTAGTGATACAGATCTGTAGAACCTGGAAAAGCCTATTATTAAAATCAAGCTTTGCTATAGATAAGTCTATTTTTATACAATTCCATTAACAGGAGAAATACTCCATTATATTATGCTTTGCACCTCAATGAGTGTTACGGTTTGAGAAACCCACAACAGTTTATTGTCGTTTAGACAATTATTCCATCACCCAATGGTCCCTCCCCACCCAGGAAGGGGGAATCAGGAAGAAAACCAGGAAACCCAGGGGCTGAAATATAAACAGATTTAATAGAATAAGACTAAATAATTAACAGTAATAACACTGAAGAAGCAATAGGGATCCCGATATCAATCTAAAAATATATAAGGATTATACTCAGCCAACTATATCAGTAGGAAACTGTGCACTCCCAGCGGTGGATGCTAAATGTTGGACACTACAAGTGCTACAGCTTCGGGAGGAAGGGAAGGCATCAGAGGTCTGGCACCAGGGCAAGGAGTTCTCTGGATTGCCGCCATCAAGGGAGAGCTCCCCTCCTCAGCAAACTTTCTAATTTATATTGAATGTACCGCTCATGGTATGAAATCCTGTTGGCCAGCTTGGGTCAAGTGCTCGGGTCTCTCTCCTTCTCATCCCTGCACCTGGCTAGCTCGAAAACACTGAGACCTTGACACCCACACACCATAGCTGGCTCTAAAGTAAATATTTTCACAAATTCAGACCCTAGAGTCTTCTAAAAGCACAGTTTTCCCAAGCATTAGAAAAGAAATTAGTCCTGTGTCACTCAAACCAGGACAATTTTAATAGTATTTGATAAAGTTTTGGAGTTTTTTGTCTATCCATTGCAAGTCATTCTACATTTCTAAGCCTCATCTCAAAGACTGCATCTTCATTTAATAGTTCTTTCTCTTTTACAGCTTGTTTTGAATTTGTGAATGAAAATTGAATGCAGGACTGTGTGTTCTCTTGTGATCTAATGAGTTGACATAGGCTGGCTAAATATGTCTTGATGTAAAACACTGTGTTTAGAAACTGTGTTTCAGGCATAACCGAAACACAGTAAAGAAGACCAGAGATTGCTGAAAGAAACAACCCCTTAATTATGGAATGTAACTATTTTTTAGAAACTAAAAATGATAGAATCATAGAATCATAGAATGGTTTAGGTTGGAAGGGACCTTAAAGATCATCTAGTTCCAACCCCCCTGCCATGGGCAAGGACATCTCCTACTAGACCAGCCTGCTCAAAGCCTCATCCAACCTGCCCCTGAAGACTTCCAGTGATGGGGCCCCCACAGCTTCCCTGGGCAACCTGTTCCAGTGCCTCACCACCCTCAGAATGAAAAATTTCTTCCTGAGGACTGATCTAAATCTACCCTTTTCCAGTTTGAAGCCATTACCCCTCATCCTATCACTACATGCCCTTGTAAAAAGTCCCTCTCCAGATTTCTGTAGGCCCCTTTCAGATACTGGAAGGCTGCTAGAAGGTCTCCCCAGAGCCTTCTCTTCTGCAGGCTGAACAACTCCAACTCTCTCAGCCTGTCCTCATAGCAGAGGTGCTCTAACCCTCTGATCACCTTTGTGGCCCTCCTCTGGACCCTCTCCAACAGGTCCATGTCCTTCTTATGCTGGGGCTCCAGAGCTGGACACAGTATTCCAGGTGGGGGTCTCACGAGTGCGGAGTAGAGGAGCAGAATCGCCTCCCTCGACCTGCTGGCCATGCTTCCTTTGATGCAGCCCAGGATGCAGTTGGCCTTCTGGGCTGTGAGCGCACATTGCTGGCTCCTGTTGAGCTTCTCATCTACCAACACCCCCAAGTCCTTCTCCTCAGGGTTGGTCTCAATCCATTCTCCACCCAGCCTGTATTTGTGCATGGGATTGCCCTCACCCACGTGCAGGACCTTGCACTTGGCCTTATTGAACTTCATGAGGTTGGCACGGGTCCACCTCTCAAGCCTGTCCAGGTCCCTCTGGATGGCAACCCTTCCCTCCAGCATGTCAACCTCTCCACACAGCTTGGCGTCATCAGCAAACTTGCTGAGGGTGCACTCAATCCCTACATCCATGTCCCCCACAAAGATGTTAAATAGTACTGGTTGCAGTACCAGCCCCTGAGGAACACTACTTGTCACTCCGCGCCACTTGGACATTGAGCCGTTGACCGCAACTCTTTGAGTGTGGCCAGCCAGCCAGTTCCTTATCCACTGAGTGGTCCATCCATCAAATCTATGTCTCCCCAATTTAGAGACCAGGATATCATGCAGGACAGTGTCAAAGGCCTTGCACAAGTCCAGGTAGATGACATCTGTTGCTCCACCCTTATCTACCAATGCTGTAACCTCGTTGTAGAAGGGCACCGAGTTTGTCAGGCACGATTTGCCCTTAGTGAAGCCATGTTGGCTACCCCCAATCACCTCCTTATTTTCCATGTGCCTTAGCAGAGTTTCCAGGAGGATCTGCTCCATGATCTTGCCAGACACAGAGGTGAGACTGACCGGCCTGTTGTTCCTCGGGTCATCTTTTTTACCCTTTTTGAAAATGGATACCAGCAATATTGATCAAATATTTTTATCTTTTCAACAGAGAACTTGGAGGCAACATTTTAAAATTTTGATGTCAAAGAAAGCTAGATCTAGCCACCTGTCTAGGTTGAGATTGTTTTTTCCAAGTTAAATATTCTTTATTTTTTATAATATCAAAACAAGTAAATTTGTCACTCTATGCTTTTAAAAAAGAGAGCCCCAGATAAACATCTGCAGCTCAGACTGATGTCATTTTACATCAGCTAAGGAAATCTGTTCTGCTTGGAAAGAGAGGAGCTGCCCTCTCCAACTAGATTAATATGTGAAAGTAGCTTAGGTTGCAGATGCCCAAGCCAGCTGTAATGAATGCTGATATTCTTTTTCCTGACTTTATAATTTATTAAAAAGTCTGTAGAGATGGAGTTTGAGAAACACTATGCCTTAGTATCCTTAAGAAAATGCAAAAATAATGCTATAGACCAGGCATTTCTTTTTACTCCATAAAACTCATACTTCCGTTCAGTCTTTCTTTCCTGGTCACCTCAAACATCATTCTTTGTTCTTACTTTCTTATATGGGAATCAAGCACAGTTGTTTGAATGACTTGACTGATTAAGGGTTAGCAGGATAGAATATATGCGCCTCTACTTTGTGTATCAATTTTGTCTTTGTTGTACAGACTGCATAATGCCTTGCAGTCCATGGTGCCTTTCTATATACCTGGTGTCCATAGTGCTTTTCTGTATACCCTGTGAAGTTCTATGTGGGTATATAATTCCAGATAGGAGGGACAATGCAGCAGGGCACAAGCAGTCCAGGAGGTTTCTGGAGTGTATTAATGACAACTTGCCAATATGTGGTTAAAGAGCCAATGAGAGAAGTCTGCTGCAGCTCATATTTGCAAATATGGAAGAACTGATCAGGGATGTGAAACCTGGGGGTAATCTTGGCTGCAGTGGTCATGAGGTAGTGAAATTCAGGATCCTGAGAGAAGGGAACAAGGCAAAAAGCAGGATCACAACTGTGGACTTAGGAGAGCAGACTTTGGCCTATTCAGGGACCTGCTTGAAAGAATCCCATGAGTCACAGCCCTGGAGAGAACTCCAGGAGAGCTGGCTGATTTTCAAGAATCACCTTCTCCAAGCTCAAGAACAGTCCATCCTGACAAGCAGAAAATGACAGAAAGACAGCAGGAGGCCTGCATGGATGAGCAAGCAGCGTCTGACTAAACGCAAACATAAAAAGGAAGTGTACGAGAGGTGGGAGCAGGGTCAGGTGACCCAGGAAGGCTGTCTGAGAAATGGGATCAGGGAAGCCTAGATAAGTGCACAGTGAGGGGTGCTGAAAATGAGCTGAGCTGCTGGGCTCAGAGGGTTGTCATCAGGGGTGCAAACTCCAGCTGGAGGCTAGTCGCTAGTGGTGTAGTCAGTACTGTGATCCAATGCTGTTTAGCATTATTGACCTAAGTGATGGGACCAAGTGATGCTTCAGCAAGTTCACAGACAATATGAAACTGGGAGGAATGGTTGATGCACCAGGTAGTTGTGCTGCCATTCAGAGGGACCTCAAGAGGCTGGAGAAATGGCCCAATAGGAATCTTACTAAGTTTAACAAAGTGAAATGCCAAGTCATGCTCCTGGTGAGGACTAACCAGAACAGGCTCAGGGCTGACTGAAAGCATGTTTGCAGAAAACGACCTGGATTCCTGGTAGACAAAAAGTTGAACATGAGTCAGCACTGCACCATTTGCAGCAAAGGCGACCAACAGCCTCTGGGCTGCATTAGGCAGAGCATTGCCAGCAGGTCAAGGGAGTTGATCCTTGCCTTCTAGTCACCACCAGTGAGATGACATCTGGAGTTCTGTGTCCAGTTCTGGGCTCCAGGAAAGAGACACAAAGATGATTAAGGGACTGGAGCGTCTGACACATGAGGGGAGGCTGAGCGACCTGGGACTGTTTATCCTGGAGAAGAGAAGGCTCAAGGGGATATTGTCAATGTGTGTAAACAACTGATGGGGAGGGGGGGATTAAAGAAGATGGAACCAGATGCTTCTCAGTGGTGCCCAGTGACAGGACAAGAGTTAATGGGAACAAATTGAAATACAGGAAATATCAAAAAAACTTTTTTACTGTGGGGTGATCAAATACTGGAACAGGTTGCCCAGGGAGGCTGTGGAGCCTCCGTGCACGGAGGTATTAAAAAACCTGACTTTACAGACCCCTGTTCTAGCTGACCTTCCTTTGAGCAGGGGGATTGAAACAGATGGTCCCTTCCAACCTGAAGTGTTCTTTGATTCTGTAAGACAACTGCAGATATTTTATATAGGAAGTGACAAGACTTGTATTGAATTAAATAACTCCTTGTGACTTACCATAACTGTGCAGCAGAATGAAGGAAGTAGCTACGAAAAAATGTGAGCCTGGCTATACTGGTGGGATGCTGTATTGGGTTATAGTGTAATCTATTTATCCAGGTTTCAGTGTGGTGCCAGTTACAAACACTGATTCTCTTGATAGATTTAAAATACGGTTTATTTTTTTTCTAAGCCACATCATTTTATCAGAGGATTTTATTGTACAGATCTTGTCAAAGCAGCTCTGTGTACAGCCTATTTATGTACAATAGCACAACAGCACGCTGTGGTTAAGACTACAGGGAAAACATTGTACTAAGTTATGTAAGCCTAATGATGTAAACATTGACTATTACAAACACAAACAAAAATATATGAATCAAGTAGTGTTTTAAGATTCTGAGCAATTATTATTTGCTTAATATTTTCAGATTTCAGAAAATTTTTGATCAAGAGGCAAAACAAGATGTGGTTTTTGACAGCATTGCCAAACCAGTAGCAGAATGGTATGTTGTTGATCTTGCAAGTAATCGGGGTAACACAGGGTCAAAAATAGCTTTCGTTGTATTACTTGGGGGAGAGCTGGCAAGTGTTTGTCTCACTATTGTAAAAGTGGATTGCTGTTTTAATTTTCTAAATACTGACACGTCTGAATCTAGGAGATATGCAACAATCCCCTGAAGATTTTATGTATGGTAAGGTTCCATTACTAACTCCTAAAATAGCACTGCCACTGTTGCCCTTTTTGTTGCATAGCCATAGAATCCATGTCTAATTAGTATTTTGTCTATAATATAAGCTCACTTTGTTGCATTAGAAAAGTATTCCCTATATAGTTCCACGAAGGGGTAAACCTAATGAAAATCTTAGCCCCTTGTTTAGTTTTCATTAAGTTAGGGACACTCATGAATGAATACCTATGGAGATATTCTCAAATTTTGCCCTCGTTATTTTTGTCTTTATTGTGTAGGGCAGTGATTTTGGCACTGTTTTTGTTTTTCTCTTCCATATAATAATCAAACAATGCTCATATTTTAGAGTTTGCAAAGGCAAGCATTTAAGACTGATGTAGAAGCTTGCTTCATTTATTGTGAGGCTTGAATGCCTCTCTGAACCAGGCGGATTTTCCAATATGCTGTTTGCTTGGTTCAGCTTTTGCCTACATTGCTGAAGTTAGTACTGGTTTTAGTGGGGGTGAAAATCCCACACTGAAAGAAGCAGAATTTCTGCATAATGTTTATCAAAGTTACTGCTCAGAATCTAAACTTGTAGTGAGTTTTGAAGTATTACTTTAGGTACCTACTTTTCTCATTCATTGTCTGACCTATCCATTGGTTCAAGCTATGATTCTGCAAGTTATTCTTCAGCCTGTTGCACTGCCACGTGTTTTGCACTGTAGGAAAATGGACATCCTCAGTTGGACACTTAGCCTTTCTCAAATTGTTACTTGGAACTAAAAATAGACCTAGCTAAAGAAAATTTCATTTTCTTTATTTTCCCTTCTATTTGCTTCATAAAACTCCCACATAAAGCAGGAAGGTAACTGACAGTAAGAATGAAGAGCCAGTGAATTTGAAACTTCACTAGAATAAGTTAAATATGCTTTAAAAAAAAATTGTTATATTCTTCTTTCACCCAAATGGGATTTCTTTGCTCATTTGACTTTATAACATATAGCTTCAGGTTAACTCATTTACTTAACTTTAAATATTTCCGAGTTTAATGTTGACTGCAGACAAAAATTTCTGTATCTTATTTGACTGTGCTTGGAAAGATAAGGGTTAAAACTCTCGTTGTTACATGCTATGGATTGAATTATCCTCAACAAAAACTCAGAGTATCAAAGCTAACTAGCAACAGATTGACTGATTTTTTTTTCCTGTGGAGTGTTTTACTGGAGTACGGAAAGATTTTTCCAGTTGAATAATTCACCTATACAGTGCTCTAAAATACAGGAAGTGATGTTGTTTTCTTCTGTTTCATACAAAAGAAATTTTATACATTGATTTGCTCCATTATGTAGAATTTAGGTTTGATTTTCAGATATTTTGTAGTACGTAAATGCTATGAAAATCAGTGATGGTTAGGCATATGATTCTCTCCAAACAGCTGTCTTTAATGCTAAAATTGATTTATTAAAATCATTCTTAACTGAATCAAGACTATTTTCACTGAGTGTTATAGCATATTAAAGCTTGTATTCTAACTGATGTTTTTATTGTTACTTACAATATTGAAGGGTAATTATGCTTGTGTTTTTATAGTAGAGTAGGCAATACCTGAAGTATGTTCCTTTTTCTCATCCTCTTCCTTCATTTTTACCTCTTCTTAGGCAAAAATATGTATTCCAAAATTTCTTCATAATCATGAGATTCCTTGGCTAATGGAGTCCTTAGTTGTGCCTGAAATTTATTTCACCCTATAGTTAATGACTCAATTTTCCTTTCCATTGTGGGACAATAAGAATTGCCATGTTACTCTGAAAGATCACAGTCTTTTATGGCTAAGTGTTCTTCACTATTTCTTTCTAAATCAACATTTTCTTGCAAGGAAAACCTGTTGAAAATGCACTAATTTCTGTTGTTCAAGTCACTTTACTAAGGGAACAGTTTTTGTCTGTGTATTGTCAGGGAAAAGAAAGTAGCAGGAGAGTATCAATGAAATAATTCAGTAATTTTGAGGCTTTTTGCCATGCATACTTACAGTCATGAGAAAATTCAGTTAGATTGAATGCTCAGAAAAAAATCTTGGGCATTGTTTAAACTAAAAACAGCAATGCAGTGTTCAGGATTCTAAAATCTTTCTAGTTTATTCTTGGATGGATGGAAATTGGATGCAATTTTCTTTTTTCTTTTTTTTTCTTTTTAAGTGTGCTTTCTTTGATGTTGAGCCACTACTTTTCTCTTTTTGAGTCCAGTTACATTGTCATCTTGCCTGTGGTTTCAAAGGCACCAGACATTAGTTCATTTAATTTGCTTCTTTAGTCAAAAGTGCCAGCCTCTGTAAAGCATTATAAGCATGTGATTTGCTTGATTTTTAATTTTTTTTTAATTATTTTACCAATGCTTGAGTCATCTCTTACTTGGTTTCTTTTTATTATTTGTTCGTACTTTCCTCTTTTCCTTTTCATTTTAAATATATATTCTTGATATTTTTTTTGTGCAGAGCCAACTTGATCTTTAAGAAGCAGCACTAACTGTATCAAAAAATAGAGAAAATAAATAAAGTTCTTTTACAGTTTGCTAACAATTAAGCATTGCTTTAGTCTAACAACAGAACAAGGTTATTCTTATAATGCTTCAAATATTAGTGTTATGATGATTAATGCAATCGGAAATTAAGTAGAAAATCTTACTGCTTTGGAATCAGTTTTGGTTTCATTTCTAATGTTGCCAATGTTTTGTCTTGATTTATTAAGGAATAACATTGAAAATATTTTCTCTTCAGATGTATCATGCAAATAAGAAACAGCTTAGCTGTGATGTGATGGCAATACCTATGTTTTTTTGAAAGATCTGTTAGCCTCCAGGATAATACTCCCATTGCCGCAGATTTGTTTCTTCTCATGTGCTGTGTTTACCCTAAGAATTAGCATCTGTAATGTACAAGCTACTTCCTTTTACTCTTTTCTGGGATTTTTTGCTGCCTATTCTTACAGAAAATGTGCTTAAAAGATTTTGCAGAACAGCATCATTATAATGTTGACTATATTTTGTAATGTCCCTCTTTCCAATTTTAGAAAATATTTCAGCAGTAATTGAAAATGTTTGGAAAACATATTTACATCATTAGATTGCCTCGTGATACAAAGTCACAGGATGTAGACTAAACATCCTAATGGGACATTTCTAGCTTTACTAAATATGCTCATAGAAATCCAGTGACCATCCTTTGCTTTTCTGCTGTTTTTTCTTCTTCCTGTTTAAGTCTGTGAATAAGCTGATATAATAAACGTATTTGTTGTTTTGTGGTTTATTTGGGTTTTGGGGTTGTTTTTTTTCTCTCTCACAGGGATTTGTGTTTTACTAGGTATTCAAGGAAAATAAAATATCTACAAGTTTCTTCAAACTAATGAAATTTCAGTAGTTTGTAAAGGGATACTAATTTTCTCTCAAGTTGTGGGCTCCTTTTGACCATCTAAGCTACAGTAATGCTGAATGTGCTTTACTTTCACTGACTTCGATAGGATTGTGAATTGATAATCACTCTGAAATTTGAACCATTAAATAAGAAATTGCTTGAAACATGAAATCTCACTTAGTTTACACGGTTTTGTAATAAATAAACTATTTTATTTATTACAAATAAAAGGTTCCAGATAAATTTAACCTTTGTTTTTGAACATCATAGAGTCAAAGAAATGGAGAGATTCTTAAAAACTGTAAATTCTTATTTCTGAGTTTTTTTATGCTTCTTCATTACTTTTAAAGCAAATTATTAGGGACAGATAAAAGTCATACCTTTATGTATAACTCCTTTACAGCAAAAGGAACACTTTCTTTTTTGTTTTCTTGGAAGCCCTTTTCATATACAACACCTTAGTATAAATTTCTCCTAATAAGAAGAATGTGGAATTACTGGGGCTGTTCCATTGATAGTACCTAATCTGCAGACTTTGTCATGTTTCAAAATGTGATGCAATTTGTATTTTCTTTGTGATGTAGACCTTAAATTGTGGAAGAAGAAAAATAAGATCCACGTATCTGAAATGCTACAATAATTTGGTTTTTACATAGAGAAATATATAGCTCTTTTAGCTTTGTTACAGGTCTTTCAGAACCTCCTTAATTTCAATTCTTCTATGAAGTTATTACGCAAACTTTGGCTTCATGCAAATGTTTGGCTTTTGGGGAAAAGATCATTATTGTGCAACTGGAATTCAAGATTATTTTTTTAATGCACTTTATTTTTACTTTTGTATAATTTGAAATACAGGGTCTCTTTTTTAGTATTTAACAGTATAATTATACATATGCAACATGTTGGATGTTTAAAATATTTTTAATAACAGTAGTTGCAAGAGTACAAAGTGTCTTGAGGAAAATTCAAAAATATAACAGCAGCAGGCATATGCGACAGGAGAACAGAAAAGTAAAAGTCAGTCATGATTATTTATTCATTATCTAATAGCCAGAACCCACCATTAAATTGGTAATTTGTTGGTTTGCATCTCAAAAAAACTTATTAAAGGCTAGTTTCCACTCTAAAGAAATTACATCTCTTATTTGGACTCATCTTACCTGGGCAAAAATCTTGCTTGTATCTATGTATCTTCCTATGTGTGTGTCATGTATAGAAAGCTGTTTCTCCACCTTTTTTGCCTGCATTCCCTTCCCCTCTTCCCCTCTTTCTTTTTAGGCTTGTTTAGTGCAACTGCAGCATGTTGCCTCTGCATTTGTAGATGTTGTTGGCTGGTACAGCAGGTTGCTATGTGCCCTAATAAGAAGTGAGCTCAACACAGTGAGCTCAATGAAGACTTGTACAGTTTTGGTACTGCAATGTCAATATAAAGGTCAACTCACTTAAGTTGTAATACAAAAGGATCGAATGATTAAAATGTTGTAAGACCCTTGTGATACAAGTCAATTACTTGCTTTTTATAGTCCTGGCACAGTGACTTCCGAGGCAAGGTAAAATCTCTTCGTATCATCATCATGATACAATATTTGCTACCATGATCAAAACTGGCTTTTCTATAAAGACTTGTTAAATCTTCATGCTAATATGATTAAAATACAGACATAGTAAAACAACTATGCTGTAGTAGTGGAAGGGTTTTTTTCTGGAATTTTGTTAAGGTGTAAGCATCAGGCCTGTAAGCATGGGGATTTTCTAGACGATAGTCTTTATTTACTGACTAAATGATAGTCTTGTATGAGCAATTATCTATTCTGACCTGGACATATTTGTGACACAGTATGGGAAGTAGTGGCTTGGCTCACCTGCAAGTAACCTCGTATTACATGCTAATGTGGGTGATTTAGGTACAAAAGACCTGTAGAATCTATATATAGGGAAGGACAGATTTTTTTTAGATGTCAGCTTGAAACAAATGTAGCTTAAAATTTCTCCTATATGGAGAAATTGGAGCAGTAATGCTAGCAGTTCTCCCTGGAAGTGTGTACAATTATGAGGCAATAAAAAGTGAAAAGCATCAATAATGTTTTATCTCAAACGACTGTTAATTGCTCATGTTTATTTTGACTTAAATTGCACAGTTTAGAATTGTTCAAGAAGCATGCTTATTCTAGGTTACAGTTTGATAGATTTGATTCAGAATATCTTTGTGCCACTTCTGCAGTGCTTATGGTGGAGTTCTAAATATATTTAGGTATTTTAGTTAAATGAAGAAATTGTATTGCACCTTATTTGTTTTAGGAAAACCCTCTTGAAATTTCTGAGGAAACTTGCTTGCACTAAGCTCTCAAAAACACAGTTACATGCACATTTGGAAATTGGTGGTGTTTTTGAAAGATGAGGCATTACCAAATTAGACTTGTTTCGTAAATCTGGCAAAGGCATAAAGAAAAAATGTCATACTGAGATACTTTGTTTATTTTAATTAGAAGAAACTTTAATCTGAACTCCAAGTGATAGAAGTTACCTAAATGCTGAGTCTCTGTAAAGACAAATCCCCCCTGAAAACTTGTTTTCCAGATCCTGCAAATGAAGTTCTTCCTTCTTTTTATCTTAAATATCATGTCTGGGGCCTGGTTTTGCCAGGACTGTGTTGATTTTTTTTTTTT
>VFFE01007028.1:1115639-1156799 GCA_008921705.1 Burhinus oedicnemus | reverse complement strand
CGTACAAATTTGGACAAGTTTTAGTTGTATTTTAAAAACTTATTTTCCTCTGCAGTAGGCTTTATACTTCTGAGCTTGGTATTATTAAAAAAAAAAAAAAAAAAAAGCCCTCTAGGAACTCTGACAATCATAAAGGAGTAACTTTGCTAAAATATACCGGAGACAGATTTCTGCAGCAACATTTTAGCTAATCTGTCTGGAAGTGGTCCATGAACTTCTGAACAGGGAGCTATACAACATTGCATAAGTTCATGAAAGATCTTTTCAGCAAAGCCTCTCTTTGGATTATGTGTCTTTGATGTGTTTTGTTTGAAGTAGTACAGAGACAATTTAGTCAACAAAGTGTCTCCTTAACTGTGCCAAAACGTATCTTCCTGGGAGAAAAAAAATTGCAAAGTCCTGGATATTCTGATAACACCAAGGGGGCATGACTGAAAATATCCTTTTAGTGTATGATTTTTATGTGTGCATATCTTAAAGTCTTCACAAGACTGCCATCAATAACCTTGTAAACCTGTGTACTTCCACATACTAAGTTTAACAATGGTTGGGGACTTTTTTTCCGAGAATTTCAAAAGCAAAGATGAGACTTTGCCTGGGTGAACTGACGTCTTGCAAAGTAGATTTTGCAGAATAGGCAGAAAAGCGCTGCTGATTCTCTACCGCCTTTCCCACTAGAGAATCAGTTCCACTACTCTTAGGGACGGCTTTAATTTGCAGATGAGCATCTTCAAGGACCCTTTTGGTGGACGCTATTTAGAAAATACACTCTCTTCTTGTCATCTCATAACTGGTGTTGCCAACTTTTTTAGGTACCTGTTGCAATTATATTTCATGATGAAAGGGAGAACGTGTTTCTGCTCACTATACTAACTCTTAGCATCTGACAAACCCTTCACTTTGTCAAGGGTAATTCTGCAGTGTAGTTGTTTTTTAAATAATTTTTTATGGGTGGCTAAAGGGTTATGAAGCTTTCTACATTTTTATTTTCCCAAAGGAATTGTGCATCTTAGGTTGAAAACAGTAAGTACATGTCTTAAACTTCTTGAGTATTTAGTAAATAGATATTGGTTAAATTGATTTATTGGTTGATTAGGTATTGCTCCACCTACATATATTGTTACCACCTCAGTGTAAAGCTCCTTGGGACAATGAACTAAAATAAGATTGATCAAGTTTGGTATTTATTTTTTACTTGAAGTTCTGAGAAGTGGAAAAAGAGCAAAGTATATCTTTAACAAGTATTTGCTATGATAATAGTTTTGCCACAAGCCTCATTGCTAAAACATCCTGCATTCCCATTGATTACCAGAGAAGTTCCTTAAAAGAAATGTGAATTTGTAACATGACATGGATTTTATATGACTTAATCCATGTAGACTTTATCGCATACAGACCTTCAAAATTAACATTGACTAATATTCAGAATATTATACCCAGATTGATGGTTACACATCTGTTCTTTCATAAACATATATAAGTACACGTAAGCTTTAGTTCTGTTTAGTTCATAAGTTTAATTCTTTGTGAACAAGATAATCCAGTAGAGACTTTTCCTTTTCTGTGTGTCTTCCCATCTACTTTTTTCAGGAGCTGAGGTCATAGTGTCCAGCTTGCTTCTAAGACAAAGGAGCTCCATCAGTCCTGCTTGAACTCCTAGTCTCTCCTCTTTAACAAAGGTGATTTTCTTCTTAGGCTTAGAAAGAGAATTTATTCTCCATCCTGTCTTCATGGGGTTGCACTTCACTCTTAGAAGATTTGCCATCAGTTTCACTGATATCATCGGTAGTCCTCTTTCTTTATAGGCTTCCTTAGCACCTCAAGCAGGCTTTTCTTAAATTGGCTTGGTTGTTAGTTTTAATATACTCTGAATGAAAGAAATGAGTGCTGTAAATATGGACAGGATGCAATTATGTGTGTAATTATATACACATACGCACATTTCTGAAAAAGGAGATTGATTTTCGTCTTGAATTTTAAAGTGGAACCCAACTGTGGAATCATAAGCAGCACTTTCATACTGCATCTATGGAATGCACTATTAATATTACCTATAATTACATTGCACTGTGAGAATACATTATTGATATATTCACATTTTCTGAACTTTCAATGTTTTCTGGAAAACCGTTCAGAGCTGTGCAGATCACTGCAATAAATATAAGAAATACATGAATCAAATAACACAGAAAACTCACAGACTTTTGTAGCTATTTTGACAGTTTATGGTATGTGACATTTTATCCTATGTTTACATGTGTGGTGATCATAATCAACAGCTTTTTGTGAAGAACAGGGACCTCAAGTTAATAGTGTGCAGCCACATCTTTACCACTTTCTTTAGCATACATTGCAAAACACACTTTTCTGCAGGAGCCATGTCACAGTAATTGAAAATATACACCTTTAACAACTTTCAAGAAGTGAAGGAGTAAGAAAACTTAACAACCCAAAATGCTAGATCTAGAAGAGCCGAAGAGCAAAGATGTAAAAACAGAAGAGCAACTGTATTGGGTCAGACCAAAGTTCCATCTAGCCCAGTATGTTATCTCTCACAGGAACTAACAGTCAATGCTCAAGAAAACAAACAAACAAACAAACAAAAAAACCAAACCAAACCAGTGTAAGTACGTAGAGCTACTTTCCCCAAGTATTCTGTTAGCCTCTAGTCATTTGTAGTTAGGGATTTTCTGATTTCTCTGTGTTTAGTAGCCCTCAGATTTTATTTTTTTTTCTCATTAGTTAGATCAGTTGCTACTGAAGCCTGGGTGAACTTTTAGCTTCCAAAACATCCCATTGCAAGGAGTTTCACAGCTTAACTACATTTTGCATGAAGAATCATTTCCCCTTGCTTGTTTTGAACCTGCCATCTCTGAGCTTCTTTTGATACCCCTACCTTCTGACAACTCATTACTGTCTTCAACATTCAGATACTGTGACGGTGGGCACTAGAAATTCCTAAGATAGATGAATGAGGTGCTTTATAATAGTAATTATTTTGATTTTTAGCATCTGGAATCTAAAATCTATATATACACTGTCTTTAGGCCTTTTGGTCTTTGGGAGCAGATGTTCACTGTAGTTCCTTTCAACATGCTTCTGTTTTTTTCTCTGACATCCTACTGTAATGGATTAAAATAAGCAATTTGGCAACTACTCAGGCCTTTAAATAAACTTTAATAAGTTGGAGAACCATTGCATCTCTTGTGGCGCCAGACCAGCGGCTATCTATACATGGTTCTTTTCCTCTTATGCAAGGGTTGTTTGCCCCCTTTTTATTTTTTAAATCTTAGCTTATTTATCACTTTTTCAATAAACAAAATGCACAAGAATAATTTTAGCTTTTCTTTTTCTTTAGCAAGATTAATAGGTCCTTAAGCATAGTAAATCAAAGCCAAAGGAGATTTTGCTTCTGATAAGCTTTATCAAGAAAATAATTGTTTCTTGATTACTTTATTTGTTTTCAAATACTCCCTTCATGTATTTTGTTAGGAGATGCTGGAATTGTGGTAGAACAATTTCGAGATGGATGAATCTAGGAAACATTTTGAAATTGACAGCTGCTGAAAGGAAAGAAAAAAGCTTGACAGTCGAATTTCTTTATCGTATATCCTGTCAGCTATAGACTCTCATGACTTCTGGTTTGATTGGCCATCTGAATATTACAGTCAGTAACAGATTTCATCACTATTTAATTTGTTATTGTAATAATTTTTGATAATTTTATTGAGTTCTTGTTTGCTTTTACAGACAAGTGAAAATTCAAAATAATTATGGCCTCCATCACTTTTACTTCGTTGTTTATAACCAGTCAGTGTGAAGTGTAAAATCTTAGAGCACTTAAAATATTTTTCAAGTTCAGGGCAGTTCATGATAATTAACAAGAAATGAACTTAGAAATGTGGAAATAGATTGTTAGTATTTTTGTCTTTTGAGACAGAGCTGTACAAGGGAAATGCATAACGGTCATCTGTGAGTATCAATAGAAATTTTAAACATTAGATACCTGAAATTTTACTTTTAATACCCAGGGGAAAATGAACTGTTATATTTATATTTCAGACATCAGCCCATCAAAGGAGTCTCACTTGAGAAAAATATGGCTCTGTCTTCATAAATAGTGCGAGAAATTTTGCCAAGTATTAATAAGAAATAAAATGCTATATTTGCATGTAAAAATAATTCCTTCAAATTGTACTGTCTTATCCATAGTGGAGTCTAGATCACCATAATTTAGAGGGCTGCATTTTGTTTATTGCATTAAAAGCTCTCTCCTTTAGAACAAAATCAGGACCAAAAGTCTCAAAATACATTGAGTCACAACTTGAAAACTCCATTTAGTCAGCCATGGCTGCTGAGCTGTATGTCAGCTGCAGCCGAGTCCCACATTTCCTCCACAGTGTGTAGCTATACCACTGTCATTAAGCTTATCTAATGTTTGGTGGAAATCAGGTGGAAGTTAACGGTGAAAATGGGGTGAATTAGATAAAGATATTTGAACTAGATTTTTGTTAGGCACTTCTGTAAATAGAAGTAAGAGGTGTGAAAAAAGATGACTGAGTCTGTGGGTCATTTCAAGCTATGCCATTGCATAGCTACTCTTGCTGTTCCACAGAAGCTTCTTGTACAGATACAGTTCTAACAGAAAAGTTTGCTTTTACCGATGTGGTTTTGTGTGTTTTCATAGAAAATGAAGATTTCACTACACTGATATAAGCACAGGTTCTCCTGCATACCCTTATCCAAGCTAGGAGTAGTTCAATAGTTTAGCATAGTAGTATTCTCAGAATAAAAAAAGACCCTTAGTACAATTGTATCCTTACATGAGTTTCTAACCACGATACAGTCTTCTCTAGTTGCAATTAATGAAGCCATATGTGAAATATTTCTAGATTCTTTAGCTGTAATGCATTAATGGTCACAATTCTGATATCTACAGTCTTTTAAAAGACTAAATGTCATCCTTGCAAAAAAATCATCAGCCAAAGAAAAAAGTATACAAAGGTAATGTAAATAGGAATAAATATGATCAGCTAATGCTGATATTAAATAATGGGGTAAGTCGTGGCATCACAAAGTCCTTCACTTCTAGATAGTTTAAATTCCATTGAATCTAGAATACATATCTTGAAGGGTGTTCTTGCATTACTGAAGACAGATGCTATGTAATTAAGAATTACTGCTAATTATATTTTTGTTCTATACAAAGTTGATCATGGAAAATGTGTTATGCCTTATATATTCATTGTCTCCCATTTTTTTATTCTATAGTGTTTTGGCAGGATATAATGGTACTATCTTTGCATATGGTCAGACAGGCAGTGGCAAAACTTTTACTATCACAGGAGGAGCAGAACGTTACAATGATCGAGGCATCATTCCCAGGACTCTATCTTATATTTTTGATCAATTGCAGAAGGTATGAGACATTGTTTTCTGTTTATTTTTAATATCTGGTTTACAAATACATAACTATATTGCAAAAGACTGTCTTTATAATAGTGTTATAGAAAGCTCTAGAATTAATGCTGAAGAAAATATCTAACCTGACATGATACCTTATGCAAGAATACATTGCTAATAGTGTTCGTTACCTGGTGTGTTGCTGTAGACTGAAAATAATGGACATCATTGGGGGAGGAGTTTTTTAGTTCTAAAAACCGTGCTTCTTTTAGTTGGTGCAACATACATTCAGATCATGTAACTGGTTTTCCTTGTCTTAACACTTATATTAGCTCCACTCTGGTTTTGTATTAAATGCATTGCATCACAGACATCTCATCCAAAAATTTCTGTGATTCCGATGTAATTGAACAATGTTGTGTAAAAGGTGGAGCATTACTTCATAAGTTACCTAATTTCTTTGTGCTTAACTGATGCTCAGAAAAAAAAAAAAGTAAAATAGTAAAATTAATATTAAATATTTTTAAATATTCAGGTATTTCTTTTATCTAATGCTGTTTTTTTACCTAATGTTATTTATTAGCTAGCATATATTATAGAATGATAATGCTAAATACATCTAATTATGGTGAAAAGCAATTTCTAAAGTCAGTAATGCAAATCCTTTAAGTATTTGAAAGAAAATAAATATCCATATTAATTTTTCTTCTCTACTGTTTTCCTTTTAACTCCACTTATGCACTTGTATGGAATGTGTTTATGTGTATATGGTACTAGTAATAAAAGTCTGATTCACTGAATATAGTTGAATAGAAACATTGTTAGGCATATTTCTTAACATAATTACATGTGTATAACATATGTCCAGGTAAAGATGTAAATAGTAGAATGTAACAAATATTTTTATTATTATTGTTGTTGTTGTTGTTGTTGTTATTATTGCTGTTATTAATTATTCCTAACACATTCTTTTCAAAATGAAGAAAAAAGAAAAAAAAATCCTTTGGTCTGTTTTTAAATCAGTATCAGTACCTAAATACGAGTTAACAGTGACTAGAAAAATGCTTTCAAAGGTAGTAAACTGTATTCTGAAAATCAGTTTTGCCTGTGCTTTACGTCTGAAACTTCTAGTGGAGAAATAGACACTACACCCATATAAATATTTATTTGGCTTCACCAAAATCTTGGGCAGTAGTAAATACAGCCCAATATGATTTCTCTGTTTATTCCCTTTTTCCTCAACTTACAGGATTTCTGAGTCTCACAGTTCTGTCCCAGTTATTTCTTAATGCTTTCCTGTTCATTTTTTCGATACAGCACAGAAGTTTTTCCTGCCACTGACAGCTCAGTGCAACTGCCGTTTGAATACTGAAATTGACATAACTTATAGGGCAAAACACCTCCCTTCAGTGTGGTAGCTGACCTAAACCAAAGAGCTATAAACTTACCTTTTAGGTGAATCCAGTGATGTAAAAATAAATGGTATATTCCAACAAATCTAGCTGTGCCCTGTGGAAGTAGGGAGGGAAACAATGCAAAGTCTCTAGACAGTTTTGTGATTACAAAAAGAAAAATACCTTGCAGAAATCATAAGTGTAATTGTTGCACTTACAAATTAATCAAGCTGATTTACAGATCATTGTACCCCACTGAATTTGAAGTCTTTTACTCTTTTACTTTGAATCAAAAAAACCTACAATGTTGCCACCTGTGCAAAAAAAAAAAAAAAACCCAAACCAAAAACGCCATCATGCCTGGCAGAAAGAGAATTGGCAGAATTTAAGGGAAGGAGAAAACTGGCTGCAATTTAATTATATGGTTCTTCTGGATCTACTGTGCCCCCCAAAAAGGCACCTGAAACTTAATTTGGCAGCTTACTTATTTTATGTACAGAAAACATGGCATCAATTCAGTTTTACAGAAGGTAATAGTGACATTTAAAATACGACAAGAACACTGTAACGTCTCAACATGTAAGAACAATTATAGAAGCAGAATAAATGAAAATTATTAAAAACCCCAATTCTAAAAGCCTTACCTTACCTGAAATGTTCCTTTATATCTCCTTACATTAATTTTTCTAATCAGTAAATGATAATTGTCAACTGAAATGCTTCAGGAAATCAAATAAGATATCAGCAACAAAATCTCTCATTGAATAGAGAAGTTAATTTTAAGTTAGTCATTCCGAATCCTAAGTCTTCTGACCGACCTGCAGCCTACAGGTTGGATAGAATCTTAAGTAACATATCCTATTTTTTGCCACACATAAGAAGACTGTAAGAAACAACAGTAACTAGCTGATGATATTGTGATGAGCATTCCAGGTACAAGAACTTTTTTCTAAAGGAGGATGAGGGGGGATGTGTGTATGTGTGTTAGGTTATAACCAAAATATTGTAGAATTATTTCAATTTGACTTTTGTATGCAATGAAATTAATGAATAAGTGAAAGGATGTGCCAGAGTAAGCACGCTGATGATTGTTCATTATGTTTACAAGAAATTTCATTTTCTTTTAGTATCTGTAAGACTGATACAAGTGAACACAGTCAATCAACCTGGTGCTTTCGTAACTATAGGAGGCAAAAGTGAAGAGACGAAAAGAGGAGTCTGGTGTAATATGTTTTGTCTATTCATTTACTCTACCAGGCGTATGACTTGTTTAAAACTAATCTTCAAATTTTAACAAAGCTGTTTAATTAAACAAATTTAAATGTTGTTTGATGTTAACATCAGTTGATACATTGTACTTTTATACTCTGTTATTCATCTAATACAGGGTGCCAATTCTTACTCATAAGAGTATATGTCTTGGTCACATGAACATGCCCTGTCTTGAGTAAGGAATAACAGCATTAAGCAGTTACTTTGGCTCTTTCAAAATATGGCTTTGGCAGGTAAACCTACACAGCGTTCTGCTGGTGCACAAAAGCTTGCTCTTGTGGGAATGGAAAAGAAAAAAACCCCACATGACCATGTTGCCTTAGACCTTCGGCTGCACTTACACGACCCCATGGAGGGCATTTGTCGTGGATAGTGAACAGGTTGATCTTGCAATTGCCAGCAACATACAGTGTCAACACACCAACATTCTTTTCTAATGCTAATTATGTAATAAAAACAAAATAGGATGAAAAATAACTAATTTATTTGCTGCCTTCTCAGCACATGCTTTCTACAAAAATAAAAATATTTCTGTTTCCATTTTCAGACTGGGTTTTGGATCAAAATACCTTTCCCTTGTTTCATTTCTTTTTATCTACAACTTTGCTTTGGAAAGTGCTGACATAGTAAAGAAGAGTCATCTGCCTCCTAACCCTAAGTAGGATGGAACAGGAGAAAGTGCATTCAGGGACACAAAATGCAAGACTTCTGCACTCTTACTTGCACTAAGACAGTGCAGTTTGAAACCAAGGAAACAAAACTTTATACCCAAAATGAGAAGCAAATCAAGCCCTTTGTTTTTAATAACATCTCCTTTTAATTTATTGTTCAGAAATTCTCCTATTTCCACAGTTTCCTGTTTGAACAGTTCCTTACTACATATTTTCCATCCATCTGTAGTGTATCTTTTTAAATGGTGTCCCTTGAAATAGTGAACTATCATTATCAATAAAAAAAACATAGGGAATAACTATTCAATGAAAATGAAAAGTTCATATCTCACAGTATTTTGCAAAACAACTGCAGTGCATTGGGTTATTAAACTGCTACTGTGAGTGTGACATAAGTGCTTTCACAGTGGCTTCATCTGCTGAAAAGAAGTGACTAATTTTCTTTTATTTTTTAAATCATAGCCCATTATTTTGAGGTTTATGTTGTTGGCTTTAGGGCAGGAGAAAATTTTGTCTGCAAAAAACAGTTGTGTTAAGTTACACTTTGGCAACGTATTATGCAGAAAAAATGAGGATTACAGAGAACAGCCAACGTCACATACAATGCTTAAATGTAATGATAAAGAGAGTGGAAAGCAGTATGTCAATGATGTTTCTAACTTATGTAAATCTTTTCTTCTTGTTGTTGTTGTTCCTTGTTTTTTTAAGCGTAGTCTTTCTATGAGGGTTTACCTCTTTATAATAACATTCTTTTTTTGTCGTAGACGTGAAAAATGGCATGTTGCATAGTTCTATAAGCAGGCTGTATTGTTATTCTATGTATATACAGACTTTTCTAGATATAAGGAACCAATAAAAAAAACCCAGACTAAACTCATGGACACAGCGGGTGTTTTGAGGGATTTTTGGTTTGGGGTTTTTTTGTGTATGTGTGTATGTTTTGGTTTGGGGTTTTTTTGTTTTTTCTTTTTTCTTCTTGAGCCTTTATGCATATGGTAACAGAAAACAGAAAAGTATCACGAATCCAAAATGTAAACCATACCCAGGAAAACAAAAAGAGACAGAGTGAGGAAGCAAGGTAAAAGCTGTAGTGATACATTTGTCCTCTGGTCTAGCTCTGACTTCTCTTTTAGTCTAGCTCTGACTGCTCTTCCTTTTTCCTATTTTTTTTTTTCTTTTCTTCTCCAGGATAGCAGTAAAGTGTATACAACTCATGTTTCCTACTTAGAAATCTACAATGAATGTGGTTATGATCTGCTGGACCCAAGACATGAGGCCTCCAGATTAGAAGATTTGCCGTGAGTAACAAAACTACGGAGAATCATGAAAAACAACAACAGAAATAATTTTCAGATGCCCTGTTGCATTGTTTGGGGATTTTGTGAAACTGTGCTACTGATCTCAGTGTCAATTAACTCGAAAATCTTTGTTTTCTCAGTTTTATCAACACTGTCTAAATTTTTTCTCATTTTGTATCTATAGAGGCTAGGGAAACTAGATGGGAGTAACTGAAGGTGAAAGTATTAAAAATGTATATTGATGTTATGAAGAGATCTATTGCAGCCACTGAAAACAAAAGAGAAGGTATACTTGTTTTTTCTCTTGGCACCCTGTTTCTTTATATAGTATGCACGTGTGTGTGTGTGGCAGAGACACATGTAAGCATGTAGGCAGTATTCCCTTGCAATAGTAGGGAGAAAAACTCCCTGCTTCTACTTGGACCTTTTCTTTCAAGGATAACTATTTTTCTAGAATAAGCAATTATGAAATAAGGTAATGGATAGAAAAGGCCACAAGGAACTCCAGAGGACGCTATATTTACTTCAGAATGGATGATTGTAATAATAGTTTTCATTGATAAGACGCTAGCACCTACTAATACTTGGAGAAGGGTAGTAAAAAAGGTTTGTAGGTCATGAATGTGTAAGCCTGGTGAAGTTAAAGATCTTATAATCTAAGTTCCTTCTGAAAAAAATAGTTTATAGTCTGTGTTGTTCTTAAAATAACTCAGCAAACAGTAAATGTATAAATAAGCGATTTGTTGACTGCTTGGATTTGCAAATGCCCTGAAATAATGGTGGGAACCGTAAACTTTCTCACTCAACATGATGGTGACTGAAACATTGCTGATACAAAAGCAGGAAATGTACTGAAAATTGCGAATGGAGCATTAACAGAAAATCAATAAAATTTTATATCAAAATAGCTAATTATGTTATTAACATATTAAACCCATTTTATTTATTTTAAAAAAATCTTCAAGTTGTGATTAAAATATAGCTTTAGTTTTCTACACAACATGTGGTATCTAGGACGTATGTCTACAAAAAGCTTTCAAGATTGATCTTTATAAAACAAGCTAGTCAGAGAAAAGGAAGGCAGCAGCCAAAATCAAAGTATGAACCTGGGCTGTAATTTGGTCTCATTGCTTTGCTTTCAGCATCTCTGAAATGGTACTAAATTTTATCACTTCATGACACATCGATGCTATTTATTGATGTCTTTCATGGTAAAGTTTAGGAATTGAATTTGGGTTATTATCTGCTTCCTGTGCTATGCAGAGAAAAAGTTTAAATCAGAGACTAATTTGGATAATCACTTCATTTTTGTGCCCATTTTTACAGTTGCAGATTTTTTCACAGTTGAGTGTTTAAAAATAGTCTGTTACTTACACTTTTATTCAGTTTATTAAAGTTGATCCTATTAACTTATTCAAGTTTATTAAATTATTACTTTCATTTATTAAGTTATTTGTAATATTTTATTTGAACTCACTCCATTTATTCATTTTTTAAATTGAATTTATTCAATTGAACTAAATTAAATTTGATTAATTTAATTGCAACTTTATTTGAAACAGTCATTTTGGGGTTATATGCCCTGGAAAATATGTCACTTTTTAAAACTAGGTTCTGAATGTTTACCAATAATCATTAATTTTAGAATCTTGAAATAGGTTTATGTATGGTGATTCAATTAAGCTAAAGAATAACTCCTTGTTATGTATTAGTCTTCATTAATTTTTGTAAATGACAAAGTAGGTAGTAGTTACACATAAGTAAATAGTAGTCACGTACTTTAAAATATATCAGCTGTTTATTACCTAATATATATTTCATTTTTCTGAGAATTTTATGTGTTTAAGACCTTTTAAGATTTTAGTGGTAATATGTAAAGTACAGAATAATCATAGAATCATAGAATCATTTAGGTTGGAAAAGACCTTTTAAGATCATCCAGTCCAGTCATTGACCCTACTCTACCAGGTCTGCCACTAAACCATATCTCTAAGCACCACATCTACACAACTTTTAAACACATCTAGGGATGGTGACTCAGCCAACTCCCTGGGCAGCCTAACTTCCTCAAGTTTGTTTGAAAGCATGTCTTTAGTGAGAATATTAAAAAGAACTTACATTTTTGGTACTTTAAAAGGGTCATATTATGCATCATTTCCTGTTGAACTCCACAATGGAGCATCAAGGTTTTAAGCACCATACAAAGCCAAATGCAGGTTTTCTATGCTTGGGTAAATATTAGCAGTCTGTGCTGATATTCTTCCAACTATATAAGATGGACAAGAAAAGTGTTGAAGAAATGTGTCATTTTAGAAGAGTAAACAAAATATTAGTTAGCCTCGTAAAGTGTGTGGATTGTTTTGGAACAGTATTGTTTTCCATATTCCTGCAAAAGAAGGGGATGCAATTTGAATCAAAGACATACTTCTGTCTGGCAAACTCTACTAATGACTTTATGTTATCAGTTCAACGGAAGGAATAAACACAGAGTGATGGCATTCATGTAACAGAAATTATGAAAAGCTCACAACAGGTTTGTTGACAGTACTTGAAAAATGAGACATTAAAAATTGCCTGTTGAATCTAATCATTGCATGATTAGATTTGGAATCTCAGCTCCTGAAGTCAAGGTTTTGTGTGTGGACATCCTTTGTATATTCTGTAGGCTATTAAATTTTCATCTTAATACTGCTTAATCATTTCATTAGAGTCTGCCAGATGAGAAGGGAAGAGGCTTTCACAAAAAGTCACTACTTTTTTGGAAATAAATTCCTGACAAATGTGTGAATGTAGTTCATATATCTATATGTTTATCTGTATGTATACGTATATAGATTTGTATATCTAAGTATAGATTATAGATTCCTATAGCTGAGTAAGACTACCCGATCTGCTCCACACATAACAACCAGTGCAACTAAGAAAACGCAGCGGGTGATAGTTGTACGACTGTCTTCTGAGAGGTACGGAGGCACCCATTTGCCAGCCTGATGCACTCCTAGGGAGGTGTGCTGCTTGCCAGGGGCTCGTATCAGGGATGTCACTGAAAGACTCTGCCAAGCCTTGTGCAGTCCTCAGACCATTATCCACTACTGCTGTTCCATGTGGGCACCAGTGATGCAGCTGGGAGCAGCCTGAAGACTAGCAAGAAAGATTATAAAGGCCTGGGAGCAGCAGTCAGGGACCCTAGAGCACAGGCAGTTTTTTCATCAATCCTCCCAGTCAAAGGGAAGGGGGTTGATAGGGACAGGTGAATCTGGCAAATCAATAACTGGCTACAGGACTGGTGTCGCAGGCTTCTTAGATCATGGGACTCATTTTGAGAAACCTGGTCTACTGGGGCCGGATGTAGTTCGCCTATCAGAAAAGGGGAAGAACACCTTTGGTCAGAGGCTTGCCAACCTTGTGAAGAGGGCTTTAAACTAGAGTTGCTGGGGGAGGGGAACCAGAATCCATCCCACTCCTACCAATACAATGCTGATACCAGTAGTAGAGGCCCAAAACTTGGAGATGGGTTGCAGGTCAGCAGGAGAGCACCTGGAGTGCAGCTGAAAGGAAAAATAGCCACTCCAGCCAGGGAGCTAGATTCATCGAGGGCCCAACTTAAATGATTGCATGCGAATGCACATAGTATGGGGAACAAGCAAGAGGAGTTAGAGACGTATGCACGCCTGCAAGAGTACGATCTAATTGGCATCACAGAGACATAGTGGGATGGCTTCTATGACTGGAGTGTTGAAATGGAAGGATACAGGCTTTTCAGGAAGGACAGGCAGGGGAGATGAGGAGGGAGTGTTGCCCTCTATGTCAATGACCAGCTGGAGTGCATGGAGCTCTGCCTGGTGATGGATGAGGAGCTGACCGAGAGTGTATGGGTCAAGACCAAAGGGAGGGCAGGGACAGGTGATGTGACAGTGGGGGTCTGCTACAGGCTACCTGACCAGGAAGACTGAGCAGATGAGGCCCTTTATAGCCAGATAGGAGTAGCCTCACGTTCGCAAGCCCCGGTCCTCATGGGGGACTTCAACCACCCCAATATCTGTTGGAAGGACAACACAGCAGGGCATAAGCAATCCAGTAGGTTCCTGGAATGTGTCAATGATAAATTCCTTCTCCAAGTGACAGAGGAGCCAATGAGGAGAGGTGCCATGCTGGACCTTGTTCTCACCAACAAGGAGGGGCTGGTGGGGAATGTGAAGCTCAAGGGCCGCCTTGGCTGCAGTGATCATGAGATGGTGGAGTTTGAGATCCTTAGGGCGGCGAGGAGGGCGTGCAGTAAGCTTGCTACCGTGGACTTCAGGAGGGCAGACTTTGGCCTCTTCAGGGATCTGCTTGATGGGATACAGTGGGATAAAGCCTTGGAAGGAAGAGGGGCCCAAGAAAGCTGGCTAATATTCAAGGACCGTCTCCACCAAGCTCAGGAGCAATGCATCCCAACAAAGAGGAAGTCAGGCAAAAACGCCAGGAGGCCTGCATGGATGAACAAGGAGCTCCTGGACAATCTCAAACAGAAGAAGGAAGCCTAGAGAGGGTGAAAGCAAGGACAGGCTGCCTGGGAGGAATACAGAGAAATTGTCTGGACAGCCAGGGATCAGGTTAGGAAAGCTAAAGCCCAGATAGAATTAATTCTGGCCAGGGACGTCAGGGGCAACAAGAAAGCCTTCTATAGGTATATCAGGGACAAAAGGAAGACACAGGAAGATGTAAGCCCAGTCAGGAAGGAAACGGGAGACCTAGTCACTTGGAACATGGAGAAGGCTGAGATACTCAACGACTTTTTTGCCTCAGTCTTCACTGGTAAAGGCTGTAACCACACCACCCAAGTTGCAGAAGATAAAGGCAGGGACTGGGAGAATGAGGTACCACCCACTGTAGGAGAAGACCAGATCTGAAACCAGCTGAGGAACGTGAATGTGCACAAGTCCATGTGATCTGATGAGATTAATCCGCGGGTTCTGAGGGAACTGGCGGATGTAGTTGCCAAGCCACTGTCCATCATATTTGAGAAGCTGTGGTGGTCTGGTGAAGTTCCTGCTGACTGGAAAAGGGGGAACATAACCCCCATTTTCAAACAGGGTAAAAAAGATGACCTGGGGAACTGCAGGCTGGTCAGTCTCACCTCTGTGTCTGGCAAGATCATGGAGCAGATCCTCCTGGAAACTCTGCTAAGGCACACGGAAAATAAGGAGGTGATTGGGGGTAGCCAACATGGCTTCACTAAGGGCAAATCGTGCCTGACAAACTTGGTGGCCTTCTACAACGAGGTTACAGCGTTGGTGGATAAGGGTGGAGCAACAGATGTCATCTACCTGGACTTGTGCAAGGCCTTTGACACTGTCCTGCATGATGTCCTTGTCTCTAAATTGGAGAGACATACATTTGATGGATGGACCACTCCGTGTATAAGGAACTGGCTTGCTGGCCGCACTCAAAGAGTTGCGGTCAACGGCTCAATGTCCAAGTGGCGCGGAGTGACAAGTGGTGTTCCTCAGGGGTCAGTACTGGGACCAGCACTATTTAACATCTTTGTGGGGTACATGGATGTAGGGATTGAGTGCACCTTCAGCAAGTTTGCCAACGACACCAAGTTTTGTGGAGCAGTTGATATGCTGGAGGGAAGGGATGCCATCCAGAGGGACCTGGACAGGCTTGAGAGGTGGGCCCGTGCCAACCTCATGAAGTTCAATAAGGCCAAGTGCAAGGTCCTGCACGTGGGTCGCGCAGTCCCATGCACAAATACAGGCTGGGTGGAGAACGGATTGAGAGCAGCCGTGAGGAGAAGGACTTGGGGGTGTTGGTAGATGAGAAGCTCAACAGGAGCCAGCAATGTGCGCTCACAGCCCAGAAGGCCAACCTCATCCTGGGCTGCATCAAAGGAAGCATGGCCAGCAGGTCAAGGGAGGCGATTCTGCTCCTCCGCTCTCATGAGACCCCACCTGGAATACTGTGTCCAGCTCTGGAGCCCCAGCATAAGAAGGACATGGACCTGTTGGAGAGGGTCCAGAGGAGGGCCACAAAGGTGATCAGAGGGTTAGAGCACCTCTGCTATGAGGACAGGCTGAGAGAGTTGGGGTTGTTCAGCCTGCAGAAGAGAAGGCTCTGGGGAGACCTGATAGCAGCCTTCCAGTATCTGAAAGGGGCCTACAGAAATCTGGAGAGGGACTTTTTACAAGGGCATGTAGTGATAGGATGAGGGGTAATGGCTTCAAACTGGAAAAGGGTAGATTTAGATCAGTTCTCAGTAAGAAATTCTTTACTGTGAAGGTGGTGAGGCACTGGAACAGGTTGCGCAGGGAAGTTGTGGAGGCCCCGTCCCTGGAAGTGTTCAAGGCCAGGTTGGATGAGGCTTTGAGCAGGCTCGTCTAGTAGGAGATGTCCTTGCCTATGGCAAGGGGGTTGGAACTAGATGATCTTTAAGGTCCCTTCCAACCTAAACCATTCTATGATTCTATGATATAGTATTACATAACTATTTATGTATGCATATGTAGATACATGTATACATATTTATTTATATATGTATACATAAGTACGTATCATGTTTCTAATAAGTACAGATATTTATACATCAACTAAATTTGGGTTTGAAATCCCGTTGCACTTTCATTTTCACAGAAAAAAATCCAGTTTTCATATTGTGTAATTGTAATGAAATTACATGTAGCCCATAGAAGATATCATGTGATATACCTTAATGCTTCATATACAATATGCTGTAGTTTACAAATGTAACTTGTTTTGCTTACATAAAGCTGTCAGTGTTTTAATTTTGTGACATGTAGCTGAAACACAACATATGCAGATGCAAATGCATTTCAAGAATCTTATTTATTAGAATGCAAAAATTTAATTTAATATTGACAATCTAATTCCGGTGTAGCTGTAGAGAGTTCCATTATTATACAAGGAAATTATGATTGTTTTCAAACATGTAAAAAAGTATAAAACTGTTGCTATAAAATATAGCTGGTAGAAGACTTTGAATTCTTACTGCCATCTCTTGTTTTCGTAAAAGATTTGCAGCACTGTTCAAATTAGGAAAATTTTTCTGAAGCTCTTCATTTGCTCTGAGGTTGTGCAAGAGGCTTTCTCCTCTAACAGGTTATCTGTTGTACAGTATATTTGTATTTTATATAACTCTGTGATACTGAATCAAACCAATTTCACTTTAGTTATAACCTACCAGTACAAACTCTTCCTAACTAGCTCGTATTATTTATTAAGAACTCAGAATTTTCTTGGCACTGAACAATGACACAAAAATAAAGACTGAGGTTATAGAACCAGTAGTCATAGATTAAGTCAGGACCACCATTAAGTTACCTCTTTGCCTGTCCAATCTATGACAGGTGACACTTGCATGTGAAAGCAAACTAAAATTAATACTATTTTACCTTAAAATGTCAGTCTTTAAACTGCAGTAGTTGAGGAGCTACTTCACAGGGAGCTCAGCCAACCATTAATCAGGAGTGATGTGGCTGGGGGAAAATGTAATCTAAACTGCCAGCCAGCATAACTGGTTCCCCATTTTTGTGTGATAGGGAAATGTATACAATTTAGTATGATGTTGACTGACTTTAAAAATAAATAAATACAAGGTTATGCTCCAGAAAGATTAAGTTTATTTGAGCTATAGATTAAGTGAATTCAATTCCATAAAAAGGAACACACTTTAAGCTAAGAGCCAATTATCTTCAAACATCAACAATGATACCTATATCAATATATGTTAGTAACATGCAGAACTGTTATGTTCTATGGGGTTGGTGTAAAATATTTTAATTTTTTAAAAAATCTGTGACTGGATATTGGTTAACCACCTCAGATGAGTTTATACTCTAAACCAACTATTTTAATAAGAACTGTGCTGCTTAACAAAGAAGAAAAAAAAAGCCTAAAGGAATAATTTTTAACATATAGGAAATATATTTTATTCAGTCTGACTTCTTTGATGCAAATGAACCTGTTGACCATCTCCAGGCTCAACAGTGTTAATGTCAGCCTTTCCCCTTTTTAATGGCTGTACCAGCTATGTAATCTAGAAACTGGCCACCATCCATGGATGTTCAAGAACTGTATTTTCAGTATTCTAAGAATTATCAGTGTTTTAAAATTTCTAAGGCTAATAATAATATTAGCTCACTCTTTGCATATAAAATACATTCTTTCAAAATGAAGAGTGTTCAGGTAAGTGTTGCTACTGAATAAAAAAGACTAGAATATTAAGATTTGTAAACAAGCTTTTCTGTTTGTTAATGGGGAGACAGCTAACAGCTGTTCTGACTCGTTTCTTCAAAGATTATGTTTTGTTCATTACAGTTCAAACAAATTCCATTTTAAGGGTGTGAAAGAACTTCAGAATACATTATATAGTGTTTATTTCCATACAGATTTTATGTTGATTTGTTTCCTGAAAACCAGTAGGAAGAAGTCAGTGAAACTTTTCAAAAGGCATGGGTTGAGTAAATTAATTCAGTTCAGATTATTGCTCTGCTGTTCAAGGCAACTTTGCTTTTGAATGTCAAAGTATTATTTAACAAACACTTTTTTGTGAGTGGCATTATTGCAGTTGCCCGCAAATTCTAACGTATCTTTCGTTTGTTTGTACATGAACCACCAATCTCATTGTTTCAGTTCTAACTCCTTGTACTGCACGGTGGGGTGAGGGGGGAGAGAGCCAGTGCAAGGCTCTTGCCGGATCTCAGTAAGAAAGGCCCAACAACAAATGGCTTAAAAAGGTATCTGCTTTAATAAGTCAGAATAATAAGAAGAATATAGACGGCAAGTAAATCTTGCGTCCCATCAGATGCTGGGCTCCCCACGTGCGTGCAACATTGGATGGAGCCTCAATGGATTTCCCCACGGCGCACTGCGCAGAGCATCACGGATCCTGTCCTTTTGGTCATTTGAGCTATTATGTAATTTCCTGACAAGAAAGCAGCTCCATTTCTAAAGGGTGTTCTCATGAAAACTTCTTGCGGCATTTTTTGATAAAGGCAAGGCCGCGCAAGTGTTGTGATGACCAGGTGGGAGCTGCCTGCAGGCTCTTCTGTTATAATGAGCTGGCTGAGTTTATCCTGCAGCCAAGAGGTCTCTGCAGCACAGCACAGGCTGCACCTGCTTGGGTTAATTGTTATATGGATCACTAGCTCCTAAATGTCCAACAATCTCTCAGTCAGTATCAATACACGCCTATGTCCATAAAGCGTAGAGCAAGCAAACTGTGTTTTTCTTGTCTCACATGTGGAATTCATTGGAGACAGTGGGAAGGATTTCCTGTCACAATATGACGCGTTAGGAGAACAGCCCGCACCAATACTTACTCATCTCATAGTTCTGCCATGTCTCACAAGCTAAGGAGTTTATGCTCTAGGTCTATGCTTGAATGGAAAATCAAATCTCTGTGCTCTTGAAAGCTGTGCTGGTAGCTGAATAACTTTGTAACCTTGCCTCTTGAATCAGTGTTGACTTTGTCCTCTGATGTGGTACACAGGAAGCTATACTTCTGAAAGACGATTTTTTTTGGATTATATATAAAATGATGGTCTTGGCCATTCTTTCTTAAAACCTAAAGCTTGTTGCAACTTCACACAGAGATTAGCTGTAGTTATCCATTAGTTTATCCTGTTCTGGACAGACTCCAAGGTGCATGCTTGCTGCTTTTCTCTTTTATCCCTTTCCTAAATTTATTCTGGCTGTATACTCTCCTCCTCATGCTGAAGTAGTATCACTATATTCTGCTAATGTATTATTGTAGAAGTTATGTATCCTTATATATGATTTGCTTATATCATTATGATTCATTTTTAAATGTTTATAAAGTTTTTGAGACTTTTTTAGTTTTCTTCAATTCTAAGCCCTAGAGACAGGTATAATCATAGGAAACTTTATTTTTTAAATTGTCATTTGTTTTCCAAAATCTTTTAAGTTTTTTTTTAATTTATATTACACAAATTAATGAGATGGTATTAATTAATCAAAGGAAGCTTTAACTTCATTGTTTGCCAGTGACAGGAATCTCATAAATGAAAACATTCAATGTGTAAGGCTGTCTTGCATTAATGGCAGTTCAGTTGATGCAGGAAAGGGCCTGAGTTAATAACAGTATAAAAAAGGCTGATCCCATCCTACAGGTTTCCTAGTCAGTTACATATTCCATCCATTAAGCCAAATGGAAAAGATTCTTTGTTTATAAAGAAAACAAAACCTTGTCTCTGCCTTCTTTCAGGCATTATGGATAACTTAACAGAGCTTTTCCACTCCAAGATCCAAGTTAGGGCTATGAAATTTGAAGATTTCACTAATACAAAGAATGTTCTATAGAAATCTACCATCATATTATACAGTAACTTTATAGCACTATAAAATAAATTATTTTGTAGTCTTTTTGGAACATGTCTTTCTGAGGAAGTTTTGACAGATGCCTCTCAAGATGTGCAAATTTAGAGTTCCATCTGGAAATCCTCCTAATAGCAGCAAGGCCACTGTATAGGAGGCTGTCACTGGTTTGCGATGTCCCCAATGTCTCCTTTCTGATATAATAATCCTCCAGAGCTTTTTGTCCAAACCAGTATCTTTGTTGTCCGGAAATTATTTATAACCATTGGTCAAAATGTAGTCTGAAAAGATCCTTAAAAGTTTAAATGCTTTGTCAAGTGTGCGTAGTGAAACAACACTGTTTTCCTAAACTATAAAAAGAGGTAGATGATGCTTACTGTGCAATTTCAAAATATTAAAATGAGTCAAAGCAACATACTGTAATCAGAACCACTCTGGGCTCTAGCATGTGATGCATGCACACATGGAATTATGGGCAGAATACAACTTGACATTATCAAAACATCGTTATGGAAGAGCAGAATTATGCTTTTGGGTTTATGCTCTGAATGAGGGAAGCGGAGTTTCACGACTGCACTAATGCTGTCTTACCCTACCGCACAAAAATATGCATATAAGTCGGAGACAATCATACCTGGAAACACAATTGTTATGACTACTAAAAAAGCATGGTGTGTACTTTTACATGTATTTTTTTCTTGAAAATAGTGAGTGTATTGCAATGTGTTCAAATTATTTCTGTACATCCATTCCAATGTTTTGACCATAAGAGAGTGAACTACTTCCCTAATACTTAAGAATAATCCTATGGAATGCTGCTTAGCTGCTCGATTTGATCCTGTCAGTTTTGGGGAAAAAAAGACAAGCAAAGCAGAACAAAATGCAACCTGTGTGGTTTTGAAGCAGCTTGGGATAATTAACAGGCAAGAACTATCTAGAGGTAAAAACTCAAGCCCCATACTCCCTCTTGTGGTTAACCTCGAAAGAATATAGAAAAAAAATATGTATACACATACATATAGGTATACATATATGTGTAATACACATACATATACATATACATATACATATACATATACATATACATATACATATACATATACATATACATATATGTGTATATATTAAGTATTATCGGTACTTACTTTAAAAAAAAAACATAACTTTTTAAAAAGTTCTAATTTGCTTGTTGTAAGTTGTCTCAGAACATGTAATTCACGCTGAAGGACATCTCATTCATCCTCAGAATTAGTGTACTTCAATTTTAGAGTCTTCGCTCTGAGAGTTTTCCAAATCCAGTGATGCAACTACTTGGCTTCCATGTTGGTTACTATAGAATGTTCTAACTGAACAGACCCTAATGGCTACTCAGTAAAGCCAATAAAGTTTAACTCTCAGTAACCTGATCAAAAGAAAAAGTTCTTACGTAAAAGGGCTATCTAGAGAAGTGAAAAGGAGTTTCAATAATATTTAGTAGCTCTCCTGGAGCTTTTGCCATATCATTGCTACTTCCATCTCGCTTCCTTTTTCTGAATTTTCAGGCTTAAGTAAGTACAACTAAGAGCATTCCTAACCTCAGTGGAAATAAATAAAATCATTCTGTTTGCTTACTTTTAATTAAAGAAAGGGATCATTTACATTTGTTGTTATTACCATTTGAGAAGAATGAAAAGAGAAATAGTCTTAACAAATGCAGAGTTACTAGGAACAAGTTGGCTATGTATGTGTTGATTCTGTAATGTTCCATGCCTATTTGTTCATCAAGATTATGGTATGCTTTATGTATCATTTGTGCTTAAATAGCTGTGGTAATGGCAAACAAACTCTTACTTATTATTTGTTTATGATGATTCATCTAACCTCTTGCTCTTGAAATTTTACTATATCTCATTAAAAAAAAATCCCAAAGCTTTCTCTAATAGTTATAGATTTTAAATACTCCTTTTCTATGTGGAGGTTTGTAGTAGTAAAGGAATAAAAAGGAGGTGACAGAGAGTAAAAAAAAAAAAAATCAGCACTTCCTTTAATATGCATGGTTTAAGTTCGTTTATTATGACTCATTTTGGGTTTTAGATACCACCTTTTAGGCACAATCTAAATGCAAGTATGGAACAAAGATCACTTTACAACAATTCTAGTTTTCATTTTGTTGGGTTTTTCTTTCTTTCTATGTAGGAAAGTGACAATAATGGAAGACCCTGATCAGAACATTCATCTGAAAAACTTGTCTCTTCAGCAAGCAACCAGTGAAGAGGAAGCCTTAAACCTACTCTTCTTGGGAGACACCAACAGAATGATTGCTGAGGTGAGAAATGCTGCTACAAATCTCGCTCAACACCATCAGAGTTAAAATTATCATAAACTTCTCCACATAAGCTGTATATTTTGGAAGTCCTTGGAGATAAATGAGTAAATATCTTCTTTCTGAATGTACTTCCACAATGAAAATAAATAAGCATTTCTCCAATTATAGCTTTCACTTTGCAAAGTGCTTTCTGGTTTTCCTTAGTGAATATGATTGGTAGTTGTTGATGTCATAACTTGCTGCAATTAAAGTAAGTAAGAAAAAAAATTTTCCTATAAACCACAGACTGACTTTTGAATGTGGCATGTATCAATATATGTACACATTTAAAGATTAGAAAACATGGTCTTGCAAAGCATTGTCAGACATTCCCACAGAAGTACTACACTACCTTTGAAGTAGTCACAGTAAGAGTTAGCAGTCCCCTCTTTTTTTCTTCTTATTGTATAACCATGTGATGTTATGGGTTGGAAAAAAAAAATGGTAATGCGAAGCACATTCAAAATAAATATTTGCCAATATGCAAAGACCAGGGTGTTTTTACTGATTCTGGAAAATTCAAATGAAATGTTTCCATATCCAGTCAATAAAGTCTGCAGGGTTTGTTTTGTTGGGTTCTTTTTCTGATCTTCATACTTGGAAGTGGAATGTAAATATAAAAAGTGTGCTGTATAATGTGAGCACTGTCAATGTGCCACAACACAGCTAATTCAGTTATAGAAATTTGTGGGTTTTCATCCTCTGTCTGACCAAAAAGATATATAATAAATCAATGAGGAGAAAGACAGTTAAAGAATACGAAATATTCAAGTAGCTCTCAGTTCCTGCTGGCTGACCACGTACACCTGGGCACAGGGGAAGAAGCATTTGATTACAAAATGTAAATAGGTAAAAAAACCTGGTTTGTTCTCTCTTTCTCAAGGGAGAGTATTTCAGCAGTGACATTTTGAGAGGCAGAAGGATGTTAAGGCAAGAGATAATCAAGCTGTACTTAAGGGCTGCTAGTAAATAGGAATATTGAGGTAAGGAACCGTTGGATGATATTGAAATGGAAAAAAATGATGCAATTTAGAGCAGAGGAACTTGAAGAAGCGTAATAGAGGAGAGAAAAAGATGACATTGAGTTCAAAAGCCTGAAATGCTGTCATGATAGTTGGTAATGAAAACAGAAAAAGAAAGTTCATCACATGGAGAAAGAGCTTCAGGAACTCTGATCAGTTTAGAGGAGCTGTGTATAAAAATGAGACAATTTAAAGAACAGTGTGCTGCTGGCTGACAGTGTCATAAATCAGCAATTGCAAAGGGCAACTGTGGTACTGTCCTGGTTCCGGCGGGGATAGGGTTAATTTCCTCGCCCGGGACACAGGTATTCCATACCACGTGACGCCATGCCCAGTCCATAAGGGGGAGCTGGCCGGGAAGAGTGGGAGGCAGGCGCGGTTCGGGAGCGGGCTGGGGCTGCGGCTGCGGCTGCGCGGTCCGGTCCGGTCGGTGAGCGCTGGTGCAGTAACCCTGTGTGTGCGTCCCTCCGTCACTGTTAGTGGTGGTGTTCTCCTCTCTCGTTTGCTGTTGTGTTAAACCCACGAGTTTTGCCTCTTTCTTCCGATTTTCCCCCACCGCCCTCGGGGGTTGAGCAGGCAGCTGCGTGGTTCTTTGTTGCCGGCTGAGGCCAAACCACGACAGGTACATATTTGGAAAATGTTGCCTTAAGAGAAAATATATCCCAAACACTGAAAGTCCACTGAATTTGCGCAAATGCTTTTTTTAACTTCAGTAAATTTTTATCATGAAATCTGGTGTGACACAAAGTTCCATGACTTAACTGTGTTGTATGAAGAAAAATATCCTTTAGCTTATTTTTTAATCTACAACTTGGTAGTTTTATTTGGGACATGCTAGTACTTGCTAGAAAACATAAGAATAGACATGAGAATGTTCAGGACCCTAGTAGCAGAGAGTTCACTAGTCTGAGTGGTTTCAGTTAGCATGTGATTTTTTGTTATATGCGTACTATAAAGTTATTGTTGGTCTTTAATGAAAAGACTGAAAAAAATGCGAAGATTACATGCTTGGAATAACTAGCACCCATTGCAGCAATATTTACTTTCCTTAGTTTGAATGCTAATATGATTCCAAAAACTTCAAATGAGGTGAATTTCATTGCAGAAGTTAAATTTATGTAGTTATATCTCACACGTTGTTCCTTTGCAATTGCAGCAGGTACGTTGCAGTACAGTTCAGTGAGCTTACTGAGTGCTGCTTCCTCTTAGGCGTTACAGAATTTGTGGCTATCATTTGGCATTTTTGGCTTTAAGTGACTGCGGTACTTTGTATGATGACTGAACAGAATGAGAAAATGGTGTTTGCAGAATTGAGTGATTAATGTAGTGGTCTAGGGAAGACGACTTATGACATCAACCATAACTTCTTCTCCAGAGATCCATATTTTAAAACCTTGATTGAATTACGATATCACTTCCTGACCTCAAAAAAAGATTAGGAGCCTATTTAAGTAAACTTTAAAAGACAAAAGATGAATAAACCTAGATAGAAAGGAAAGTAAAAGAAAAACTATGCTTGATTCATCTTTTTTAATGATGAGGGGTTTGGGTATGGAAAAGCTAAGATGACTTTCATGGATCACACAGGAAATCTGTGGCAGAACTGTAGCCTCTAAAATTGCAATCTAGTGCTTTACTCCCAAGATAACCCTTCTTTGAACAGTTGCAGGACCATTTTGAAAATAAGAATCACAATTTAATTTCTGCAACGCCTCTGCTAGCGCAGTCTAACTTGTGATTTGAGGGCTGCATTTTGCCCTCACCACTGACTGTGCTAAAAAGAAAGTTATCATAATATTAAAAGTATTCCATAGGCCACATTCATTCATTCATTAAATGTCAGAACCTAAGGGAATGTTTGTAACTGAATACTTCTTTCCCACACATAACTATATAGCTCATGAGAAGGAAAAAAGAAGCAGCTAATCTAATTTGTGCAGGACTGGTTTACAGGTCAGTATAGGACCAATCCTTTGCTCTACTTTTGACATGTACTACAAGTTGTGGAAATGGTAAGATGGGAGACATCTGTGCACAAACACTTCATAATATAAAAATCCAAATAGGAAGTTTTTGTCTCTTATATTTTGCCAGGGAGAAATGGGCAGAGAACAAACCCAAAAAACTGTTTCTTTTGTGGGTGGCTTTTCCAACTGTGAGGACTATTTGTTTATTTGTTTTTCCTGTAAAACACAGTTTCTTGTTACATTTGAATGCATAAGAATCTCAGCAACAGGTTATAAAAAAAAAAATAATCTGAATTTCTTTTTTGTATTTTGACTTTTTAAGGCAACTTTATGATTTAAGTATCTCAAGTACATCCAAATAAAGGACTCCAAAATCTAATCTGCACATATGACACAGGTGGTAGCAGCTGCATCTAAAAATGCTCATAAGTGTTTGGCTTTTTAGGTAGTGTTCACAAACCATTTTATTTTGGTAGATGTACTATTAATATGTCTTCAGCTGAAGTGGTCTTTTCTAAATTCTTATGAAAGGAATCTCTTGTGATCATGTCCTTTGAAATACTATGCCTGTGAACCTCTGTGATTCTTAGTACTTTTTTAGTATTTCTCTTAAAATAGTTGCATGTATATTTACCATTTGGTTTTCCTCTAATAAAAAATTACTTCATTTTAATGAGGAAGGAAATGTTTTAGTGCATGATTTTATACCTATAATACTCCATTGTTTAAACTTGGAAGACAGTGCATACTACACAGTATTTGTTCCATCATTTAAAATGTCTGAAGTACACATGGGGCAAGCAGTAAGCTTTTGGCAGTGTTTTAATATGTTTATTTCAAGAAAGAATGAAACTTTCAAACATTTAAAGATAGTTGTGGGGACTGACTTGTGACCTCTGAATTGGAATCATTCCCTTGGTATTTATTTTTATTATGCAGTAGTATTCTCTTGAATATATTTAGAGAGCCACTGGTAGTGTTTGAATGTGTTTTTTCTTGGATGAAATATGAAAAATAAGATTTGAATGTGTGAACATACAAGATTAAATGACACTTTTGCCAAGAAGTCTTGTTATCCATGTTAGAGCTGCATTCCAGAATGAATTGCAACTTTCTGCTTTCCTGGGTTCCTCCTTGGTGTCAATTGTTAATTTATTTCCATTCTGACAAACCTGTTCTATAGTATCATTAGTACCAAATGGCATCAACCTTTCAGTGCAGGTGCTTTCATTTCCATGTGTGGTAAAACAATCACTGGTCATACGTACTACTTTGAATAGTCCTGAAAGTGATTTGGGATTTATATGGATAAAAGGCACTGTATAACGTAAAGTTTAATAATATCCTCCCCAGGGAATATTAATTACTTTAAAAGTTTCCTCAGTTACCATGGTCTAACTGTGAAACTGTACTTGCAGTAAATATAGAAGGGTAAAGTACTGCTTTTGGAAATCAGGGAAGTGTCCGATTGCATTTGTCCTGACTCTTATATTTTCATAGCAATAAATTTGCAGTTTCAACTGTCGAGTGTACCTAAGTACACCTGAAGAGCCTCTTCGCTTGTACCATATTAATCAGAAAGGAAACTAAAGATATATTAAGGTCTCACTCATCTACCAGATGTACAGGCAGGAACCTCCTATTCTTCAACTTACATACCTTTCCATATAGCATGCTTCTGTTGGACCTGCTGTAGTTTGTATTAATTAGACAAATATATCCTCTGTTTTTCAACAAAGAATCTCTGCTCCTTCAGCCTTGCAGACACTTATGATGTCTTGAACTCTTTTCTGTATTTTCTCTGTCTGAGTGTATTTGGCAGCCATAATCAACACATTATTCTTCCAGATAGTAGCAGCTTCTGTTGGTCTAATGGTAATTTGCAAACAGCCTTTCACATGTTTTTCCCTCTTTAAGAAACTTTCTCCTTCTTATGTCCTCAATTATTAAGGACTCTATTTAGACCAGCAGCATCCTGTTTCTGGCTATTCTTCTTAGTGAAAACAACATTTATAATAGCAGCTGCAAGAAATAAAGGATTTGGGAAATACATAAGTTCTTGTATAGGAAAGAACTTCTGCAGTGTTTTGTTGATTTAATATAGATAACAACTAGATTAAGATGGATAACTTAGGCTCCAGCAAGTTTTTGGGCCTTTCATGAACTTGTAGTCCTTGACAGAAACATCCAAATCAGATGCTTCTTGCAATATGGCTGTGCTGCAGGTTCTCATTTAAGTAGATACCACCTTCTTTCAACTGTTGTATGAATAGATGTAATGGTTTAAGTCATGAAGCTTCTATACAGTTTGTTTAATTTCAGCAAACACAGGTATATCCTGGTCCTCGAGAAAAAGGACACTGGGTTGTATGGCTTGAAATATCTCCTGTATATATTTTCCAACATCAAACAGAACACTGATGCTTTACCAAAACATAATCTTGAAAGATACATTATTAAATTCCCCTTTTACCATGCCACAAATGGGCAGCAACAGATGACCTGGCATTAATTCCTTTGTAGTGTTCGTGTGATATCACAAAGCATCTAAAGTAGGCTCATGTGGTTTATGATGTCACGAAATTCCTGGAAAAAATTATTTCTTTTTAAGTAACTGCAGCTCATCAGTTTTCTATATATAACCTTCACAATAGCAGCCATCTGCTAAGAGCCAGGCCACTCCTCTCTTTCTTTTTTTCCTTCATCCCATCAAATTAGTGTGAGGATGATTTCATATACATATGGTTTGAATACTGCTACCAAAGCCAAAATGAACTCTGAAAGCCACTAAAGGAACCTTTTAGTAGGCTCTGAGACACTGCTCAGAAAATTTTGTTTGTTTGTCCTCAGTTTTCAAACTTTCTGAACCGCTGAACAGAGATACTCAAGAAGTTGCATATGTAAGATAGCAAACCCCACCCCCACCCCACCCCAAAAAAAAGTCTTATTTTTGGACTGAAGATGCTGACAAGTTGTCGTTTCTTTTGCTATGTGTTTTGTATCTACTTGTGTAGTAAAAGTAGCAAAGTATGAGGGATTATGACTGCAATTAATATTTCATGATCACATCCCATTTAACAGTTTAAATTTTTATTGTTTTACACTTCCTGCAATAGTTCTAATAGAGCTTTCTAACTATGGGAGCTGCAAAGTGGAGATATGATCATCTTGTAAAAAAGAGTATTGGTGTACTGATTAAAGCATAGTTCTACTCTGCAGAAGGACTTTACAAAAATAACAGTTTAGGATTCTAGCCAATGACTTCCAAATCAGCGTTGCTCATTTTACATGAAAAAAGAAGTTGTGGAGGGAAAAGCAATGGCATTTCTAATGACCAGTCCAGCAGAATCTGTGTGGAATATGGAAAAACAAGTTGTGGCTAGTGTATTACAGTAGACTATAAAAACTTAATAGGCCAAATACTGCCCTGAGCTTTTGGAACACAGAGTCCTGAAATTATTTTCTTTTATGCTTTAAGTTGCAGGGTTTTTTTTGTCTCTGGGGTAAAAAAGGTGTGACTAAAAGCACATTTTGAAATACATGAGGTTTTGCTGCATAGTGAAACTTGGTTCGCTTTAGAATGCTTATTCTGAAGTGTGCCAATTTCTTCTGTTTCTTTCCTAACAACCTTTACTTTGTGCTTCCACAGCTAGACTCGTATTGATGTTCAATCTGGCTTAGCCTTGTCTGCAGTATAGTGTGACTGATGCCACGACTGTAGTGCAAAATGTTCTCGGGTGTCAATTCTGCTGAGGAGGATGTCCTTAAATATTAATTCTGTTGTGGATTTTGAGCTGCAAAAATAAAATATCCAGTCTTGCTTCACAGGGGTCAAGTCGTAAAATCATAGCTCTCCTAGTAAAATAAGTGAAGCTGGCTCTAAATATTCATGGAATCAGAATTGCTGAATAAAGTATATTTTAACAGCATGTAACTTTTTCTTAGTATAACTGCATTTTAAATATGTTTGGGATTATTTTCTTGCTTTTCAAAGCTTCACAGATCTGTATCTTTCCCTGAGCCTGTTCATTTTCATTCCCATGCTACAAGTCTACTACCCCTTCACTGGTTCAGCTTTGCCTCTGAAGACGGCGTATCGTGTGACTGCACTCTGGTGCTCTGATGCTCATTTCACAGGATTGTGAAATGATCCTGAGATCTTTAGAAATGATCACGGGATTGTGAAGTTATCCTTAGAAACCAGGCAGTTAAGCAGAGCCAGTGGCTTGCCTATATTATTCCAGAATTTCTCATCTGGATAAACTAATGATCAAAACTCTCCCTCTCTCTCTGAACTTGGCTTTCTTAGGTAAAGCAGCCCAAAATAAAATAGTCCTAAGGCTGTAATTTCATTACAGAATTTTCACCAACAGCTACAAGTGTACGCTACTTCTGCACACCACCTTCTTGTTCATACACTGTATGCTGCCATTTTCAGTTATTCTAGCAGAACTGCTTTCTACAGCTGCACTGTGACTGAATTGGGAAACTGATCCAGGTTAAATATCTATGGTTTGCAGACTTTTTTTTTTTTTTTTCCTTTGAGCTGGATCAGTTCCCAAAAACAGTTCAGTTGTGCTGGCGTTATTAAGGCTGGAAAAAAATATTGGGAAATTGAAGGGGAGGCAATTCAACCAAGAGGTATAGCTGTTCGTATCGTTCCTGGTAAAGGAATATTCAGTGTGCAGCCTTTATGTTGAGAGCCATCCTTTCTGGATTAACAAGACAACACCTTCAACACCTGCAACAGGCAGGTTATTTTAACATCTAGAGTGCTTCATACCAAAGCAGACCACAGAAAGAAAAGCAGTATGTTGGTATACCTAGTCTGAATCACAGGGTATGATAAATAATTACTCTAGAATAACAGAGGAATAATGTATACAATTTCACAGGATTTTTTAATCTTTTTAAACAGCCATTAATAAGTATAGATTTAGTTGCTAACTCAATAATACTTCTTTATCAATTTATTTCACTATCTTATTTTTCTGCAAGTCAAGTATTTATGCCCTAATAACATACTTGTAATAGTTTATAAATAAAAATACTATTTGTATGGTAAGCCTTTAATCTCTGTGTGTATTCTAAAGCTTTATAAAATGAGGATAATAAGGAATTATTTTAGTTTTAAGTTTCCAAGAACAACTTGATATAACTAAACAGAAGAGGCTTTAGATGCTTAAAGATTTTTTAGATGTTGCTTAAGAAAAGAAAGCTGCATGTGTGATGGCATATGGTCATTTGAAATTGAAAATTAAATATCTGAGAGCTGTTTAAAATTTTCTTTTCTGCATTTCAAGTATGTTGGGAACGCCAGTAAAGTCATACTAAAGCTGAGCATCTCTAAAAATTGTCCAAGAATTTCTGTGCTTCTAGTTAAGGAAGAATGGCAGTAGCTATTTCTAAAAAAGATATTTAAAGCCAAACCTTTTATGAAAACTTTGTCATGACATGTAAAATTTTGATACCAATTTTGCCAAGTTAATTTTTTTCATAAAAGTAGTGAAACTGTGAAAGTCTAAAGCCTGCTAGGAAGTTCTAGTCTTAGTTACACCTGGTAGCTATCTAGCAAAAAACAAAATTAAAAATGGGCTTACCGATGGGGAAACTGTTAAACTCCTGGAGATCAGGAATTACTAAGTTTCCCTCCGGTCAAGGTGCCCTTTTGTAGTAGTATTCTTCAGCATAGTAAGGCAAGCTGCTTTGCTGATGTACTCACTGTTAGAGTATCTTGGAACAAGAGTAGTTGCTTGCTTGCTTGCAGTACAATTTGTCCAGATTAAAGTTATCCAACTATTTGGCCAGAATGTGAGTGCCAAACTGTTTTGGGTTCTTCTTCCATATTTATTACAGGTGTAATAGCTGAAAAAATTGGATAGGTAATTTTGATTTCTGGATTTTTGAGCTATAAAAAGCTAAATTTATATATTAGATGAACATTGAGGACTCTTCCTTTCTTTTCATTGTAGACACCAATGAATCAAGCCTCAACCCGATCTCACTGCATTTTCACTATTCACATCTCTAGCAAGGAACCTGGATCTGCAACTATCCGACGCTCCAAGTTACATTTAGTAGACCTTGCTGGATCAGAGCGTGTTGCAAAGACTGGAGTTGGAGGTCACTTATTGACAGAAGCCAAATATATCAACCTGTCGTTACATTATTTGGAACAGGTAAAATTAGCGTGAAGCATTTCTCCCTTTAGTACATTCCTGTATAGCAATGTGCAATGTTTTGGAAATGTTGATTCCAATATTCAGTTAGTCTTTGGACTGCGTATTTATTGCAGTTTTTTAAAATATTTGAGTTGGTGGCTCTTAATTTGAAATAAAATATTTTAATTTAGGAAAAGTGTAACAATTAAACAGTAAGGTTGTAGTAGGTATAGTGTGTAGTGTTTCAAAAATAATTTTCTTGTTTTATTTGGAATACTAAAGATATTTACAAGACGGCAGCTGTATTTCTGCTAAAAATTTTCTTTGTGATCATCACGCCTTTTCACAGCTAGGATCAGGGTGCATCACTCGAGAATCATTGAAGTGAAGTGATTGATTTTCATTTGGTTCAAGCATTGTAATGTTGTAAAATATTAGGCTCTTCTCTCATTTGTTGTTTTATTCCTCTGCCAATGTGAATCTTTGATCTCTTTGAGACAGGCATTACCTTTGTTGATGTATTTATAGAGTAACTACCATAACTGGTTTTATACCAATAGGACTCAAGTTTGCGACTCTAATAATAACAATAAATCTCCACAAATCTTTTTTTCAGCTGTTGTTACTGAGAAAGGTTTAGCCTGTTGATTTAAGGTATACTAAAATCTCTATCCTTCTTACACTGCTGTTTTTTATTTTTCCTTTTTGGAAAAGGCAAATATTGAGAAAGTAGGTTCATCCTGGCTAATCTAACTAATTTTTTGGAAAAAAATAAACAAAGAATGAGTTAAGATAGTGGTGGTGAATGGAAACTTTGAAGATGAAGCATTCCAGTAGAAAGGTTTGGTTAACAGAATTTTTTTAAAAAAATTTAATTTATTATTATTGTTGTTGGTTTTGTTGTTATTATTATTATGGATTTTTTTGTTATTTTTCCTCCACTGACCTGATATAATCATTTTCCTTTCAGGACCAGAAAAATAAGATGTTACATCCTAGGATCCTCATAATTTCTGTGAGTGTGTGAAGTGTGATGATGAAGGCTGTTCACACTCACTAATACCTTATTTTCTAGTATTTCTTCTTTCCACCAGGTTTATAGGCATTGTCTGTATTCATAGCATTCCTTCCTTTCAGGTGTTTCTTTTCCGCTTAGTATTTGTGGCATTGCTAAAAGACATTTGTGCTTATTTATAAATGCTTACTGCACGTTACATTTATGTCTCACTGATCTGCTGTGATGCTGTGTATTCTAATGCTGTAAAACTCCAAGCAAGGGTAAGAAACACTTGGCAGTCAATGACATCTATTTTGTGGATGCTGTGCTATTAAGTTGCAATCATTGAAGATTTTCAAGTGTGGATTTCAACCTCACAGCTGTAAGAGAAATTAACTTCTTTCTAGGTTTGAATACATAACATTGTTTTCACAGTACAGTAAACTGTTCCCGTTGCCAGAAATTAGTTATTTTTTGGAGTTCTGCTGGAGAAATACAGTATATTTTCCTAAGGCTTCTTTAAAAACTTTTATATAAGACAATGGCAGGTCTGTGAGGCTGTCATGTAGTGGGAGAAATAGGCGGGGAGGGGAGAAGAACAAAAATGCCTAACTGAAATTCAGATTTGTCCCTTTTAATTTATACTCCAGTATATGTGTTATTTAGTAAAACTTACAGTTGAGGAAATCCATGAAAACAGAAAATTTTGTGGGTAGCAATATGTGAAAATTCTTTAAAATTTAGATTAGAAAATATAACTGGTTGTTCTATTTACTGGGAAGACTTTTTCATTTTTGTTTTGTGTGTTTTTCTGTTAACAAGAACAAATGTCTTAGATTGCATTTAATCTACAGTCAGAGATATTCGATCTGTCAAAAGAAGCAGTTTAAGGCACAGCAGGTGGCAGTTAGTGATTTACTATTTCACAGAATTCTTCTTTGTACCCCCCATTCATTTAAATTTTACCTTGAAGCAAAATGTCTGTATTTCAGTTGTACTCATGGGAAGTGTTATGGGTAAGTGATTCTAAAATGGACCTCTTCAGAATCATACAAATTGTGCTTAGGATCCTTCTGTATGATTTTTATGTATTGTAATGCAACATTGCATGAGCTTATGTGAGGTTGAATTTAATAATGTGTAGTGCATCTTGAGAGACTGAGGTTTGAAGTGGTGTAGAAGCATAAAATACTAATATTTTGTCATGACACTTTTAACTCCTATTTTAGAATAAATACATTTGGGGCTAAGCATGTTGGGTTCTGTCTGGGATTGTGTATGGTTAATAAAAATGTTTTCTAATACTGAATGAAAGACCAATGAAGACAGTAAAAAAGGTCTGGGAAATTGGGCCATTCAATCCTGACCTTGCAGTGACTAATATTAAAGTATAAGAATTCCTCAAGATCAGCTTGTTTACATACTCAACTATTTAGTTATCTACTGGTGTGTTGGTGTTGGGTTATGCCATTTCTAAACACCTTGCATAATAAAATAGTCATGTAAAATTACTTGTGTCAGGATGACAATGGGAACACAGTTCTGTGTTTTCACACTTGGTCTACTCATTAAATATCCACAAGGTGTTAAGAAATCCTCAATTGTATCAGCTGCACTTTTTCTCCAAATGGCCTATTTGTCCAGAACAAAATGATGGTGAGATAGTGTCATGCAGCTGATGTACAATAGCAGCAGGGACAGTTTAATTTTAGTGTCCACAGCAATTTGATACATAGGTGCTCTTAAAAATCCCTACTACCACATCCAGGTAGCTTTTGTTGTCTGTAAGATGTAGTAGAATTACCGGAATTACAACTGCATTTTTGTGTGTGTGTGTGTGTGTAGATATTCCCTTCTGATAAACAACATACGGTATCCTGGACCAAATTTAGAGCTATGAATTAATAGTGATACAGCCACATGATTTGACACTGTAGTGGAATCAGAACTATATGTATTTCCCCAAAATAATAGACTATAATGTTCCTACTGCTTTGATGAATAAGCCTGTTAACTGTCATTTAACACGTGCTCCATTTAGGGAATGCTGAAAAATTTTATTGGTTAGTGGATGATTGCTACCCATCCTTACTGGAGTTTTTGCTAATAAAATTTGAAATCACTGCCAGCCATCAAATGCTAGATTTATTCACATCCTACAGAAAAGGTAATTTTCTGATTTTGTTGTTTCCTAATTAACATATACAGGCATTAGTGTAACAGAAAAACCAGGAACTTTTTAATAATTTAAAGTGAAATACATGCATTTGGTTTAGGTTAGCAAATCATAATTTTTGGAGTGAATTACTTCCAGCAAGACATGTAGTGTATGCTTGAGACAAGCATATATACAATAATGCTTGTAATTAACTACAAGACACCAGCAGTAGAGTTTGAATTTTTTGCTGTGAGGACCAGAGCTTAAGCTGATAAACTCTACTAGAAATGGGAGGTGGAATGGGAGACTTAATTGACAAAAATGTGAAGAGTGGGTAGGTGTGGGCAGGAATCTGAAAGGATTCTGGCTATGGACCAAAGGCAATGTCAGAGGTCTTGGGACTGTGGACAGACAGGAGAAAAAAAGGAGACCTCTGGAGCAGGCATATGGCTTCAGAGCATGTGATACACTAAACTGGAAGATATAGATGTAGCTGATAGTCCTGTACCCGCAAGTGATGCACCCCAAATCCCTCATCTCCTGAGGATGCTCTGAGAACATGCCTGTTGGCATGAGGTGCTGGTGCAAAACTGTTTGCTATGTGCAGTTACTGCTTGCACAAAGGATGTGGACAGGAACAGGGACTCTTGGGCACACTTCAGAGCATATCACAACCACTTGTGTGTTTCAGGTGTTCCTTTATGCATAACAATATTTCTGTATGTTTCAGTGAAGTTATTTGTGAGTGATTGTACCTGCTTTATGCCATTACATTTCCTATAGGATGCAATTTTACAAAAAGTCACAATATTTCTGACAGCTTCCACGTTTAAAAAACTAATGAGGTCTTTAAGTGGTTTGTTTGACCCAAAAACTTTCTACCTTAAATTATGTTGATTTAAATCAGCATGTTATAGTCCTGGTTCAGTAACAGGCCTGTTAGGTTCAGACCCACCAGTATTTGAAAAAAAAAAAGGCAAACCGAAACCCTTTTTTTATATCAAAAGGATAATAAGACCCTCTTTTTGACCATGTAAAAATGGGACAATTTTCTGATTATCACGTTTGGTTGGCTGTCAGAAGATCCAGGTTCAGATCCCATACAGGTGGTCAGTGTCACTTTGTAAAACAACATGGTTTCCCTATCCTTCCGATTTGCTTTCTTCCTATTCCAGGTTCCTTGATTGAATTGTAAAGATTGATTTAGTAGTTTAGGTGACTTACCAAAGGGACTTAAAGTCATCATCTTCTGTGTTATGTGACTGTCACATGACAGTACAGTGGCTTCTACATCATGAGAGCTGGTCACATAGCTTTTCAGTGCCAATGTGGGAGGGTTCAAATTCTACCTGGGCTACAGACTTCCTGCATGAACTTCAGAAAAAATTAATTTCTCTGTAACACAATTCCCATTTTTAATGTAAATAACATATCTTCCCTCTGGCTTTTTTCCCATCTTTTCTATTCAGATTGTAGTCTCTGTGTGGCAGAGACTGAGAATGTGCTTATTAATGTATACTCTATACTACTATGAGGTTTCCATGCAATATTTTAAACTAACAGAGATATCACCATCCCTGGAGGTATTTAACAGATGTGTAGATGTGGTGCTTAGGGACCTGGTTTAGTGGTGGTTTTGGCAGTGTTATGTTAATGATTGGACTCGATGATCTTAAAGGTCTCTTCCAACCTAGACGATTCTATGATTCTATAAGGTATTTCCATCTAACAAGTTGTAATATATGAGATTTGAAAACCTTGATCCAGGAATGGGGTTCCAGATTCCTTTACAAGACAGTAATTTTCATATTATGCATTTGTCCCTCTCAGGAATGCCAGTGTATGATTTATAGTAATGAGTAATTTTAACTTTCTGAAGAACATTAAGAGAAACTAATGCCAATAAAAGTGTTGCTACTAAATTTTCTAAAATTACAATTTTCTTAAGTGCAGCATAAACATAATATATGCTGGTGTGTAACATTTATTAAAGGAAAAAACAGTCCTAATCATTTAGGATAGCTTGCACAACTCGTATAGCTACAGTTTTTCAGTACAGTGGTTGGCCAGACATCAGTTCAAATGTTTTATATCACAACAAATCATGAGGTACTCTAGTTTTTTATTTAACAATAATTAGTTCCCATAGTGTAAACAGCTGAGAAAGGAAACTGAGAATAGTAGGTGTACCATTTCCTTTTTGGCCAAGGCATATATATTCTAAACTGAATTATTTCTTTCCAGCAGCACATTCTAATCATGCACCCTTTTGTTTGTGTATGTACTTTTCAAGACATTATTTCAGAAATAAATGTATTGACCCCTCTGAGAACCATGTCCTTTAAGAATGTGTAATTTTAAAAACATGCTTTAGCAAATGTTAAGGAAGCTTTTACTTGAATACTACGCATACTTTAATTTATTATGATGCTACAAAGAAACATGAGGAAGACTTTCGGTAAGTTCCTGTGTCTTAGGAAAGTCTGTGTTTTTTAGTTTATTGTGTTCAGTTTCCGTGTTGCTGACAGGTTGTAAAGCTAGGGTATTATAAAATTAAATTTATTTGGTCTTTCAGGTCCAGCACCTACAAACACATATAAACATGCTGAAATTTAACTTAAAATTGTTTCAATGAAATCAATGGGTTTGCAGCTGACTGTGTGCATAAGTATGGTTTAGTTGTAGCAGAAGTTTAGGTTCCTGAGCAGATTGGTTCTGTTCTCTTTCTGTGTCAATCATTAATAGACATGTAAATTTGAAAGCCTTTTCCATTTTTACTATTGTTTCAGGTGATAATTGCCCTTGCAGAGAAAAACCGGTCCCACATTCCTTACCGAAACTCTATGATGACCTCAGTGCTAAGAGACAGCCTGGGAGGAAACTGCATGACTACCATGATAGCAACGCTCTCTATCGACAAAAGAAACATAGATGTATGTTATCTCCATCTATTTTCAACAAAAATATATTCACTTCTTAAAAGATCCTGCTCTTCTGACTGTTATTACAGTTTGCAATTGAAGTGTGTATGGGTTCATTGTCATCCTTACAAAAAAATTAACTTTGTTTTCAGGAGAACAAAGTTTATCAGTGGAAAGTGCAGTAAGAGGTAGAAAATTCCTTTAGGAAATGTGCTTTACTCTAAGTAATCTCAAGTCAAGGAGCAGTTGGGAGACGACTTGCACCTAGTAGTGAACCAATATTTTATTAAAAAATTTACTGTTTTCCTGATGAATAAATCTTTGAGTTACGAAAAGGCATTTCCAAGGAATCTTCCAAAGGGACATATTGGTAAGATCTATAAGTAGGTTATGGATCACACTGAAAGCCTTGGCAGAACTTTTCTAGACTTCTGTGAAGTTGGGATTTCACTGAGTGTGGTAGACAACTGGGTAGTTCATTGTGGGTAGAGGGAATTGAGTGGGGTGATTTTGGATTTCTGGAAATTTTTCAAATAGTTTTATCTCCATTCACCAATTCCCTGCACTGGAATTCTATGTATTGATGTTTTCTTCCCTTTGTTTGGCAAAATACGTTGCGATGTGAATATATAGAACCCTGCTCAAAGACATTTGTAATCTATTTATTTCCTGATTTTTCCATAACAAAGGATTCTAATGTGAATAAACAAGAAAAAGAACTATTAATCCTTAAACTGTTTTCTGAAATACAGTGGAAAACATTATACTAAAACTGTACTTCATCTAGTTGAAGATTTTTTTTTTTCAAAAATGGACTTTACTGTTAAATGAAAGCAGATTGTTCAGACTTGTAAACATGTAATTATGCAAGCATGTTATCTGGTTACAAATGCCACTGCATAAGTTTGTTAATGCATATTTTTTTTAGGCTGTGTGGGATAGATACCCTTTCATATATCAATTCATCAGGCGTGTCTATCTCACATTGCGATCTAGGTTTCTATTTTGGGAATATTAGTCCAAACAATTATCCAGAGTAGGCTTCCGAAAGTTTTCGTGCTCTTGCTTTAACATATACCATCTATGCAACAGACCTTCTTCAGTCCTCCCAAAAATAAATAAAAATAATCCCTACCTTGCTCTGCAAAATCTGATATGTGTGAGTAACATAAGAACAGATGTTAAGTCAATTACTAAACATGGGAAAATGTCAGAATTAGGATAGCTGCACAGTTTTAATTTGGAGTTCTGTGAGTCATTGTACATAGTTATGTTTGGGTTGCTCATTTGTTTGGGTTTTTTCATTGGATGTACATTTCATTCATAAAGGATGCACAAAACAGAATTGCTCCCCAGTATGAACTGAAGTTGTATAATAAAAACAACTTTCTTAAAGACCTAGCTTTGTCTCTTACAATAAAAGCAATGAAGCAGAGAATTCAAAGGAAGAAAGGGAACTCTCATGAAGAGGACAAATAGAATATTATCCTAGAGAACTATCCTACTTCTACCATAGAGTTTGTATACAACTTTTCACCTCACCTGCATCACATTTTTTGTGCTAGTTTTGTGGAGTGCTTGAAAGAAGACATTGATTCTGAATTGTAGATATATTAGTTATTATAGCTGTAACTGAAGATGGATGGAAGCTCTTTTGAACAGAAGATCATGTAATGATAATAATTAGAAAAATATTTTTTTGCTACTTTTGACTTCAGTTTCCCTTCTAAGTGTGGTCATTCCACCCACTTGCAGCAAAGCAATACCTAGAAGCTTAATTGATTAATTTTTGTGAAGCCCTCAGGTACTGTAACTATAAGTATGGTAGAAAAAAGTGATTAGGAAATTAGCAGCTGTCAGCTTTGATTACAATTTTGACTAGCTTACATATTGAACGCTGAAGACTGAATTGATTAGCTACTCATTAATTTAACACATGCTTCACCCTGAACAGGGTAAAGAGCTCTGGTGGAAATGTATATATCTGTACTGCACATATAATTGTATACATATAGAACTTAATTAAAATCACAGTAGCTGATCATCATAGCACAGGAACTGTACAGTAGAGGCAAAAATAGAGTCCAGCTAAGACTATGTGCAGCTGTCTCAATTGTAAGGCCTCCTTCAGGCCACCTTTTGGCCTTGAAAACTCTCTTCTTTGATTCTGTGTGTATATATTATTCTGATAAGCACTAATATCTTTCATCATGTAACACTAATTCAGATACCACCCCTCCAAGCATTGAAAGAGGCAGAAGTCCTGTGGAAAAAGAAGTATACGATCATATATTTAAGTTGGTATTTTCGTATGTTGAAGGACTGAAAACTGCTGAATTACTTCAATTCCGAAATATGGGTCTGTAACAGTAGTAAAGTTGTCTTAAATAGGGGTTATGTGTAAATTCTTACATTTTAAATGCAGACTGGCACATCTCAGAAAAGTTTATTATAGATTTTATAAGGTATCATTGGAACTTCTAAGACTACTGCATGATGTTTTATTCTTTGAACTAACTGAGAATAATTTCTTGCTTTTTATTCATTAGGTAGATAAGTTCTCTAGTGGAGTCTGGCATGTTAGTATCAGCTAATCTCAGAGGAGGGAACAAAACTTAGGGATTCCTGATTTCATTTTGTGTCCTAGATGGGACTATGCACTGATTGTCATAGTTTTCTCCGTGAACTCAGTCTTGTATCTTTTTTTTTTTTCCCCCCTGGCTTTCTGTCCTCCCACACCCCATCTTAGCTCATCTCTCTGACAGTCTTTTATCTGGTACCACAGTTCTCCTGTATGCCTCCGACAGTTCCAGATCTCCCAGCTTCTTTCTCATTTGTCCAGGGCTTCATCTCTTTTCCCAGCTTCTTTTACATATGCTTCTCTGGTCCCAGTTTCACCAAAAAAATGGTTTAGTTGATTTTCTCTTTTTCTCATCATTCAAAAGTTTTTACCTTCTGAACAGTATGGCTTTCTTATCCTTTAGTGCCAGCTGGGGACTCATTTGAAACACAGTTGATCAGTGGATTGACTGGGTCAATAAAGTATGTACTATGATTTGACAGTTTTATATGTCACTGTCATTAATATGCGAACATAATTTCCCTTCAATAGTGTTGTTTTGGAATATGAAATGATACATTAGTTCTGTAAAATATACAAAAAATAAAAACTTAGTTCGATGACTTCAGTAGCAGTCTGTTCTACTTACCTGAT